>CM077817.1:21800000-22290000 GCA_039764185.1 Tamarix austromongolica | reverse complement strand
GGGCATTCCGAGAATCGAACTCGAGACCTCTCGCACCCAAAGCGAGAATCATACCACTAGACCAAATGCCCTGGATGTTAGCTAGCTGTACATCAAAAACCATTCTGGTTCTTGAAGTAGCATATAACAATAGCCCTATATTATTAGCCTTGTAGATGTAAATGCATAACAAGTTTTAGTGCATTTGTCTTCTGAAATTGGCAGAAAGTGAACTGGTGAGGCATTCCGAGAATTTAACTTGGGACCTCCTGCATGCCACAAGAACAAAAGCCCTGGATGTTAGTCACCTGTACATCAAAAGCCATGCTGATTGTTGCATACAGTAGCCCTATATTGGCAGTTGACTTTTGAAATTGGCAAAATGCAAACTGTTGGGGTGTTCTGATAATTGAACTCGGGACCTCTCTCACCCAAAGGGAGAATCATACCACTAGACCAAAAGCCCTGGATGTTAGTTACCTGTACATCAAAATCCATGCAGATTGTTGAGGTGGCATAAACTACAGTAGCTCTATTTTCAATTTTAGGCTTCTAGATGTAAGATGCATACAAAGATCTTAATGCAGTTGACTTCTGAAATTGGCAGGAAGTAATCTGTTGGGGCATTCCAAGAATTGAACTTGGGACCTCTCGCACCGAGGGAGAATTATACCACTACCAAATGCCCTGGATGTTAGTTACCAGTACATCAAATTTCAAGTTGATTGTTGAGTACAAGTTATTTTTCTTTTATCTTAAGCTTCTTGATCTAATATGCATAAAAATTTCTTAATGCTGTTGACTTATGAAATTGATGGAACGAAAGCTGTTGGGGTATTCTGAGAATTGAACTTGGACCTCTTGCACCTATAGCGAGAATCATATCACAAGACCCCCTTGATGTTAGTTGAGTTCGTTAAAGCTTTTGTATTGTAAATGCATTCCCCTAAGCATTTGAATATAAATTGGGTGAAAACTAATTTCAAACAATTTACAGTTGACTTTTGCAGCAGGAGAATAGGCAGCAATAACAGTTTGATAGCGAGGATTCCAAAAGTCCAACTTGGTACACAATGCGAGAATCATACCACTAAGAAGGTCCGAGATGTTACTTGAAAGACAGTTTTCCGGAGTGATAACGTTTTATTCATTATTTTTTCTTGTAGATGTGGGATATACAACATGAAAACAATTTAATTGGCATCTGAAGTGTGCAAACATATTGTTAACTTTAGTTCAACTGTCTAAGTATCGACATTATTGTCATAGCTGTATGCATAATCTCTGGATTCGGGAGCTAGAATGTGCACATGAGATTAATTGTTGTTGATTTCTTTATAACAAAGAGACTGCATAGTATATGGGAAAGGGATGTTCTGAGAACTGAAGTCAGGACAGCAGGATCGTTTGTTCCAAAAGCAAGAATCATATCACCAGACCAACTGCCAGACAGTTTACTTTGGTGGCCCAGACTTTAGGATGATAAAAGTAACATGCACTAGTTTGGGCTTCTTCATCTAATCTCGAGAAAGAATTTGGTTACACCTGCTGCTCATTAAGGTGGTTTGTTCATTTCACAGTTGCATCTACGTGTAATAGTTTTAGGCCTAGTGAAAAAAATGCTGAATGAATTTGGTTATAATGAACTCTTGAACTTGTGAGACAGAAACTTAAATCTTGCAAAAGATAGGAGGGATGTCCCCTGGCGGTTTGGCTGGAAAGTGCTAGCCTCCTGCTGTATCTACCTTTTCTGTTGGTAAACTGTTGGAAAGTAGGTATGTTAATTGGGTTGAGCATATGCCAGCGGTCATTTGCTTTTATGTAGACTGCTACTGCTGATCTCTCTACTTACTACTTAGCCTTAGGAAGTCATTTGGTACGTTTTGACTCATAATGGGACAACTTGCAAGAGGAGAGGGGAGGTCCAAGAATCAAGCTGAGAATCATACCCTAGATGTGGCATAGATTCACAGCTGAATGCATCCGAAAAGTGAGAAAAAGGAAGTTTGTTCTTACTAGCTAAAATGCAGCATTTAGGGATTCAAACGTAGAACCTCTTATGCCCAAATGAGAATTGTGTTCATACCAGTGAACCAAATGAGAGATGTTATAAGCATTTTCTAGGCTTCTAGCTCCAAAATGGCCAGAGCAAGTTCAATGCAATTACTTCTGAAATGATATAACTAATAGACTGTATATGAGCTTGTCAATTAAGGGGGCATTATGAGAAAACAAACTCGAGAACCCTTGCACACAAAACAAAAAATCATTCCCCTAGAGCAAATGCACAATATGTTTATGGAGCTGTCAAATACTGGGAAACTCATGCATTTTGTAGAATATTTTAGGATTCAAGATCTGATATTTGACAAAAGCTTATAGTTGAAAAAACTCATGTACTGTGACAATGGAATATGAACTTGAGATTAGAGGACTTCCATATGTGAATTCTTAACAAATAGGCTGCGTAGAAGCCACTAACATGGGATACTTTGAGTTTCAAACTTGGGATCTTTTTGCAACCGAAGTGAGAATGTTATCACTGAAACAAATGTCCAAAATGTTTATATGGTGGGCAAGGATTCAGATATTGACTTCTATGTATAGCTTCAAACTCATGATATATAATGTGTGCAGTACTTTAACAACAGCATTGGACTCCGGATTTGTATACTAAAGGCTAGCAATAGAGGAAGGTAGGTTTAGCTAGAGGGTGAGTTTGGAAGTTTCAACACCCTCCAGAATGTCTTTTCCAATTGGTAAAGGTAAAAGGTTTCAACCTTTGAGTCATTGACTGTTTGGAGAGAGACAGCAAACCTTGTTAGGTATGTTTTTGCATGCTTGTGGGGATGTATCTTTTGATTGCTTGCTTATTTATTGTTCTATCTATTTTCAATCTGTGGAGTTTCTTGGATTCATCCTAATTCAATTCAGGAAGGAACTTTGGATTCGGGAGAGATTAAGAAAAGGAGTCTTAAATTTAATAAGAGAAATTGGGATGGTGGCAGGATGCTCCTGTCCATTCATAGTTTTAAAAACCGGACTGGTCATCGAACCGGTATCATAATCGGTTTACTGGTTTAGTGGTCGGACCATTGGTACATTTTAAGTCAAAAAATATGAAATACATAAAAAATTAAACTATACATGAATTTGACCGGCTCCCAACTGGTTTTTTGACCGGTTCTCAGACCGGTTTTTTGATCGCTTTATCGGTTTTTACTGGTCCGACCGGTTTTTGACCGGTTTTCACTGGTTTCGAGATCTTGAGAACCGGTATATGAAATTTGGCCAGTGACCCGACCGGTCCGGTCCAGTTTTTAATACTAGGTGTCCATTGCATGATCCTTGTGGGCAGAAATGGAAGGTCAATGTAGGGTAGGGGAACACATTTAGTGTTTTGAGGAAGGCTCTGAAAAACAGCTTGTATCAAGAAGAAAATATTGTTCGTTGTTTACTCAATAGTTGCTCATGAATTTTGTAGATTAGATCTGTATTTGTCGGTAGCCTTTTTCTTTCTTCTTCTTCTTTTTTTTTTTTAACTTTTGGTGTTGGTAAACAATTTAGATAGATCTATTGTATGTGATATAGCATAATAAAAACATCTTATTTCTCAAATAGTGAACCAAAGAAAAAGACAGATGTACATTATGAAAATTGAACTTGGGGCATTTGCGCCATGTGTAATTAGAGACTGTCAAGGTACCATTGGGCCGTACGTGTAACAAATGTGGAGGAAAAAATGTTACTTGACAAGATTAATGTAGTAGGGGAATTCCAAGAATATAAAATATGACCTCTCACATCCAAATCGAGATTCGAAACACCGGACTGGAGGGCCTAAAAGTTAACTTTGGTGGTCAATTCTATTGTTCTTGACATTTGCAAAATTAGGCTTCTGAATCTGGAATGTGCCGAAGGAGTCTACTATAGTTGCCTTCTTGTTAAGAAATGGGGTATTCTAATAATCGAATTTTGGAACTCTTCACACCAAAAGGGAGGCTCATACCACTACTCCTAATCCCCTCAATGTTAACGTGGGTGCAAATACCACTGTCAGACATTTGAATGATTTAGGCTTTTGGATCTGGAATGTGCAAAGAATTCTCCTGCAGTTGACTTCTGAATCATTACAGAGAGACCATAAAGGCTTGAAAAAGGAAGGGGCATTCCGAGAATCGAACTCGGGACCTCTCGCACCCAAAGCGAGAATCATACCACTAGACCAAATGCCCTAGATGCTAATTTAGGTAGTTAACACTGCTGAAACAGATATATGCATGATTAGAGTTGTTATATCTGAAATGTTCCAAATAAATCTTAATGTGGCTGACTTCTGTGACAAGTAGACTAGACAGAAGATAGGAGAAAGCAGGGACATTCTGAGAATCTGACTCAGACCTCTTGCACCCAAGGCGAGAACCATACCCTAGACCAAATGCCCAAAATGCTAACTTGGGTGGTCGTGGTCAACACCACTGTCATAGACATTTGCATGATTAGGCTTCAGGAACTGGAATCTGCAAAAGGAACATCCTAATTGACTTTTAAGTCCTTGCAAATAGACTAGATGGAACCATGGGGCAGTCTGAGAATCGAACTTGAGACCTCTTGCACCCAAAGCAAGAATTATACCACTAGACCAAATGTCCTAGATGCTAATTGCTACCAAACTGAGGGATCAATTGATCATCTTATAGTGCAGTGTCACTTTGCAGCAACTGGTTGGAACTTGCTATGCAGTGGCCGGAGATTAATGGACAAGGAACTACATGGGAGGGAGGGAGGGAGGGATGGTCTGGATGGTACAGCACACAAAGCGAAGAAAAAAGGGAAGGCAGGAATTCTACGAGCATGATCTATGGTATATGGCCGTACATAAGCTTCTCCATTTTTAAAGGGAAGGGTTTGCACCCGAGGATAAAGGTCAGGGAGATTATCAAGAACATTTGTATAAGATATTTAATGAGCAATAGGGCGGGCAGGGATGTGTATACATACTTCAAACTTGTTGGGTAATTTGCCTACGTAGATAATGGTGGTAATGCTCCATTTGGTTTATGGAAAGTTTTAAAGAAAGAAAATAATTTTTTGTGTTTGGTTTACTTAAGATAATGAAATATAAAAAAAGTAAGGAATAAAATTGTTAAAGATTAACTATATAATTTTCTTTAAGAAAAGTTTAAAGGAAAGCATTTTAATTTTAATTTTCTTTCTCTTAAACTTTCTTAGAACCAAATAGAACATAAGGGGAAAGGGATGGAAAAATGTATTGTCCTTGATGTCAAGTTTGGTATAAATGGAAGTTTCAATTAATTAACAAAAATTAAAAATTAAAAAAAATTGGCCCATGCATCTGAAATTGAAGGCGTACTTCAGTTGACTTCTGAAATGTTCAACAAACAGAGCACCAACTCTAGATCAATTGTGCAAGTATTAAGGGTCATGACTGGCATAGCCGACTGGGTTTCATATCCGAATGTGCAAAATGAGCCTAGTTACATTTAATATGTAAAACAGACTTCACAGAAGCGAGGAAAGAAGAATGGGGCATTCTCAGAATTGAACTCAGGATGCAGTGCCATCCTGAAAGCGAGGCTAATACGACTGAACCAAATGCCCACGATGTTTACAGAGGTGGCAAAGACGGGAGAAAATGATTGCAGGAAGCATTAGTTTGGGCCTTCTGAGCAGCAAATTTCAGTTTTTTTTTTTTTTAAACTACCGTTGATGATTTTGGAGGCCAAAATATGATAAAATATCTGGGTAATTTCAGGGCCCGGATCAGAAATATTTAATTTATTTGATTACCAATGACTTCTTAATGCTAGAATAGTGCCATAGAGCTAGCAGAAGAAAAAGGAGCTGGACCTGAAAGGTTGAGCATGAAGTTTAAGCACCCTTAGGCTGCGTTGTCATTCGGCAGTATCCGGAGGAATAATACTCTGTTATCATCCTGAGAAGTCTGTAGGTTTAACATAGCTATGCTTGGGGAGTTGTTCACGGTTGGAGTTCCTACTTAACGAGTTGAATCGAGAGGCGGCTCCTCTCGCATCACGGTCCTTGTGAGTGGGGAATTATCGGAAGGCTGCTGCTAGGCTGGGAGGCATATTAATTCAATGGTATAAGAAAAAGGATAGCTCCTGTAACGTAGACTCAGCATGTGCATGGATTTAGTAGATATAATCATAACATCATTTGTAGCCTTTTTATATGGGTTATGAATTGAGTTGGGAATTCGTCGGTCCATCGCTAAAATGAAATATAATTGCTTCTTCTTTCAGTTGGGATTGGGTTGTACATGCACATGGTTCAATCTGTAAACCGTGCAATTATTTTTTTTTTCTGACCAGAGTGGATATAATAAAGTAAGACGCGTATGATATTTGAAAACTATCTGAGTTCATCAATTTGAAAAATCATCTATTGGGCGGAGTAGCCGCGTGGATCCTTAATCACTCTCTCTATTGTTTGAAGATACAAAGGAATGATACTTCCTTCACAATCTTGAAATGTGGAGGAAGGGTTGTTCTGTGTTGCTGCTGGATTGCAGGAAGGCGCCTTGTCGTTGTCGGTCTATCAAGAACAACCCCATTAGTTTGGTCTGGATGTACATGATCAATAGCAGTGATCACTGAACCATTAGTTTTTTTTTTTTTTTTATTGCAATCGTGTGATTCTGTAAAATAAGTAAAGGATTAGTTAATCAGAATAATTTTGAAAATATGAAAATGAAAAATGAATGATATGATTAGCACTTACCGCTAGGGCTGTGCATTTTTGGATATCCGCATCCGAACGGATATTTTTTTCGGATATCCGATCCGACCGGATGTTGGATATCCAACATCCGAATCCGCATCCGAATACTCCAGATATCCGAAATATCGGATCGGATTTCGAATATATCCGATTATTGTGTCCAAATATCCACTTTTCTTTCATTACCTGTGGTCCTGTATTATAATCTATAATTTTAAAAAATTACAAAAACACTTCTTTAGTTCAAGAATTTATAATTACTCAACCAGCATACAAAAATTACACTAAAATTACTCAACTGCATACAAAAATTACTCTAAAATCACTCAACCTGCATACAAAAATTACAGAAACCTGGAAACTTTCAAAAAAGTTTTTACAATAAGTACTTGGGCTTCTTATTCTTCCTTCAAAATAATATTATCAGCATCAGCTTCAAGGTCTCCCATACAATTTTCTATCTTTTTTGAATTTGTAGTAGAAACATTAAAAATGTGATTGCTGATGGATGGGGGTGATCAGGAAATCCAGCTAGCGGAGTTACTGCTAGAGTCATCATATAATACCCAAATATTCAATTTCTATGGCGAAATCAAAGGAACATTATCGATAATAAACGCGAAATAAAATTTTCCTTGTTATTTTTATAATAATAATAACAATTCAATACCTTTGAATTCGTCCAACATGAGAAAAGGATCCAGAGACTTCAATTGAGGCCTAAAGCAAACGAAAAATCCCAATCATACCCATTTCAACTTCGATTTCCATTCAATTAGTCCACGCCATTTCAAACAAACAGGTATATCGCAGCAAAATTGGATCGTAATGAGAGTAGCAAGATCAGATATATGATATGTAGATAGATACATGCGGGCAGAGCCATAGTTACAGACAAACCTTCCGATGCTACGTCTAACACTAGCACCATCACCTTTGAGTTGAGGCTGAGCTAATATTTTCTTCACTACAAATCTAGGTCAATTGAAGCTTTCATCTAATGACGATGATGACCCAGACATTGTGAAATTATTAGCGCTGCCGCGGCTGCTGTTGTTGCTGCCTCTTCTATTAGTTGTTGCTCCTACTCTTGCTGCGCCATTGACCAAATAGGTGGTAGCTATTGACCTATTGTTAGTTTAGCAAAATGAAAGATCGGAAATAGCCTATTTAATCAGCAAAACTATAGCAATGACAAATATATATCAGTAATTAGTAAAAAATAGAAATTTGTTTAACATTAAAAAAACACAAATAATAATAACATTATTACTTAATGTTAAATATGTTGCAACGCCGCTTCGAGAGAGAAAGAGACAAGTAAAAGTAGGAATATAATTCTGTTAATTATTATTCTTTATAACCAAAAATAGGTTTTAGCATACATAATATTTTATACGCATCGATAGTAATTAGTTGATAATTAATTATAAGTTACTAAAACACACTAATATTTCCCTTAATATTTCTCTAGTCAAAGATATTTCTTCCCTCCTTAATGTTTCTTTAGTGAGAAATATTGTCCACCCCGCACCTTTTTCCTTTTACTTCTCGAGTAATGAAGAGGCAAACAGGAAAAACTAATTTACGAGTTTAAAGGAAATAACGATCGATAACAACAGATACACAAAGAAGTCACCCCTTTAGGAGGCTTTTTAAGCATGGAATATAAAATAAAATGTATTCTCCAAGTGTTTAATTATTGTGCCACTATATTGAAATACCCCAAAATCCCCAATTTAGGAAATCATGGTCGAATAGGGAATTATTAGGGAATTAATTAAAATAAACTACTTTTAGTGAAATAAAAAGGAATTAATAGGATAAATTAAGAAGGAATTTATAAGTGTGTAAATAGGAGGAATTGTGGTATTTTAATTTAATTAAGGTTTTTATTTTAGAAATTTATTAAATACATCAATTTATTTAAAATAGGAAGGATAAAATAGTTTCAAATTAATATAAAATTTATAAATAATTTAATTAGAGAAAAATTAAAGGGGTTTTGTTAATTAAAATGAATTTAGGAAAATTCTCCCTTAAATCCCTAAATTAACCTAAAAATAGAATTTAATTATTGTTTTGATAATTATACTTTATTAAATACCCCAAATTACCCAAATTATACTAATTAAGCCAACCACTAATTTTTCCTCTTTTTCCTTTTTCCCTTTTTCTTTTTTTTTCTCCCTCCTTTTTCCTTTTTCTTTCTTCCCCTTCTCTCCCTTATTTTTCCCCGGCCTGGGCCGGCCTGCCAGGCCCAGCACCTTTCCCCCCTCGCAGCCCGTTCCTCTCCCGCGCCCCTCCTTTCCTTTTCTCCCGGCCGGTTCGGCCCGCCCCATTTCCTTCTTTCTTTTCTTTTCCGCTGGACCGCCGGTCCAGCCTTCTTCCTCTTCCCACCCCGCGTCGTCTTCTTCCTTCGCCGCCTGCAACACGAAAGCCATGGCTGGGAAGGAAAGCCTGCAACAACAGCCATCGCTCCAGTCGTCTCGTCCTTTCACCCCGTTGACCTCCCTGTGGATGTGACCGATCAATTGCAGCCCTTCCCCGCACGAAAACCTCCTTCTTTTTTTGACAAGTCATGGCCTGCAAATCGCAGACCATGTGCCGGCGAATCTCGCCGGACAACCTAACCTAACCTTAAGCCCTAACCTCCCACTTGAAGCTCGTCGTTTTCCCGTCCCAATTTCCCTATAAATAGCCCTAACCGTTGCCTTAATCGGGTTCAAAATTTGGAACCCAGAAAACCAGAGCCGCACACCGCCCCACCTTTAGCCGCCCTTTCCTCCGCCTTCGGCCACCGTTGCCGCCTGCTCGCACCACCACAATCCTCCCTGCACCGCCCTCTACACAACCAACCACCTTAGCCTCTCTGCCTTGCCCCGCACGCGCCGCCTTGGCCGTGCGAAATTACCCTCCCGAACAGCCTTCGACCCCCCTGGCGCCACTTTCGTGCCGCCGGCGCCGCCTCCACCGCCGCTTGCAGCGCCACCATCACCCCCCAAAACGACCGGCAGCTCCTGCTCTACCACCCTATACCTCCCTTTTATCCTGGTTTTCCCTCCCCTAGCCTCCACCACCATTTTTCCCCTCTCTCCCTTCCTCCACCGCCGCGCCGCCGCCGCCGCCACCACCTCTGTCAGGTTGCCCAACACCCTGAACCCTAAAGCTTAAAAATAAATAAATAATAAAAATAAATAAAATTGATTAATGATTTAATCTTATTAGCTACTATTATTAGTATTATGATTAATATTAACATTACCATTATTATTACTAATATTGTTATTATTACTAATACTACCCCCCTTATTATTATTACTAAGACTCAACATTACCCTAAGGACCTTTAAGTAATGGTGTTAATTAACTATAGGGCCTTGTTAATCTATTACTATTATTATTATTATTATTATCATCATCATCATTATTATTATTATTATTATTATTATTATTATTATTATCCCCATTATTATTATTAAGCATTATTATTACTATTATTACCATTAGTGTTATTATTATTATTATTATTATTATTATGATTGTTATTACTATTATTAGTATTATTATTATTATGATTATTATTACTATTATTATTATTATTATTATTATTAGTATTGTTGTTGTTATCATTATTATTATTATCTTTACTATTTTTATTATCAACATTTCTATTATGGTTGTTATTATTATTATTATTATCATTATCATTATTATCCTTATTATTATTATTATTATTATTATCATTATCATTATCATTATCATTATTACCCTTATTATTATTATTATATCATTATTATCCTTGTTATTATTTTGTTGTTGTTGTTGTATTTAACGCATTTATTATTTTATCGATTATTACTATCGTTATTATCCTTAACGTTATACTTTAATATTATTACCTTAGTATTTTTTTTTATGCTTATAGTATTGCCACAACTATTGTATTATTATTATTATTGTGATTAGTATTATTGTCATTTTTATTATTGTTATTTTTATTATTGTCATTATTGTTACTATCATTATTGCTATCATCACTATTATTTTTACTATGATTAATACTAGTGTTATTATGTTTATTTTTCTCACTATTATTATTATCGCTATTATTCCTATTAATATTATTTCTAGTGCTCTTACCATCCTTTGTGTTATTACTATTATTATTATTATTATCGTTGTTGTTATTAATATTATTATTGTACTTATTATTATTATTATTATTATTGTCATTACTCCTATCATTATTATTATTATTGCTATTATTATTATTATTATTTTCATTACTACTACTCCTTCTATTATTATTATTATTATTATTATCATTATTATTATTATTATTATTATTATTATTATTATTATTATTATTATTATTATCATCATCATCATTATCGATATTGGCATCTAAATGGTTATGGTTATGTTAGTATTTTATTATTATCGATAATATTACTATCACTAATGCCACTATGATTTCAATTATTATTATCATCATTATTATCATTATAGCCATTATTATTCTTATTATGAGCACTATTATTATAAGTAGTATTCTTATTATTGTTGGTATTATTGGTAATTATTATTAATAATATTGAAACCCTCACCTTAATATTCTGGATTTGCTAAAACCTACTTTAATTAGTGATAATCCGTTTAAGCTATCGTAAGAGTAGTAATAACCTACCCCTTTATTTATAAACCCCATCATTAATATTAGCCTTGGTATTAGGTCATGATAGGGGTAAAATAGGAATTTTGATAATTCCGGTAGAGGGAGATTAACCCTAAGTATTTCCCTCTTATAGGTGAACCGGGTCAAACCCCGGGAGGTGTAGGAGCGTGCTCCAAGCCCGGCGCCGATTTAGGTAATGACGTAACTAAGGGCGCCTGTGTGTATTACATGTTTTATTTGCCTTGGATGCCTCGTACGGTTTATATGTTGTATTATGTGTATGTTATCTGTTCTACTGTGTAGCGCAACATGGAACCGAGGTACGTTCCCGTGCTCTTGTCTATATGTACTAATATGGTATGGTACAAAGATGAGGTGGTGTGATGTGACATGCATGCTAGGTGTTTTGATGAGGAATTGTGGAGTAGGGGCTTGAAAGAGAAAAATAAGCAACTAAAATAACCAAAGGGAAGTACGCTGGTTAACATAGGTATGGACGACCTAAGGAATTCATAATTGTGAGATGATGAGGGAAAAGGGGGAATTGAATAAAATGGAAGAGTGGGAGAAACTAAGGTTGCATGGGAAAACTAGGGTTTGCATGGGAATGATAGAGTTGGAATGGTGGAAATGATAGGGTTTGCATGGGGAGGTTAAGGTCCGCATGGGGGCGAACCTTACGTATAAAGAGTTACTTTGGGACGTGGGGAGATTAATGGAAGGTCTATTTGGGAGTTTGGAGGCTCGAGATGAAAAATAGTTCGTAGGGTCATATAAGGGTACCTAGGGTTTGGGAAAGAAACCCTAATTTGAGAAGGTGGAAAAAGAAAAAGAAAATAATAAAAAGAAACGAGAAGGAGTAAGGCATGAGGGAGAGTTGAACCTAAGGGTCATGATCTGGTTTCCAATGCGAGAAATATGTTAAGTCTGATAAATCGCAAAGGGTATTTAGTGGCCTAAAATAAGTGCGGGAGATAGCTCGGTAACCGAAACCGAGTAAGGATATAGCTGATTGAATGTGTGACATGTATCCTATGTGCCGTGGATGTTTTATATGATTTATGTGTTGTGTTTTGAAACGTCATTATCTTATCTGTTCCATGTGTAACGTGGCTTGAAATCAGGACGTGTGCTTGTGCCCTCCTTTGTATGTGATAGTACGCATATACCTTCAGTTTGGATGTGATGTGTTGAGATCTCTGGCCATGCATGACAAAAGATATGCCCTCGAATAAGATACATTAAGACACTAACGACTTACAGAGAAAGATGTTGAGCCAAACCCAAACCGGTCCACCGGCTATAATAGTGGCAGGGTATCTTACCCTCGCGACCGTTCCACCGGCTATAATAGTGGCAGGGCATGTGCCCTCGCGACCGTTCCACCGGCTATAATAGTGGGGGATTTCGTGCTCAACAAATCAAATGTAAAAGTGATAAGTCATGGAAAGATACTAATTTTTACAGTGGAATACCTTGTGAGTCGGGGCCAGACCGGTCCACCGGCAAATAATAGTGGCAGGGTATATTACCCTCGCGACCGTTCCACCGGCTATAATAGTGGCAGGGCATAGCCCTCGCGACCGTTCCACCGGCTATAATAGTGGGGCTCCCGCACTCGCATGGGTTAATAAATACTGTGTTTGAAATGGACATATTATTATTAACGAGAATAAAGAATAGGTCATCGGAAAGTACTCAGGCCTTATCTTGTGTGTCATTGCATGTTACTTATATGATTGTGTTATGTAGACTACGTGGTATGATTGTATGCTTGGCCTTAGCACCTACGCCCTTACTCAGTACTGGACCCGTACTGATACTATACTGGTTGAATGGGTCCTGTGATGATCCACCAATGGTGGGGAGCAGACCTTTGATGCAGGTTGATCGGCTACTAAATTGGGGGGAAGGCTTGACCTGAGTGAGTAAGCGGTCCGGACAATCACCCTTCGAAAATTGTGTTGTTTAATCGTACTTGTCTTTAGAGGTTACAAGTGTTGTATTTAAATTTTCAAGGTTTTTATCGTACTTTGTGATTCCGTTATTTTAAGTACTCTGATATATGGACTTTTTAAATTGTATTTCGGAATGTAACTTTTGACTTCGTACTCTGATTCCGAAAAACTTATGCTTTATGAATGATTTATTCTGGTTCTATTCTTTCTAGCCTTAGCACTTAGTATCGGGTCGGTAGGTATGAATCGATCTGGTACTAAGCGTGGCGGTAATACCCCCGGATTTAAAAGTTTATTTGCTTGCTTCCGCTAAACTTCTTTTAAATTTAACGAAATTTTTCAGTAGTAAATTTTGGGGTGTTACATATATTCACCGAATGATATGAAATAAATGGTTCAATTATCAGCTCCACAACAATTAGTAAATTCACTTAAGCACAGAGCAGGAAAAAAAATAGCATACCCTCCGATTAGATGAGTGAGACCCAGACTAACCTTTAGTCTCAACTCCACGGTAACAGCTGCATCCTGCAGACCTTAAATCATATTAGTCAATATTTGACTTTGATGCCAACACCAATCCCTGATGTCCCTGCTGAAGCAAACTTATTCAGCAGCTTGACCTGCCAATAAATTTATAACAAAAATGACTGGCGATGATGAAATATACATGTCCCCAATATGTGATAGAAGGGGCATAAAACATATCTATTGAAAAGTGAGATGAGTAAAAGTATCAGTTATGGGCAGAGTGACTCTGATGAAAATGACCGAAAGCTTACCATGAGCTATGCACTATCTTCAAGCCAAGGGTTCTCTTTCAAAGCTCCATGATCGCTGGTCTCAATAGCCAAATGTGCCTCCCCACCGACAGACATCTAACAAAGTTTCCAATTCAGGTCGGCTGCATGTCACATCTATATCAAAGATGAAACAGAGATCATCATGTTATTCTTCAGAACTACCTACATTACTTTCTTTTCCGTGGGGATATGGTTCAAAAACATACTTGATTCATAAATCACAATACATACAAAAGAACCACTATTTCATAAGCACTGTGGCATATTAAAAAAAAATGAATCAACATCTGGATCCAGGAAAACAGATATATTAAAAAGTATGATAAGTGCGTGTATAATTATGGGCAGAGTGACTTTGATGAAAATAAACGAAACCTTACCATGAGATATGCACTATCGTCAAGCCAATGGTTCTCTTTCAAAACTATGGCCACTGGTCTCAATAGCCAAATGTGCATCCTCATCTACAGAGTTCTAACAAAGTTTCCAATTCAGGTAGGCAGCACATCACATCTGTACCAAAGATGAAACCCAGATCATCATATTATTCTTCAGAATTGCCTACATTGCATTTTTTTCCGTCGGGATATGGTTTGAAAACATACTTGATGCATAAATCACAATACATAAAAAGAACCGCTATTTCATAAGCACGATAAGATATTAAAAAAAATGTATTACCATCTCGGTCCAGGAACTCATAGGCTCAAGCACTGCAGCCTGAAGAAAAAGCTGAAATGTATCAACAAGGGAAAATAGAAACAATAATCCAAACACAAAAGTAACATTCAATAAATTAGCTCTCAAAAAAAATTTCAAAAAGCTAGCCCCCAAACAATGCTTTATTCCTCTCCCCTTACCTCACCCTAAAAGGAGCAAACATAAAAAATAGATAAAAAAGGTACTTTGTTCAAAAAGTATTAGTTGACCTCGTCATAGAGCAAAATTCTGCAGAGTAGGTTCAAAATATCAACAGTCTGACGTAGGAGTGGATGGTGACAACTAATTATCTAAGTAGTAGATGGTGACATAGTAGTAGATGTCCATAAACCAATAGATATGTTTACTCTGCACTCAAGTCAGGTTGTGCATGGCTCCTGCAATCTGCCACAATAAACCATTTTCATCAGTTATTTTACCTACAAGCTATGTAATCTGAATGGCTCCTGCTATCAACAGTTATGGGCCAATATGTTGGAGTAGATTACAAAAGTAAAAGTATCAGTTATGGGCCAAGTATAGTAGTAGATAGTCTAGGTTGCCTGCAATCTGCATACAAAAATTTTACTGAACCTGCATACAAAAATAACAGTAAAATTACTCAACCTGCATACAAAAATTACAGAAACACCGCATACAAAAATTTTACTCAACCTACATACAAAAAATTATAGTAAAATTACTCAACCTGCATACAAAAATTACAGAAACACCACATACAAAAATTATACTCAACCTGCATATAAATATTATAGTAAAATTACTCAACCTGCATATAAAAATTACAGAAACACTTCTTTAATTCAAGAATTCAAGAATGTATTATAATCCACTTTCCTTTAATTGCTCAACCTGCATACAAAAAAAAATTAAAACATTTTCCACAAATCAATATACTATTACAGTAAATTCAAGACATCCATATCCAAAATATAGCATATAAATAACTGTATAAACATTAACTCCCAAGTAGCTAGCAGCCTAGCATATCAATAAAATATACAAACTACAAAGCATACACATGCTAGGTTGCTAGCATTCAAAAAATAATTTTAGCCATACAAAATTACATTTCAGGCCCCTAATTTTTCAAAATAAACTGCCCCTACTTAGTACTTACTTATACTAGCCTTCCAAAAAATACTAGGCCAAATATAGCAAGAACTAATTACATATGTTCCTGCTTAATTACACTGCAAGTCTACAAGAACTAATTACATGTACCAGGCCTTCCAAAAATTACATATACCAGGCCAAATATAGCAACAACTAATTAATTACATATATTAGGCTATCAGCACGACATTCACAAAAAAGATTAGTTCTTCTTGCTTATTAATTACATATATGCCTGATTGAAGTAATTTTTTTAAAAAATAGTAAGCTACAATTTGGCTCTATACTTCTCGTGCTCCTACATAGCTACACTCAAGTCAAGTTGTGCATGGCTCCTGCAAGCCAGTTCTGCAAATCTGCCACAATAAACTAAAACAGACATAACTTTATAGATCATGCATAGAAAATACTTGTAAAGAACAACCAAAAAATAACTTAATTGATTCATGGCAACATTACATGTCATCAAACTCAGTGATATCTGATTCATCTATTTCCTACATAGAAGGTAGGAACTTAACATCTGGAAAAAAATAGACTTGAATTAAAATGACATGATTATTAAAGACAACATAATAAAATAATAGAAAATATACTCAGAATAAATGATAAGAATAAAATAATACAATTACCTTCTTCAATCCTGTTAAGATCCTCAAGACTTCAACACAAAGATGCTCACGAGATGATCGCAACCAGTCTTGAGTGCAGATTAAAGCTTCCGCCATCCTAGGAGTTAAGGAACTCCGAAATGAATCTAATACACGACCACCAGTACTGAAAGCAGACTCAGATGCAACAGTCAAAATAGGCATAGCTAATACATCCTTCGCCATCAAAGAAAGAACCTCAAAACACTTTCCATCATGCTTCCACCAAGAAAGTATGTGAAAATTTCTACCAGCAGGAGTAGCATATAATTTCTCCTCTAAATACCTATCCAAGTCAGTTTTTTCAACAACCAAAGAAGACTCTATAACTTGAACAGAATCTTGAAATTCTTTCTTAGTCATATCTCTTGCATTTTTTAGCATATGACACCCAAAATCATTCTCACATTCAACCAAAACCGAAGATTGATGTGGAGTTGAGGGAAAATGAACCTTTGAAGCATAAAACTCAAATAACTTCTTTAAAGTATCCTTAACCTTTTCAAGCAGCTCACAACCAACCTTAGCTCCAAAAAACTTATTAATTGCCCATTCAACATGTTTCATTTTCCTCCTAGGGTCAAGGATAACAGCAAGACATTTGTATTTTTTGACCCTCCCTAATATTTATCATATTTTCTCTTCATACTCAAAGCCATTGTACCCATGTCAAAATCATCACCATCACATGCAATACAAATCATATTTAAAATCACAACAATCTCTTGCAAATACATATTCCCCATGACATATAATGAACCATAAATTCTTAAAGTAGTGTCATAAAAAGATTCCAAGAAAGGAAGTAAGACACGAATGTGGTCCCAATCATCATCGGTAGGCACACCTTTTAGCTTCTCCATCTCATCACGATACTTTTTGTCCCTTTTTAAAAAACCAAAAGCTTTCCTCAATTGCAAAGCAGCATCTAACATCAAATAGGTAGAGTTCCACCTAGTTTCTACATCCAAGCAAAGAAGTTTTTTGGATACTATTTTCTCTTGTTCAACACATGTCTTAAAATTTTTCATTCTGGCCGGAGAAGACCTCACATATCTAACAGCAAACCGAACTCTAAGAATGTAATCACTAGAGTCTTTCAAACCCTCCTTTACAAAAAGACTCAATATGTGGGCAGCACATCTTACATGTAAACAAGAGCCATCCAAAACAGACCCACCCCAACAATTGAGTCTTTCTCTTAAATAATCAACACATTTATCATTGGAACTCGCATTATCAACAGTTATTGTTAAGATCTTATCAATATTCCAATCAAGCAAGCATCGTTCTATAGACCGCCCAATAACCTCACCAGAATGACCTGCTATAGGATAGAAGTTAATAAAATTTTTTTTTGCAGCTTCCAATTCTTGTCAATGAAGTGAGCAGTTAGAACCATATAACCCAAATTTTGACATGAAGACCAAGCATCCGTTGTGAGACAAACTCGAACTGAATTTTTCTTAAAGAATGAACTCAACTTCTTTTTTTCCTTCATAAATAATTCTAAAATATCCCTAGCAACAGTGGTTTGAGAAGGAATTACAGCTTTTGGTTGTATGACTTGCATATACCTTCTAAAGCCCTCCCTTTCCATAAATCTAAAGGGCAGTTCATCAAGGACTATCATTTTAGCTAATGATTTCCTATGATCTGCACTATTAAATGACTAATTACAAAGACGACCCCCCATTAGAACTTTTTTGCTATCAATAGGATCATTCCTAAGAGCAGACTAATATGCAAGAAGCTTTTGATTCTTCTCTACATTTGGTGGGTATCTTTTACAACATTTTAAGTGATTACTCAAGTTTGAAGTGCCTTTTGATGGAGCAGCAACATATTGCATATTACAATATAAACACATTGCTTTTTGGTCTCTCTTATCAATGCATGGCAACTTCTTAAAATGTTCCCACACCCATGATCTATACTTCTTAATTTCAGCTTTCACAGTGTCAGAGGCATCAACATCATCAGGAATGTTAGGCGTAAAAGGGGTTAATGGAGTAGGAGGGATAGAAAACATATCTGGTGAAAAACCTGGAGGAGGGCTCTTAGCTTCATCCCCAAGATCTATACTCTCTTCCATTATATGAACTTCGCACTGCACAATCATAAAAATGAAACACAAGTTAATAATTAGATTTTAGTAAGTTATTTTAGCAACAAAATTAAAACAGTAAAGCCACCAACAACAATAAGGCTGCTGAAAAGAGACATTATTATTATTTTTTGGATAAATAATCACAAGAGCAGCAAAACAAAAACAACATCATTCAAACTTTGGATCTTTAGACTCTCTATAGCAGGACTTAGCATGGGCACTAGTAGTCTAGTAGGTACATGGCAAAACAAAACCTAACCTCCTCCAAGTTAGAGAGATCAATCGGCCAAAAAGGACTTGAAGGAAGCTCTTGTAGTAGTAGTGAAGGAAGCAACCAAGATCATGCATTGTGCAGTGGAATTTACCTAGCGACACTAAAGTAGAACTTATTTTTGTTTATGGTTTCAGTTCTAGTAGTGTTTTAAAGGAATTGTGGAAATAAACTACATCATCTTAGTTAGAAAGTTAATGGCCCTTGATTGGTCATAGGAGAATTCAATGCCATCTTAGCAACCAATGAAAAGGCTAGGGGATTCCTACACTAAGAAGATACACAATGTTTCAAATATTACCTATATGTGTGTGGATTACCTACTAGTGGACCTAAATTTACTTGGTGTAACCAACAAGACCCCCTTCAAAGTGTAATTTACCCTACACAGAGGAGTGGGGAATGCAACATGGATTAACATATTTGATCATTGTGCCCTAGAAGTTTAAATTTAAGCAGAATCTCAACAAGGAGCCAAGCCCTTTAGATTATGCAATTTCTGGACAAATTATTTTTGTAACACCTCAAAGTTTAATTCAATTTTTTTTTTCTCTATTCTTACAGCAGATAAATGTAAAATAATTGGGTGTTAACACTTAACACCATACTCAATTACTCATTATGAGTTTGGTTATTCTACCATTTTCATATCAAGTATAAGGCAAAAAATTAATGAGTCTAAACAAGATAACAAGAAAATAAGAGGAATTTTATGAATATAAATAAAATTTTAAAGATAACAAAAAAGGAGACTAAAGAATAAACAATAAACAGTCAACAAAGATAATAAAATAAAAATCCAGCAGCATATAAGCCTAGAAATTAGTAGAACACAGGAAAACAAATAGACTATCCCTAACCAAGTAACCATCCCACGATTCCTAACTGTAAATCGGCCAAAAAACATAAATACCAGCCTATGCAGCAACAAAATCGACCAACATCACTAACCAACAACAAACTCGACATGAAAATCAACACATAATTGTTTAAATCAGCTAAAGAACTAAATAAAAGAAAAATTAAAGAACTTTACCTCTCGTATACTTGTTGTCTTAGCCAACCATTGTTCGAAATATAAACCCTAAGAACAAGGATCAAGTCAACAACACACAAAAATTTAGCGGTTGTAAATAGAAATGATTAATGATAAATGACAAACAAAACAAAACAAAAATGAAAAGAACGAAAGAAGAATAGCACAACACTTACCTTGGATGATGAAAGGCGACCGAATTGACAACGAATTAGCTGTGGAGCTCGGAAGTAGAGTTCAGGAAATGGAAGAGGATCGAAGAGGAAGGAAATGGAAGAGGAGATCGAAGAGTTAGGGTTTCAATTTCATACTTGGACAGGAAGAAAATCGATGAGATCTCGTGACTTTGTCTGCGTGAGTGCACGTGGTGTGTGTGTACTGTGTGTAGAGTGTGGCTGAGCCTGAGGGGCTAAGTCGCAACTCGCGAGTCACAGATGACAGAACACAGGTGCGGTACTGTGCGCGTGCGGGCTGTGTCATGGGTTGTCCTATGGGCCGTGGCCACAAGCCCAAAGGTCTGGTAAGCTATGCAAAAAATTTATTAAAAGTTTGAAACTAGATGTTAATGTTTGTAATTGGAAAGAAAAAATAGATTATAAATTAGATTAAGCTTAAACCAGATATATTTAGCGGATCGGATAATTCACTACAAATTTGGATCGGATATCCGTTCCGGTCAAATTTATGTTTGACCGGATCGGATATCCGCTCCGATTTTTAAAAACCAAATCGGATATCCAAGATTTCGGATTGGATTTTTCATATATCGGATCGATTTTCCGAATTTCGATTTTTTTGCACAGCCCTACTTACCGCCACCGACCAAAGAAACTGGTGGCTTGGTCTATGGTGGTACTGGTTTGATAATTAAGTTGCACCACAATTGTTAAATCTAATTTTCAAGACTATTTTGTGCATGTCAATTTCAGAGTGAATAATCCTGCTTAAACATCGGAAGACAAAAGTAAATTGATTGAACTCGTTGTGACGAACGGTGAGAATTCTAATCGATTCTTTTTTAAAACGTGAAAACGCTGCTCTTTAAAATAAATAGAAAATACGGACGGAAGGAAAAGTTTGAAGGAACAAGAACGAGTCACGTTTCTGTGCTTCCCTGATCGGATACGTGGAAGATACGTCCCTCATTTGACCGTTTGGTTAAATATTTAGAATTGGTGCGAAACTCATGTTGCTCGTGTTTTTGTTTTTTGCATGTGTAGTAAGACAAGATGCACCATAATTCTTGTTTCGTGAACTTTAAGAATGTGCGACGCTGCCTAAGGCATACGTAGGAACCGTTGACTACAACTACTTTTTTTTTTTGGTTCTTCAAAACAAATAAACTCCTGCATTGAACCCTTCTTTGCGGAGCCTGTCACTGATGATAGCTCTGCTAATTACCGCTTGAACGGGCTTTCAAGAGAGAGAAGCTCGCAAGAGAATGAGGAGATGATGGACTCGAAACAACTAAATTCAAAGACAGCATAATTTTAAAAACCATTCCCCCCGCCGCCCCCCCCCCCACCAAAAAAAAACCCCAACTCATCTTTTCGTGTAGTTTCTAAATCCAAAACAAAACTGAACAACTCCAATAACGGTGTTCGGGTGTCGTAGGAAATGGTAGATGGCACATAGTTTTTGGGAGTGGATGGGAAATTAACCGCCCAAATTGACTATAATAACAATGATGATAAAGTGTCGGTGTTGCTTTGTTATAAATTAAGTGCCGTGGAGATAAAAATGAGTAGGTGTACAATACCCCAAAAAATAAGATTTTTATTTCATAATTCTGATATTTATAATCTCACGTATTCGTATATTGGTATATTGGTATAATGATAATGATTCTGATATTTAATAATATTGGTATAATAATAGTGAATGATCATGAAATAAATTTTAAATAAAAACAATCGTGAGATTTTATTTTATTTTTACACAAAAATAATTGTGAGATTTTAGTATAATAGTAGCAAAAATATGCACGCGACAATTATGGGTGTCCATAATCAGATCAGATATCTGTAACCATTATATGGGATATACACTCTGCGTCCCTTAGTTAGATCGAACATACAAAAATACAGAACGGATATGTATTGTATATCAGATATATCCGATATCAGTATAAAAATATTATTTTAATAATTTAAATAACTTTTATACTCCGTTAGATTTTTAAAACATTTATTATGATTTACTTATATTAGGTTAACATAATTCAAATAATATTTTAAAATATTCACCTCGATTTACTTTTATTTTCGTCGCATAAATTAATTTTTAATATTTATCATTATTCTGATTTATTCCATTCCAAACACACTATTACCCAAAAAAAAAAAAAGAAGAAAGAAACAAAGATGGCATATTAGTTATCCTCCAACTCATTCTGAATCACCCCCTGCCCCTTTTTTTCCTTAATTAAATTTGGCCTCAGAATCGAAGGCCATTGTAATTGATCGCCAGATCGTCCCATTCGAACGAAGTTTTATTTATTTTTCGATTTATCAAAATTTTAAACAATGGAAGACAGAAATCATTGTTTCAATCGGCAAATGAGCTGGATGTTCAGTGTTTTGGTTATCATTATACTTGGATATGAAGCAGCGGTGTCTAATCAACTATGATTACTAATCAAGCACCTTTTGAGCTGCTCATATTATATTTATCTTCTCAAGTCTGCTCTAATTATTAAAGATTTTTTTTTTTGTTGATTGATCTGATCTCACTCACTATACTAGTACTACTATTTAGTTTACCTCGACTAGCTATACCTGAGGGCTCCATAGGGCAGCGTAATTGTGAAATTTCTGGCCAAAAATCATTTTTATTCTCTTTTTGGAACTTTTTGACTATTCGGAATTTTAATCTTGTTTTTCAAAACCATTTGGGGTTACATATCACATAAAACTCATCACTAATATGAATATTTTCTTATGGGATTTCAATTTGATTAATTTTCAGGGAATTTTTTCTTTCCACTTCACAATTTTTTTTACGTAATTCCATATGAATGTTTTGTATTTTGTTTGTCGGTACTTGTTAAATTTAAACCAAGGAGAGTAAGATAATGGGAGTGCAATAGAATTTTTAACATATTCTGTTCAGGTATTATTGATAAAATTAAAAAAAAATCTTGCTGTCTTTAAAATTCTATAAAGCATTTAAAAATTTGAAAAGAATTTAAATAATTTCTTTTAAAAAGTATAAATGCATTATGATATTTGAAATTTTGTTCTTTTAATCATCTAACATAAACACTATCAATAAAAATATTATTGAAGTAGAAATAAACTAAAATTATTGTGCTAAATTTAGCTAAAAGTTATCAATTATTCCTCCGGCCTGATTCCCTAAGGCTCCGTTTATATTGGGGTAGAAGAAGGTTAATGGAGGTGATTGAATTGATTTACCCCGTTTGAATATCAGGTGAATAATTTTACCTGGGTGAATCAAGGTTAATGTTTCACCTTCATTCACCTCAATTAACCTCATTTTTATTAACCTCCGATTTCGGGGGTAACAGAGGTGAAGGTGAAAGAATAAGTAAATTTTTGACTTGATAGGACCAAAATACCCATCAATATGACTTATTTATTTAATACAAGGGTATAAATATCATTTGTTTTATTATTTTAATCTTCATTCACCTCAATTTAAACGAAAATTTTAAAACATTTACCCTAATTCACTCAGGTTAGGTTAATAGGATCCAAACAGTATTTTAAAATATTTACCCTGATTCACCTCCATTCCCTTCACCTAGGTTAATTTTTAATATTTATCCCTACCTCAATTCACCCCAATCCTAATGGAGCCTAAATGATAGTACTCTGTTGTAGGACTTTTTAATTTTGTATAATAAAAAAATACATAATTAAAAAAATCTATGCCATAATATTTCTAATGCTTTTATTCTATAAATAGAAACTACATTAATATATTTTTGATAAAAAAAAATATTAGTTTATTCACGGTAATAGGTTATTTTTAACATAATATATAATATGCGTGAAACATTGGTTATATTCTATGATAAAAGATTAGTTTAGCATTGGTGACAAAAACAATTGTGAGTTTTTTTTTTTTTTGAGACAAAAATAATAGTGAGATTTTAGTAGAATAATAGTAAAATGTGCATGTATTAATTATGTGTGTTCATAATCGGATACCTGTAACCACCATATCAGATATACATTCCACGTCTTTAGATTAGATATACAAAAATGCACATCGGATATGGACCGAACATCAGATATATCCGATATTAGTATGAAAACACTATTTTAACTATTTAAATAACTTTTACATCAAAAAATTTAAAACAAAGATTGCATATTAGTTAATATTCATATCTATATTGATATGAGTGTCTTATTTTATCTAACAAGTATTAAAATATTACTATTAATGTATAACTTATAAAAATAAATAAACTTAACACTATAAAATCACAATATTATGATATATTATTAAAATAATCAATAAAATATTGGATATTTTCCTAGATCGAATAATCCAGTAAAAAATCAAATATCTTAAAGGTCAAATGTCATTTTGGAAAAAAAGAAAAGAAAAGGGGGGATCCTATATTCTAAATGTCAGATCAAAATTTTCATATATCATATTAGATTTTGAGATCCCGAAAATTTTTGCAAATCTATACTAGCAATGGTGAAAGATTGGTTTTAATATAAGAATGATAAATTTTTAGTAGAATAACAATAGTAACCTTTTCATTTAATTTTTAAATTAATTTATTTTGAATTTGGATTATGAAAAAATATACCATAATATTTCTAAAATTTTACTCTATAAAATATGATTAATTATTGGTATAATAGTAGACTTGTGGTGAAAGATAATGTGTTAATTAAAATTGAGCTAAAACAATGGTGAAATATAACTGAAAACGTGGTGAAATATATGCTTAGATATACAAATATACATGCTTAGATCAATGTCAAAGTATTTTACAAAAATAGTAATGAAAAATATATGTTTAAGAGTGGTAAAAGATATTTATGTGTGTAACGAAATACATATGTATATAAGTGTGGTGAAATATACTCACATGACCTGTTGTTATTTTATAATATAAGCCCTTCACATATTTCAAAGTAAATTTTAACCATTAATATTTTAGTATATATTGATAAAAAATTGTAAAAATAATAATACTATAAAAAATATTCTTTTAAATTATTATATTTTGAAATAAATTAAGAGTCAAAAATTACCTCAAATATGCAAGGGCATTGTATTATGAAATGAAAGTAATATGTCAGCATATTAGAAGGATGACAAAATGTGAAAATTTATATAGATTATATATATATCTTTTAAATTAAAAATTTTTTTACTTCTTTTTAAGAAAATATTTGTAATATAATTACATTATGGAGCATATTTTGTATTTCAATAATTGCATTTTCCTCTTTTGCTTCTTATTTTAGTAATGGGTTCTAACATGTTTTAGCTGACTTAACTTTTACACATTGACATATATTAAAAAGAAAAAGAACCTGACAATTATATTTTAAGGCTTTACTTGAACTTGACTTATCATTTTTCATGGTCGTAAAAAAAATTGTTCTCAAATGCCACAAACAGTATCGATGTGTGTCATATGGCTCACACCATCCATCACTTTGCATTACTTGTATCATACCCTTTTGTTGATCAGAGATGACACACGGATGTCTGTTGTGTACAACTTTTTGTCAAATGATGTCCATGAACTAACCCAATTCTCCTCGCTCTATGAATGAACAATATCAAACATAAGTGGAAATATATGATTATTCGCATCAATACCCAGAACAATTAGTAACACGCTCTTGTATTTACCATAAAAGTGTGTGGCATCTATAGATATCACCAGACAACCACTTATACCCCTCGATGGTTGGCTCAAACACCTAAAATACCCTCTCAAAAATTGCTACAGTAGGATTATTGTTATATACGACTTTTGATTCAACAGCATAACTAGAATTAGCCTTATTCATAGCAAAAAGCCATCTTAGAAGTTACGTAAAAGACTCATTGAGCTCTCTATATATTTTATTTATTGTCTTTTGTTTTCCCAACCATGCCTTCTTATAAGACACCATAAATCCCCACTATGATTTTATGTGTTCAATGACAGCTTTTACACTTATAGACAACTAAGTTCTTACCAGGCTTTCAATCTCTTTGGTGATAAGATCAGATGTTAAATTCAAATTATCATGATTCAGTTCCTCGAGGAGACATTGATGTGGATCATTGTATGATGTGATCTTCATCCAACCTGAATAATCATTTATAGTTCATGCACACAACCTCCAAGTACACCTATCACAATATGCCTCAAATCTTATTTTTGATGACCGATCTGTCTTGTAGGGTAGCTTCACCAAAAGTGAGTAGTGTTTGACATTATGCACTAACTCTTCTTTTGAAGAAAATATTTGGACAACTTTAAAACCTTATGCAGAGCTTGAAGTTGATGCTACCCATTGCAACTCTACACCAATAATAGCTTGTGTGGCATGTATGGGATCAACAAAATTAGAATGTATATACTTCCACAACTCTTAACACACCTCTTTATCTAATCCAGGCTCTTCTTCCAACAACAACTCTTTTTCTAACATGCGTTGTTCGTAATGAAAATCAATTTTTGAGTCAATCATTGTAGTTATCTCATTAAAAATTACATCTACATTCTCATCTTCAAACATTCTCCTAACTTCAGCTTCCACTACAACACTATATTTGATTATAGGTGCATCTTCATTTTCTTCTACTTTGACATCAACACCCATTTCACCGAACTCATGTGTATCTGTTTTGTCATCAATGTGTATTGGAATATTGATGTTGAATTGTTGGACAATCAATACCCATGTTATATGAAGGATTTGTGTATTGAAATTATGATTGCTCAATGAGAAAACTCTTGAAATAACCAAGCATCTGATGACAAGGTTGAAGCCCTTGAAAGTTGACCTCTACGGACATTTTCATAAGATACCCTAATTTTGTTGAGTCTATTAGCATTTTTAATGACTCGTCACTATCTATTGGAATCAAAAGACTTCTTCTCATTATCCCATTCTAATATATCCAAAATATCTTGAATGAGTATATATCTCCCATATAATTTGTCCATAGAGGTAACATATTTATTTTTAAAAAAGTAGTAAACGATGAAACAAATATAACTTTATCTGGGTTTCCTTCAAATATAAATTCTCTAGACTCATACTTTTGATTACCGTTCCAATATAAAATCAATAAAATTTTATTCATCCTATACTTGAAAACATAAAAAAAAAATAGTAGATTTTGTTATAATTTTTTATAACATCATAAATATTAATCACAATTTATGTTCTTCTCGGTCGTATTTTTAAATGTTTTCACATAGCTATATTCAAGTCATGCACATCTTAACAACAAAATATTTAATTTTTACAAATATAAACATTATAGTTAGCTAACATTATATGTTAATTCTAAATACAAATTATAACCTAAAATAATTAAATTTACTATAGCACATTTTTAGCATATTAAATATAAACCAAAATTAGAGCACTATATATATGTATGTATGTATGTATGTATATCTGTAAGTATGTATGTATATTATAGCACAATAAATAATCTATATAGTATAACAAATCTAACAAGATAATCACATATTATATACAATCAAACAAAATCTAATTACACATTATAGCATAATTATATACAATAATACATATAATAATTATTAAGGAAAGGAGATAAGAATAAAGCAATACCTATTATTTTAGATTTCGCAAAGAATTGCAAACAAAAGACGTAATTGAAAGAAAGAAAATTATGCTTGCAGAGAAGGAGAGAAAAGAATTACAAAGAGAATAAGAGAATACTTCGGTCGAAGACAGAAAACGAATGTGAGGATGGTAGGGTTGGGCGAGGGTTAGGAATAAAGAAAATATGCCTATACCCCATGCTTTATCTGAATTATTCGTACTGCCTAATTCCCTAAATGATAGTACGTTGTAGGACCATGCGGCTCCATTAGTATAATGTCATTCTTTCTTCTTCTTTTTTAATTTTTTTAATTAAAAAAATACAAAATTAAAAAAAAATGTATGTCACAATATTTCTAAAGATTTTATTCTATAAATAGAAACTATATTAATATATTTTTGATAAAAAAAAATCATTTTATTAACAGTGATAGATTTTTTTAACATAATAATATAAATTTTAAGTAGAATAATGGTGAAAATTTAGTTTAATTCTAGTTAAAAATATCAGGTTTGGGGAAATATTATTTCAATTATTGTTAAAATTTTATTTACTTATAATTAAAAAAATAATTTATTTATGGTGAAAGAATAACTATATTTTATGATAAAAGACCAACTTAACATTAGCGAAAGATAAGGTTGAGTTGTTCTAGTGAAAGATCAATTTATTTATGGTGATGCATTGCTTATATTCTGTGATAAAAGATTAGTTCAACATTGGTGACAAAAAAATTCAGAAGATTTTATTTTGAGGCAAAAACAATTGTGAGATTTTAGTATAATAATAGTGAAATGTGTGTGTGTGGTAATTATGGGTGTTCATAATCAGATGTTTGTAACTATCAGATTAGATATACACTCTACGTCCCTTAAATTAGATGTACAAAAATATGGATCGAATACACACCAAACATTAGGTATATCTGATATTTATATGAAAATACTATTTTAACAATTTAAATAACTTTTACATCAAAAATTTAGAAACAAAGATTTCATATTAGTTAATATTCATACGAGTGTTTTATTTATCTACAAAGAGTATTAAAATATTATTGTTAATATTTAAATGACCAAAATAAATAAAACTTAAAAACTTAACACTACAAAATCATAATATTATGATATATTGTTTATATAATCAGTAAAATATCAAATATTTTTCTATATCAGATAATCTAGTAAAAAAAATCGAGTATCTTAATGTTTAGATATCACTTTTTTTAAAAGGATCAAATATTCTAAATGTCACATCAAAATTTTCATATATCATATTACATTTTGAGATCTTGAAATTTTTTGTACATCCCTAATAACAATGGTGAAATGTTAGTTTTAGTATAATAATAATAAAATTTTAGTAGAATAACAATAGTAACCTTTGTATTTAATTTTTTAATTAATCTATTTTTAATTTGGATCATTAAAAAATATACCATAATATTTCTAAAATTTTACTCTACAAAATATGATGAAATATTGGTATAATAGTGGACTCGTAGTGAAAGATAATGGGTTTATTAAAACTGAGCTAAAATAATGGTGAAAGATACTTGAAAACTTGATGAAATATGTGTATAGTTATAATGAAAGATATGTAAAAATACGTGTTTAGATCAATGTCAAAATATTTTACAAAAATCGTAGTGAAAAATATATGTTGAAGAGTGGTGAAAGATATTTATATTTGTGATGAAATACATGTGGATATAAGTGTGGTGAAATATACTTATATGACGTAGATCAATGTTAAATATTTTTACAAAACTAATGGTACATTTTTGTATGGCCATCTAGTAGGTAAATAATCCTACATACTGTCACTTATGAGAAAACCAGAACAAGGCATGTACCAAATAAATTATACTTGATAAAATTATATATATAAACAATAACAATTAAAATAGAGTCAATGAATAATCTCATGAAATAAAGAAGATAAAAGTATACTTTAAACCCTAATCTAGGGTTTCAATTTATTTCCTAGTAATAAATATTCAGTCAGCCATAGTTATTGAATTAATTACACAGAAATATATATCCAAAGTATTAATTAAAAATAAAGAAAGAAATAACCAGATTTAATTGTGAATGAAAGATCAGAAATTTATTCAGATGAAAAATTAATTTCATCTGAATTAATTTCTACCGGTTAAATTCTCCTCTATTTCTATCTCTCGGCGGTATTGATTTCTGTGTAAAATTATTTTTTTTTCTTTTTCTTTTTTTTAACCCAGACTTCTTCTTCTTCAGCACAGGCTTCTTCACTAGCCTGCTCCACCTCAATTTATGTGCATCAATGGCTTTGTTCAATGTGGTTGATGCTGCTCCTTTGCGTCTTACTCTGTTGCACCTGACGCTCTAATGGCAGAGCCTCTGCTCCCATCGGCTTCCTTGCAGCATTCTTTTTTCTGCCGTCCCTACATGTCAACCCTTGCTAACTTTCTATGCAACTCTCCTTTTCTGTTCTTCCAAGCAGCACTCCTTTTCTCTTTCGTTTGTTTTCATCAGCTGACTCAGCCCTTGCTGACCACCGTTTGGCTTCGTTTTGTCTCTTGTTTTTAGGCCTTTGGCCTGTTGGTCCAAAGGTCCGATTCTTTTCTTCTTCTTCTTCTTTTTTTTTAATTTTCTTCTATTTAAAAACAACACCTAGAAAATAAAATTCAACGAAAATTAATAAATAATATTATACTCTAAATTTATTTAATTTATATTATTTTAGCTTAAATAATAATATTTATTATATTATTACCACTTAAGCATAACATTATAATTATTCACCTATATTACTTAATTAAAATACTAAAAATTAAGATTATAAGGGCGTAAAATATGTCAAAATATGAAATTATCACACCCCCACACTTAGTTTCGTGCTTGTCCACAAGCAAGTTATTACTCTAACAAAATAAAAGTAAATTAACTAGCCAATTTCGTAGATCTCACGATTGCACTTAGCATGTGAAACAAGCCCTTTAAACCCCTAGGTCACCCATTGAGGACGAGTAAGGTCTCGTGAGGGTTTCGCAGATGATATACCCACAAAATAAAATATTAATAAAATAAAATAAAACCACACCTAACACCCTTAACTATTTTTTTTTCTCAGAATCTTTTATTTTCATATGTCAAGATTAGCAATCAATTAAGATTCAGTATTGGAAGATTTAAAGGATCAATTTTAACATATGGTTCACACATAAATATGATAGGTATGAACAGATCAATATTATGGATGAAGATCTACCACGCCTTAGTCATATCAAAATCCATCCTCACTGTGGATATCCTCTATTTTTTTTTCTCTCCTCTATTTTTTTCTCTCTCTTAGATTCATGGCCATAAATGTATAAAAACACTCATGTATGTGTATGTGAGATAAGATGATAAAGATAACAAAAGACTCACATATATAAACAAAGAAGGCTCATGTTGTTGTGGATAAAACCTCATGAAATATATCAAATACTTTCTTAATGGACTGAACCATATGCTTAACTCTTGTTACTAATCTCCATCAGATCAAATGCTGCTCATCTCAAGAATCAAATATGTCTTACTTATTGGGTGTAACGGATTTAAGGTATAGAAAGGTACGGAGTATTTTATGAGTGTGGTGCTAAAAAGGTCAAGAGCTAGTGAAATCTAATAATTAGATAAAATATAAGCATAACTCCACATCAACGATCAATGATACATATCTCCAACTTAACACCAAATAAAAACATGAATAGAATTTTCTCAACATCAACTCCATAACTGTAACACCCCCAAAATTCACTACTGAAAAATTTCGTTTTATTAAAAGATAATAGCGGAAGCAGATAAACAAAACGTGAACTTTGGGAGTATTACCGCCACACTTAGTACCATACCGGTTCACTCATACCGTTCCAGTACCAAGTACTAAGGCTAAGAAAATGAAATACAGTTCGAAAGACATTCAACATGCATAAATTAGAGTAAACTGCAAGCTTCAACATATTTAAATCAGAGTAGTGCATCAAATCGTTTTCAGGAATAAAATCCACCGATGGTGGTTACTTTAACAACGTTAACATTTAAAACCGAGAAATTAAATGAGAAAGAGAAAAAGCCATGATACCGGAAAATTCCTTAATCTCCTTCCCGTAACCCACTTGAGTAGCACCTGAAAATACCTGCAAGGGCACTGCCCATTGAATAGGCAGGGGCCCCATAAAGGGAATCCCTTCAGTACTACGGTACTGAGTAACCCTTTAATACCACACTTAAAGATAGGCCCGCATACGACACATAATGCAAGCCACGCACATATACATAATGAGAGATGCAACCATAACAATGACAAACATAATACTTTATAAGTCACGATCGATGCTTTGGGCCTTAAGCCATTATTCTGTCATTAATCCATTAATATCATACTTTATATCCATGTGAGTACGAGAGCCCCACTATTATAGCCGGTGGACCGGAAGTCAACACACAGGGCAGAACGCCTCTGACCACTATTATTGCCGGTGGACCGGAAGATAAACACACAGGGCAGAACGCACCTGACCACTATTATTGCCGGTGGACCGGAAGATAAACACACAGGGCAGAACGCACCTGACCACTATTATTTGCCGGTGGACTGGTCTGGCCCCGACTCACATGGTGTTCCACTATAAGTGATTAGTATTTTTCCATAATCTTATTCCCATACACAACTGATTTTATTGAGCTCGGGACCCCCACTATTATTGCCGGTGGACCGGAATACAGATAACTCATCATCCAGGGCACAACGCTCCTGGCCACTATTATAACCGGTGGACCGGTACTCATAATCACACACCAGGACAACACGCTCCTGGACCACTATTATAACCGGTGGACCGGTACGCAATATCACATACCAGGGCAACACGCTCCTGGACCACTATTATATCCGGTGGACCGGTACTCAATATCACATACCAGGGCAACACGCTCCTGGACCACTATTATAACCGGTGGACCGGTACGCAATATCATAATCATCTGGGCCCGGCTCATTAATATTCCACTTTCAATAATAGTATCTTACCTTTATTTAATCAGCACATCAATCATATTTATTTGCCTCGAATGGGAGATCGATAACCCGGGACACAAAGGTACACCGATCGTACCGGTGCATATCAGCTACTCAGTACCCTTTAACCATGAACCCAAGGACGCAAAGGTACCCTGGTCGTACTGGTGCATAAAGCTAACTCAGTACCCTACCGACAAGGACACTTAATCCATAAGTATGCATACCCCCTAACTAGGTCCGTAGAGCTAGGAAGAGTAAGATATAGGGCCTGGCTGGGGCACAAAGGCACACCAGCAAATACCAGAATAATCGTGGACTAAACCACGTCCTTAGGGTAGCGACCCCTAAGGAGTCACCATTCCCGATCTCGAGGTCTTTCACTTTAAGTAATAGTGTCTTAATTAAGGTGATCACAGAAAGCACGATAATCCGATACTTATTCACTTTCAATCGTTTCAATATCATTAATCGTTTCTTATTCAGAGGATTATCCAGGATATCACAGAGAAACCATTAAGGCCATCCCAATTATCAAATACTCTTATTTGGCTAATCAGCATTATTTAATCATATTAATGTTCCACAATCTCAAAGATGTGTTAGGTACAAATTACTCATTTGCCCTTTACTTATATAATTGTTAGGTATCCGTTCCTTACTTGATAAATTACCACATTGCCCTTAAGGTTGCATAATTACCAAATTACCCCTTGTCCACTTTAGATTACCAAATTGTCTCCTACACTTTTTAAGTCACCATTCACCCCTCATAATTACTACACTTATCATATTTCCCATTTGGTTGGTTATATTACCAGATCGCCCTTCTCCTTTGTTATAATTGCTAAATTGCCCTTGAGTTGGATAAATTACTAAATTACCCTCCATTATCATGATTACTATTTTGCCCCTTTAGTTGGTTAAACAATTATCACTTTACCCTTTTATCGGCTAAATTACCAAATTGCCCCTTTAGTTGAACAAATTACCAAATTGCCCTTCTCCTTTATCATAATTACCATTTTACCCCTCTCAATTATTTTAATTGCCATTTACCTTTTTTTAATTATCACAAATCCCAAATTACTCTTCTTCATAATTACCAATATTAATTTACCCTTTTTCATAATCAAAATTACTATATTACCCTTCTCCATTATTAAAATTACCATAATGCCCTTTAATTGGTTAATTTACCAAATTACCCTTCTATAGTATCATACTTATCCAATTGCCCTTCTACAATCATAATTTAATTGCTAAATTATCTTTTGTCGTTATCATAATTACCAAGTTACCCCTTACTCCCAAGTTTACCATAATATCCTTTCATTTACAAAATTACCATTTTACCCCTTACATCCAATTTTACCATAATATCCTTTTATTTATGAAAATTACCACCATACATCTTTTACTTTACAAATTACTATTTTACCCTTTTACATCCAAGATTACCATCTTTATCTTTCCTTACATAATTACCATTTTGCCCTTCTTTTCCAATTTACCATATTACCCCTTTACTTATAAAATTACAATTTTGCCCCTTTACCTCCAAAATTACCATAATGCCCTTTTTACTTGAACAATTTCCATAATGCCCTCCTTCATCCCAAAATTACTATTTTACCCCTACTTCCAAAATTACCATTTTACCCTTCTTTCTCACAACTTACAATTTTATCCTTTACTTGTAAATTATCATTTAACCATTTAATCATACAATTTCCATATTGTTCTTTTATCTCAAAAATTACCGAAATACCCTTTCCACTTATAAAATTTCCACTCAACCCCTTTATTCACCATTTTTATGAATTTACTAACACTACATAAAATAATGATATTAATACTTCATTCTTATCATCTAAGTCCACCAACTTATCATTTTTCAACATAATACTCATTAGCAACTACACACATTGATTTATTTATCTCATAAGCATAATTACTAAAATACCCTTAAACAATAACATCATTCATGCATTAACAACATGGTACATCATAAACAAGTGTTTAACATTTCTATCCATATTCCAACTCCTTCCTTAATTAACATACCTACATATGGCATAAAAGTTATCATGATATTTCTTTTTAACAAGCAATATAAGAAACCATAAACATATCATGCTAAGAATACCAAACATGCATAAAATCATACTAAACCCTAAATGTGCTAGCATGCGTTTTTCATATATTTAAGGGAGGATTAACGGTTACCTTAATCCCGCAAAATATCAATCTTACCAAGCTTAATTAGCAACTCAACACCTAAAAATAATATCCATCATATTTATGTTAGAAATAAGAACCATAGTATAAAACTTTATAAATTTTAATTAATAAAACACTTAACATAAATTACCATTTTACCTTAAAAATTATCCAAACTATTTTTAAAATGAAGGGGAGCTCACGCTGCATGGGCAGCGTGAGTTTCATGCAAAAATAAGGGGTGGAAGGGTTCAAAGGGGGGTAAAGGAAGCAAGATTCATCATTTTCGGGTTAGGGTCTTTAGGCTAGAAAAGAGGGTGGTTAGGGGAGGTTCTAAGGCAGGGGAATGGTGCAGGAGTGTAGAGGGGGTGTAGGTGGAGGCAAAGGATGGTTTCAAGGCGGCATAGGGCGGCGGAGACGGCGGCGGCAAGGCGGCGAAGGTGGTTGCCGAAGTGGGTCGAGGTGGAAGGGTTGAGAACGAAGGAAAAGTGGAGGGAAAGATGGAGGGGTGCAAGGGTTGGTTTCGGCCAACTAATGGATGGCGGTTGTAGAGGGGGTTGCAGGGTGTCGAACGGTGGGTTGGGTGGCGGCAGAGGTGGCCGGACGGCGGCGGTATAGGCAGTTGCAGGTGGCTCGACGGTAAGGGGGAAAATCTGGGAAGAAAAAGGAAAAGGAGGAGAAGGGAGGAAGTGTAGGGCTCGAAGGGGCTATGTGGTGGTGCAGGGTGGTAGTAGGCAGTGGCAGAAGGCGGCGCAGGGGGTTGGTGAGGCGGCAGGATCGGCGGACGGTGGGAAGAAAAAAAAACAGAAAAGGATGGGGAAGAAGGGAGGAGAGAAGGGAGAGCTCGGGAAAGGGATATTAGGCTCGAAAAAATGTGGGAATGAAGGGCTTGGGAGATGAAGAAAAGAAGAGGGAGAAGAGAGGGGGCAGGGCTGGTCGGCGGTGCTGCAGTGGTGGCAGGGCTGTCGGTTGGCAGGGAGAAAGGAGGGGGAGAAGAAGGAAAGGGGAGAGGCATGCGGGGCTGTGGTCCAGGGCCGGTTTGGCTCAAAGAAGAAAGAAAACGACGGGGGAAGAGAGAGAGGGAGAGGGAGGTAGGTGGTGGTTAGGTTGCAGGTGGCAGTCGGCGCTCGACAATGGCAGAAAGAGTCGAGCGTGGGAGGAGAAGAGGGGAGAAGAAGAAGGGTGTTGGCGGGCGGTCGGACCGGCGTAGGAAGGAAGAGTAGCCCGGCCGGTCCAAAGGAAAAATAAGGAGGGGCGTTGGGCTGCTGGAGGGACGGGCGTGCGAGGGGCAAGGGAGAAGGTCGGGCCTGTGGCCCAGTGCGCGAGGAGGGGTAGCAGGCCGAGGGGTCTGGCGGCCCAAAGGAAGGGGGGGAAAGAAAAAAAAAAGAGAAGAAAGGAAAAGTGTAAAAAGAGAAATGGAAAAATAGTAAAATTAATTAAATTAATTTATAAAATTATAAAATGTAATATTCTTGATAATTTATTTAATTTAATAATTTAATTTATTATAATATAATATATTAGTTTAAAAGGGATAAAGTTGGTAAAATATTAGTTTGGGAATTTATAAAAATAATATGATAATTAGAAAAATATTTATATTTAATTTATTAAATAATCTTATCTAAATTTATATAGTCTAAAATCCATAAAATAATTAGAATAAATAATTTTACAAGCAAATTTTATATCAAATAAGGTTATTTTGAAATTTTGGGGTATTACAATAACTCCCTCTCTTCCTTAATTGTATTATTTTCTTATTTTCTCTTTTTTTTTTCAAGGAAGTTTTTTATTTTTTTAAAATTTTTTAATTTTTTTTCTCCAACAAGTATAACCAATCCCCTTCTTAGCATAAATACATATATTTCTTTCACCTACACTCATATACACAACCACTTTTTATATCCATAATGATTTGATTACCTTGTACTAGCTTTAAGCAAGGGTAAGGATATTAATACCCGAAGGTTATTCAATATGGGTAATGAAGAAAAATATATGTTCCATTTATAGGCTCAAAGGGTTTCTATGGGATGTACATCATGAATACACAATTTAGGTTAAGCCATTTGGTCATATGGTAGAAAATTCCTAAGCTGCCTTTATCATTTTCTCAATCAGAGCATGTTTTGACTATAAGCTTCGAATAGTACAAGAGTAAGTTATGGAAATCTCTATAGTCCATTATAAGATCTATAGTAAGTAATATGATCAAAGCAATTAAACATATATGAGGTTTACAAAGAAACGTTGAAGCCAAGAAAAGTATATCATTTCATGTAAATTTTCTCAGAAAAAGAAGGTATATATGGTTCAAAAGCTCACTATGGAATGTGATGAATCTCAACATGCCATGTCGGTGGTTAGATAATCATACATATTCTTTCTCCATTCATACCTAGGCACATAGATATGTGTTCCCTATATCAAAATTAACACAAAAAATCTCCACTTGCTTTATCTCAATTTTATGATCATCTTTTCATTAGATTTCAAAGATATATTCCTCATTGACTAATTAAGGGCTCCTATGACTCTAAAAATACTAAACAAAATTTTATAATAATTTTTTTTTCAATTTTTCCAATTTTTTTTTCATGCAAAAACATAAACACACACCCCCCACACTTAAATCATACATTGTCCTCAATTTGTAAACAACTAAGGAAACATGGAATATAAAGTATGGAGATAAAAACTAAATAAATAAATATCTAGATGGTAGAAAACTCCCTTATCACATTGGGTTGCCTCCCAAGTAGCGCTTGTTTTTATGTCGCCAACCTAACATAATCTCGGTTTTACTCTTTCAAGGTGGGTGATTCTTTTAACTGCACCTCTTCAATGATATGCTTTGTGAATGCTTCATAATAGGGTTTAAGCCTGTGACCGTTAACTTTGAATTCATTTCCCATCCTCTCGCTTTTGATCTGTATGGCACCATGAAGAAAAAAATAAGTAACAATAAAAGGGCCTACCCACTTAGAGCGCAGCTTACCTAGAAATAAGCGAAGACGCGAATGGTAGAGTAGCAATTTTTATCCCACAACAAATGACTTTCCATGAATCATCTTTTGTCTTCTCCTTATATACCATAGCACTTTTAAATGCGCCATCCCTCATTTTTTCTAATTCATGAAGTTGTAGCTTCATATACGTTCCAGTAGAGTCAATACTCATGTTCAAGTTCTTAATAGCCCACCATGCCTTGTGTTCAAGCTCCATAGGTAGATGGCATGCCTTTCCATAAATGAGCCGAAAGGGAGACATGCCTATGGGCATTTTATAGGTCGTCCTATAAGCCTATAAAGCATCATCTAGCCTTTGACTCCAATCTTTTCGATTTGGGCTCACGGTCCTCTCTAGTATCTTCTTTATTTCTCGGTTAGAAACTTCATCTTGCCCGCTAGTTTGAGGATGATAGGGTGTAGAGACTTTATATGTCACCCCACACTTGCATAACAAGGCTTCAATCGTCCTATTGCAAAAATGTGATCCTCCATCACTAATGGTTACTCTAGGCATACCAAACCTAGAGAATATGTGAGATTGGAGGAACCCTGAAACTACACGAGAATCGTTAGTCCGGGTGGCAATCGGTTCCACCCATTTTAATAAATAATCTACTGCAAGAAGAATATAAAGATAGCCCTTAGAAGCTAGAAAAGGTCCTATAAAGTCAATGCCCTATACATAAAAAATTTCTACAACTATAATAGAAGTTAAGGACATTTGGTCTTTAGGACCAATATTACTTGATCTCTGACATCTATCACATCTCATGCGGTAAGCATTGGCATCGCTGAATAGTGTAGGCCAATAAAAACCCACTTCAAGGACCTTAAAAACAATCTTTTTCGCACCAAAATGTCCTCCACAATGTAATGTATGACAATGTGCTAGAATATGCTAAAATTCTAAATCAGGGACACATCTCCTAATTATACCATCAATACCAAATTTCCAAAAATAGGGGTCATCACAAACATATTGGGACGCCTCCTTTCTAATTTTAGTTCTTATAGAGTGTGGCATGTCAGTGGGCAACTTATATGTCACCAGATAATTTACTATATCAGCAAACCATAGTGTACTTACCTGTATCCCAAAGAGTTGCTCATTCGGGAAATTCTCTACCAAGGGTATAGGTTCACCCTCCTGAATCATGTGGCTCAAATGATCGGCCACTACCTTCTCACTCCATTTCTTGTCTTTTATCTCTATGTCAAACTCTTGTAGCAATAGAACCCATCTTATTAACCGTGTTTTTGCTTCCTTTTTAGATAATAAATACTTCGATGCTACATGATCTGTAAAAATAATAAGTTTAGTTTGAAGTAAATATGATTTGAATTTTTCAAGAGTAAATACTACAACTAACAGTTCTTTTTCAGTAGTGGAGTAATTCAACTGAGCATCATTAAGAGTTCTGGAAGTATAGTAAATAATGTAAGGCTTTTTATCCTTTTGTTGCCCCAAGAATGCACCATTTGCATAGTTAGATGCATCGAACATTATCTCAAACGGTAGGAGCCAATCTGGAGGTAGCATCACTGGAGCTGTTGTTAGGAGCTTTTTAAGCTCATCGAAAGATTTATGACACACCTTGATCCAATCAAAAGGCATATCCTTCTACAAAAGGCATGTAAATGGACATGCAATGCTAGAGAAGTCCTTAATGAATCATCTATAAAACCCTACATGTCCAAGAAAAGAACGCACCTCTCTCACACAAGTGGGAGAGGGTTAGTAATGCACAGCATCGATCTTAACTTTATTGACTTCTAACCCCCTAGATGAGACAATATGACCGAGTACTATTCCTTGTGTTACCATGAAATGATATTTTTTCCAATTAAGTACAAGGTTAGGTTTTTCACATCTTTTCAAGATTAAAGTCATATTATCAAGACAAAACTCAAAATTTTCTCTAAAGACACTAAAATCATCCATAAAAACCTCAACAATCTTCTCTATATAGTCAGAGAAAATACTAATCATACATCTTTGGAATGTACCAGGTACGTTGCATAGGACAAAAGGCATGCATCGATAAGCAAATGTGCCAAATGGACATGTGAAAGTAGTCTTCTCTTGATCCTCCTTTGCTATATGAATTTGGTTGTAATCGGAATACCCATCAAGGAAGCAGTAATATGAATGGCCAGCCAATCTCTCCAACATCTGGTCAATAAATGGTAGATGAAAGTGATCTTTCCTTGTTATGGCATTCAAATTCTTTTAATCAATGCATACTCGATGCCCGGTTACTTTCCTTCGAGGAACCAGCTCATTCTCCTCGTTTTTTACTACCATGACCCACGACTTTTTAGGTACCACCTGAATAGGTGCCACCCACTTAGAGTCTAAAATCAGGTAGATGACTCCACAATCTAAGAGCTTGATAATTTTCTTTTTTACTATCTCCATCATAGGAGGGTCAAGTCGACACTGAGGTTCCCAAGTTGGCTTGGCTCCTTCTTCAAGAAGTATGCAATGCACACACATAGTAGGGCTTGTCCCTTTTATGTCTGTTAATGTCCATCCAATAACTATTTTGTGGGCTTTAAGGACTTCCAACAGCTTTCTTTCTTGATCCTCAATCAACTTTAAAGATATGATCATCGGAAGGGTCTCTCTATCTCCTAAGTATGCATATTTCAAATGATCTGGCAATAGCTTGACCTCTAATGTGGGAGCCTGAATCATAGAAGGTACCGCCTTATTTGTAGCTAAAGGAATTGAAAGAGGAGGGGATCCATACCGATATGGAGGGCTTGCCTCCATGTATGCTATGCTTTTCACAAGATGTGGAGAAAGCATCGCTTCTATCTCTTCCAAAGAAGTGTCTTCCCCTTTTTTGACCAATCCTAAGCTTTGCATAAGAGTGATTGCCAATGGATCTTAATCATCCTCCTCAAGGTAATCCTACACTAAAAGATCAATGGAATCAATAGTATAACAAGAATGATCATCCATGGGGTACCTCATGGCTTAAAAAATGTTGAAGTTTATGACTTCTCCATCAAACTCCATAGTAAGAGAACCCATATGAACATCTATCTTTGTGAGAGCGGTTCTCATGAAAGGCCTTCCTAAAAGTAATGGCATTGGACTTGAGCTACTCTCATCCATATCTAACACATAGAAATCCGCTGGAAATATAAGTGTACCCACCTGCACAAGGACATCTTCTATAAGTCCCTTGGGGAATGCGTTAGAGCGATCAGCAAGTTGAATGATAAAATTATCCTTCTTAAGCTCTTCTAGACCTAATGATGCATAAATAGAATATGGAACAACATTCCTAGATGCACCTAAGTCTAGCATGGCATGTTTAAACCTGTTGTTGCCAATCACACATGGGACAGTGAAGCTCCCAGGGTCCTTGCACTTCAGAGGTAATTTTCTTTGTATTACCGTGGATAATTTCTCACTCATTTTAACTACTTCCCTCTCTCGCAATCTCTTTCTTGTCGTGCATAACTCCTTTAATTTTTTTTCATATTTGGGTACTTGCTTAATAGCTTCTAGGAGTGGAATGTTAACCTGTACCTTCTTAAACGTATCCAAAATTTCTTGATCACTCTCATCTTTCTTTGATTTAAATAACTTGCTAGGAAAAGGAGCAGTAGAAATAGGGTTAGTTATAACATTATTAGGAATGGTAGAGGATTTACCATTCAAAGAAATTTTAGATTTTAGTTCACTAGCGGGTCGATCAATCATTTGTTGGTTTCCGCTTTTATTCTCTTGCTTTTCCATGCTCTTCCTATCTTTTGTAGCAGGTTCTTCTTCCAATTTCTCTAGATTATCCTTGGCTTTAGTTGAATTATTCTCACATGATTTACCACTCCTAGTCACCACTGCATTAGCTGATTCAAAATTGCCCTTCGGATTAGGTATGGTGCTACTTGGTAATTTTCCCGAATCATGTAATTGATTTAACTTAGTAACCACTTCTCCCATTTTCCTCTCAATATTCAGCACTCTCTTATCCATGTTGATTTGACTTTGTATCAGCTGATTCTATCTATTAGTTAGCAACTCAAACATCTTATCATATTTATCAATGGTTGGAGCTTGAGGTTGAGAAGATCCTCCTTGTGATTTTTGATAACAACCCCGTTCCCACTTGGTTGAAACCTGGAGAATTAAGAACATTATTATTATTATCTTTCCAATGAAAATTAGGATGGCTGCGCATACCTGGATAATAAGTATTTGAAAATATAATAGATTTTGCTTGCACATGGTCCTCTCCTCCCATCATTTGTGGACATTTATCACTAGGATTTCCTATTACCGAACACACTCCACATGTAGTAACAGCTCTAGTAGCTATTGCAATCTGCGAAATAAGAGTAGTGAGTTGGTTAAGTCTATCATCAAATTGATTTACACTCACCTCATTTACTCTTGCACGAGTAGAAAGACCATCATATTGTTGTGCAGTGGGGGATCAGTTCTTTAATAGGACTTGTGCTAAAATGGGATCTTTATCCATAAAGGCACCGCCACTTGCTGCATCCAACATATTCCTTTCAAGTGGAGTGAGACCCTCATAGAAATATTGCAACAAATTCTCTTCCCTCATCCCATGTTGTGGGCACTGTGATAGCAAGGCCTTATACCTATTGTAGTATGTATGGAATGATTCATTAGGCTCTTGCTGGATCTCGATGATCCTCTTTTTGAGTACCGTGACACGTGATGCTGGAAAATATTTGTCTAAAAAAGCACTTGCCAATTATCCATGAGTATATCTACCCTATTGGCAACTCATAAAGCTAGTCTTTTGCGCCATCCATCAAGGTAAATGGAAATGCCTTGAGCTTTAAGATTTGAAGATATGCCTCTTTGGGGCACATGGAGACACATACAAATTGAAATTCCTTTAGGAATTTATTTAGATCTTCACTTGGGAGACCGTGAAATGTTGGAATACGATGAAGTAGGCTAGACTTTAGCTCGAAATCCCTTTCCTTCCCCTTAGTTGGCTCAGGATAGCCTATGCATGTAGGTATAGCTTCAGCTATGTTATGGGCTCCTAGCTCCCGTAAACTCATGTTAGCTTCCATGTGAGTGAAATAGATGGGATCTTTTGATGATGATGGAGAACTGGAAACTCTTAAATTTCTAATTGCTCGAATGAACCTCTCCCACTCAAGATTCACTGGTATCAAATCTCTTTGTGGTTTTCCTCTTATATGCATTCACCAGTGGGTACCCGAAATAAGATAAACACTTAACTAAGTAAACCTTACTAGATAAAAAGAAAAAAAAAACTAAAAAGAAAAACATACAAAACACTAAGAAAATTTTTCTAGTACTTTATGGGCAAAGTTAACGATCCCCAGCAACTACGCCAAAAATTGGTGTACGACTTAAACCCTCTTATTATCACTTATAGTACTGGCAAATAAGGGCATCGTTCTAAACCGAGGATTGAGATGGCCCACCTCTATTTAACTAGCTTAAAATTAAAAATAAAAATAAAAACCCTAAATAACATAAAATAAATAAATAAGAAAAATACTAATAGGGGTTATAAAAATAAAAATAATAAAATAATAAAAGGAATAAATAAAATAATAATAAAAATAATGGAAAACCGCAGATATGATAAATATGCTAGGGAATCCGAAATCCACCACTATATTAGGTCAAAATATAATATTAATTTCTAAGTCAATATTTAAGCATGAGAATTAGATTGACCAAGTTGTACACCAAAAGTAGGTCCATACACCTTATATTACTTCCCTTAATTAATTAATATGACAAAGCGCCGATATTAACCCTATTAAATATTAGTAGTATAGCAGCAACAAGCATCTCCTATATTTAACTAGATTTAATGCATTAAGTATAATTGGAAGGCTGTCAATCTAAGTGCCCAAACTAGTACACTAAGCATGTTTGGCCGTATTTTCTTTCCTTGACCCACACGTATCTAAACGTTTTACTACTTCGATTAGAGTCACAAAACTATTAGATGAATTGTTATCTAACCTAGCTGAAAACAGGGAAGAAGGAGGAAGAAGAAGGAGAAAGGCAAAGGAAGAAGAGGAGAAGGTCGAGGAGCTGATGGATGATAATAAAATGGAGGGTTGGAGGGGTATTTATACTAGTAAGGTAGTGTAACACCCCCAAAATTCACTACTGAAAAATTTGTTTTAAATGAAAGAATTAACAGAAGCAAAATAACAAAAGTGTGAATTATGGGGATATTACCGCCACACTTAGTACCGGACATGTTCACTCCTATCGTTCTAGTACCAAGTGCTAAGGCTAAAAAGGATTATCGTCAAATAAGAGCTAATACTTAAAACAAGAATTCATAAGGGAGTCAAATCGTTCATAATACAAAATTCAAAGTACGCATAAAAAGGTTTACAAGCCAAAGGGGTACATAGATAAAGTTCTCAAAGAACATAAAGTATCGTTCAATAGAACAGAACTAAAATAAAATGATATAGGGTAAACAAAATGAAAAGGAGAGTCCAGCCACGTCGCTCTCGGTCCCTAGGCCAAGTCCAGGCTCAACTCTCAGCCCCACCCAATGCCTCGTAAGAGTCGTAGGCATCGAAGATATCATCTCCTACCTGCACAAACTCAAGTGGGTCATCTACTCGTGGGAATGAGTAGCACCCATAAAATGGGTGGTCAATATGCTACGTACTGACTACTGAGTAAGGGAACTATGCAGCTAAGGCCAAACATATAAGGCATATAATACAACATGATCATAAAGACCGCACATAACAATATAGATAATGAAGGCCGAAATACAGTCCAGACCGCACATAACAATATAGATCTCTTATCAATATACTCGTTTCACACATGCTCTTTATCAATCCATGTGAATGCGAAAATCCCACTATTATAGCCGGTAGACCAGAAATTATGCAGGGCAGAACCCTCCTAGCCACTATTATTGTTGGTGGAACGGTCTCTAAGGCAGAACGCTCTTAGCTACTATTATTCGCTGGTGGACAGGTCTGGCCCTGACTCACATGGTGTTTCACTACAATTACTTAGTGTCTTTCCCTTGTATTATCATTATTATGTTGGTTTGTTGAACACGGAAACCCCCATTATTATATCTGGTGGACCAGAAATCATGTAGGGTAGAATGATCCTGGCCACTATTATTCGCCGGTGGACCGGTCTGGGCCCGGCTCAACGATCTTTCTCTTTAAATGATTAGTATCTTATTTGTGTCTTATTCGATAAGCATTTCACCCTTGACATGCATGTCACCAACCTTCTACTTCTATCCTCTCAAGGGGGCCAGTCCCATATCTTGGGACCCCTACGCCCCTTATCACGCCCCAATATTCGTTCCCCCTTACACTTACACATAATGAAAACCAACTCCTAAGGGTGTGGGTTAAGGCCCAGCACCTCATGACATCAAACTCCACTTACTATCACCCTCTAGGGTTTCCCTTGAAACCCTAATTGGACCTATGTGGCCCAACTTCTTCTTACTTCACTATCATTATTTCATTTATTGCCCAACACCTCATCTTATTTAGGTTCAACCCCAAATCATATCACTTTACTCATCGAGTTCGCAAGTGACCGGAAAACCCTAGTTGGCAACTCCAAACCCTAGCACATTTCTTCCTCCACAAGTAATCTCTTTTTTTTTCACCTAACATTGCTTCCTTCCCATGGCACCCATACTCACCCCTTATATAATAAATTTCCACTCTTAGCCCATACTCCACTCTTCCTTAATTGTTTTTACTTCCACATTTTCCCTAGAATAGGGTTTCCTCCCAAAACCCTAATCAACTCCCCTATGTACCCTTACACCAACCTACGTACTATTTTTCATCCCAAGTCTCCAATCACTCCACAACTCTCCCCTTACCTTACTTACACCCTAAAATGACTCTTCTCACGTAAAGATCATTCCCATACAAACTCTAACCACCCCATGCAAGCCCTAGAAATTTCCCATGCAAGGTTTACATCACTCATTTATTTTAATCATAATCTCCTTTTAATTTCCCCTCATGGATCATGAGATAATTAGGTCAATCTCATGTCCCCCCTTAGTCAACTCACTTTGCATTTTTTCCTTTTTATCCGTTCACTTCACATCATATTATTAAACATCCTAGCATGCATGTCCTAGAGGGTCAAGTCATATAATATCATAAGGACAACATAACAATCATTATGCACATGCCACAAGGATTTCATATAAGCATATCTCAACTCCAAGTTGCGCTACAAGTAATTAGTCATTAAAATCATAAAGTACACAATATGGCATAACACATGGCACACAAGGCACATAACACACACATAGTTGTTCTTAGCCACATCCTTACCTAATACGACACCGGTCTTGGAGCACGTTCCTATACCTCCTTAGGGTTTTGACTTGATTCACCTATAAAAGGAAAAACTATGGGTTAACTTCCCTCTAACCAAAATTACCATTCTCCCTACCTTACCCTTATCACAACTTACTATTAGGGCTAAAAATAATAATAATACCTTTATAAGTAAAAGTAGGGTTATTATTCCTAAGGTAGCTAATCATGCTACTACTAAACAAAAATAGGTCTTAATAGCTACAACAATTTAAAGTAATTATAGTAATATTTATATTATTAACGGTAATAGTTTCAATGTTACTAATAATGATAATAGTAGTAGTGATAGTAAGGTTAGTGATATATGAAATATTAACAATAGTGACAAGGTAATAATAATAATAATAATAATAATAATAATAATAATAATCATGATGATGATGATGATGACGATGATGATGATGATGATGATGATGATGTTAAGAATAATACTAATAATAATAATAGAAATGGTAGTAGTAATATAAGGATTCGAGTATTTACAATAATAATAAAAGTGCTAAGGTGCCAAAGTTATCGTTAATAATAAAAGCAAGAACAACAACAACAACAACAACAACAATAATAATAATAACGATGTTAAAATGATAATACTAAAGTTGTAGGCCATTAATAATAATAATATTAGTTATAAATATTCCGAAGTTAGGTTAAATAATAATAATGATAAAGGTAATAATAATAATAATAATAACAACAACAACAACAACAACAACATTAAGAATAATACTACTAAAACTAACTAACATTTGTATAAAAAGGGTTTAGGGGTTGGAGAATTTAGAGGACCACCTAGGGATGGTGGTGGCATCGGCGGCAGCGCATGGCAACGACGATGGTGATGGAGGGAGAAGAGAGGTGGAGAAATGGTGGTGGAGGGAGGAGAAAGGAGGAGGAGAGGGTGGCAGGGAAAAATGAAGGTATGGGGAGGTAGAGGGAGCTCCCCTGGTTGTTTTGGAGGGCAGAGGGGGTGTTGGCTGTGGCGGAACTAGCGGTTGGCGGTGGTGCGAAGGGTGGTGGGGCTCAATGAGGGGTTGATCGGGGGAGGGATTTTGCACAACTAAGGTGGCTTGTGTAGGGTAAACCGAGGGAGGAGGGAGGCTTAGTTTGGCAGAGGGTGATGTAGGGAAGGGTTCTGTGGGTGGCTCGGGCGACAGCAACGTGGCGGTTGTCTAAACTAGAGGTGGCACAAGGGAGGGTTTTTTCTGGGTTACGAATCCAAAAGGTTCGATGAAGGCTTCCTTGGTGGTATTTATAGGCCGAAAAGGGGGGAGAACTAAGAGAGGGGACAGAGGAAGGTAGGGCAGGTGCAGTAGGCACGCCGGCAGCGGTGGCAGGTCGGCGCAGGTATGCCATGGCAGGGCTACATTCAGTCAGGGAGAAGAAATGAGGCGGGGGTAGGCACACACGAGGAGAGAGGGAGGTCGGTCGGTCGAGGAGGGACAAGAAAACTTTCGGGGAGAGAGGGAGAAGGTGGGTAGGCGGCGTAGGTGGCTGGTTGGTTGCAGAGACAAGCTGCGAATTGCAGCGGGCGTTGGGGAAGAGGGGCTGGACCGGGCCGATTTGGGGGAGGAAGAAAAGAAAAAAAAATATGGGGATGGACCGGCTGGGGCGATAGGCAAAAAAAGAAGGTGGGGCGTGCCAGGCAGGGCCGCACCGAAGGGAAGAAAAGAAAGGGAATTTGGGCTGCAAGGGGCTAGCCCAATTGGGGAAGTAGGGAAGAAAAGAAGGGAGAAAGGAGGGAGAGAAAGAAAAGGAAAAATAAGGGAAAAAGGAAGAGAAAGAAAAAGGAAAAGGAAAAGAAAAAAAATATGTTGGTTGGGTGTTTAGGTTATTTTGGTATTTTTGACTATTTAAAATAATAATGTAAAAAAAATAATTAAATCCCTTTTTAGATTAATTTGGGCTATTTTGAATAAATTTTCCCAAGTTCCATTTTAATTAGCAAAACACCCTAAATTTTTTTTTCTAACTAAATTATTTATTATTTCCCTCCTTATTTTGCCTTAATTTCCTCCTCCTATTTTAATAAAATAATATATTTAATTAATTTCTCTAATAGTTCCTTATTTGACCATAATTTCCAAAATTAAGGTTTCAGGGTATTTCAGGTGGCGTGCTTTGGAGGAGAAAAGGGCAGGGGTGACGACGGTGATGATGATGAATCTGCCGAGAAGGAGAAGAAAGAAGAAAGAAAAGGATAGGGGATGGTGATGGTTGAGATGTATGGGAATCAAGTAGAGGCACAAGGGGGTGATGATGGAGAAGAAAACGTGCAAGGGAGGAGAATTCAAAGAGAAGAAGGAAGAGGAAGGGTGACAAGCTGGCAGGGCTGCAAAAAGTAGGACAGTAGAAGGGAGATGGTGGTGTGCGTAGGGGAAGATAAGAAGAAGAAGAAGATAGGCATGAGGGATGGCAGGGCTGGCAGGGTGATGGCGAGAGGAGCATGAGGGATGGCAAGTGTAGGGTGCATGTGCAGGGGAAGCAAAACTTCTCACGCCATAAAATTGGCGTAGAGAAGAAGAAAAAAGAAAAGAAAGAAAAAGGAAGAAAAGAAAAGGAGAAAGAAAAGGAAAAAGAGAGAAATGTTAGGAAAATAGGATTAGATTAGAAATTTTGGAATTAGCCAAATAATTTAGATTAGTGGAAAATTTTGCGGGTTTTGGTTTCGGTTTACGGATTTCGGTTTATCCGAATCAAAGTTTCGATTTTGGTTAAAGTTTTGGAATTAAGAAATTTGGTTAAGGCTAACAAAAAAATTTTCTTGATATTAGAATCAAATTAGGGCTAATGATGCGAGAGTAGGTTAAGCAAATTTTTCAGATATTACATCTTATGACAAGGTTGGAGCCCTTGATAGTTGACCTCTACGGACATTTTCATAAAACATCCTGACTTTGTTTAGTCTATCAGCATTTTTAATGACTCATCACTGTCTATCGGAATCAAAAGACTTCTTCTCATTATCTCATTCTAATATATCCCAAATATCTTGAATGAGTATGTATCTCCGATATAATTTATCCATAGAGATAACATATTTATAAATAAAAAAATAAAGTAGTAAACGATGAAACAAATGTAACTTTATCAGGGTTTCATTCAATTGTAAATTCTTCAGACTCATACTTTTATTTACCGTTCCAATATAAAATTAATAAAATTTTATTCATCATATACTTGAAAACATAAAAAAGTACATTTTGTTATAATTTTTTAAAACATAATAAATATCAATCACAATTTGTGTTCTTCTCAGTTGTATTGTTAAATGTTTTCACATAGCTATATTTAACACATGCACATCTTAACAACAAAATATTTAATTTTTACAAATTTGAACATTATAGTTAGCCAACATTATATGTTAATTCTGAATACAAATTATAACCTAAAATAATTAAATTTACTGTAACACAATTTTAGCATATTAAATATAAACCAAAATTAGAGCACTATAAATATATATGTATGTATGTATGTATATTATAGCACAATAAATAATCTATATAGTATAACAAATCTAACAAGATAATCACATATGATATACAATCTAACAAAATCTAACACACATTATAGCATAATTATATACAATAACACATATAATAATTATTAAGGAAAGGGGAGAAGAATAAAGCAATACCTATTATTTGAGAATTCGCAAAGAATTGCAAACAAAAGATGTAATTGCAAGAAAGAAATTTATGCATGTAGAGAAGGAGAGAAAAGAATTGCAGATAGAAGGAGAGAAATTGAAACTTCGGTCGAAGATTGAAAAAAGAGTGTGATGATGGTAGGGTTGGGCGGGGGGTTAGGAATAAAGAAAATATGCCTATACCCCATGCTTTATCTGAAAGTTACGAATTATTCCTACCACCTAATTCCCTAAATAATAGTATGTTGTAGGACCATGCGGCTCCATCAGTATAATGTTATTGTTTCTTCTTCTTTTTAAATTGTGTTTAATTAAAAAAATTAAAAATTAAAAAAATAAATGTCATAATATTTCTAAAGATTTTATTCTATACATAGAAACTATATTAATATATTTTTTATTAAAAAATCAATTTAATAACAGTGATAGATTATTTTTAACATAATAATATAAATTTTAAGTAGAATAATGATGAAAAATTAGTTTAATTCTAGTTAAAAAATCAGGTTTTAGGGAAATATTAATTCAATTATTGTTAAAATTTTATTTAATTATGATGAAAAAAATAGTTTATTTATGGTGAAAGAATAACTATATTTTATGACAAAAGACCAACTCAACATTAGTGAAAGATAAGTTTGCGTTGTTCTAGTGAAAGATCAAATTATTTATGGTGAGGCATTGGTTTTATTCTATGATAAAATGTTAGTTCGACATTGGTGACAAAAAAAATGAAAGATTTTATTCTGAAGCAAAAATAATCGTGATATTTTAGTATAATAATAGTGAAATGTGTGTGTGGCAATTATGGGTGTTCATAATCAGATGTTCATAACCATTAGAGTAGATATACACTCTGCATCCCTTAAATTAGATATACAAAAATATGGATTGGATATGCACCGAACATTAGGTATATCCAATATTTATATGAAAACACCATTTTAAAATTTTAAATGATTTTTACATCAAAAATTTTGAAACAAATATTGCATATTAACTAATATTCATACAAGTGTCTTATTTATCTAATAAGAGTATTAAAATATTATTTTTAATGTTTACATTACAAAAATAAATAAAACTTAAAAACTTAACGCTACAAAATCATAATATTATGATATATTGTTCATATAATCAACAAAATATCAAATATTTTTTTAGATCGGATAATCTTATAAAAAAAATCGAGTATCTTAATGTTTAGATATCATTTTTTTTAAAAGGATCAAATATTCTAAATGTCATACCAAAATTTTCATATATCGCATTAGATTTTGAGATCTTGAATTTTTTGTAAATCCCTAATAGCTAGCAATGGTGAAATATTAGTTTTAGTATAATAATAATAAAATTTTAGTAGAATAATAATAGTAACCTTTTTATTTAATTTTTTTAATTAATTTATATTTAATTTGGATCATTAAAAATATACCATAATATTTCTAAATTTTTAGTCTACAAAATATGATGAAATATTGGTATAATAGTGGACTTGTAGTGAAAGATAATGGGTTTATTAAAACTAAGATAAAATAATTGTGCAATATACTTGAAAACTTGATGAAATATCTGTATAGTTGTAATGAAATATATGTAAAAATACATGTTTAGATCAATGTCAAAATATTTTACAAAAATAGTAGTGAAAAATATATGTTGAAGAGTGGTGAAAGATATTTATATTTGTGATGAAATACATGTGCATATAAAGTGTGGTGAAAAAGACTCACATAACGTAGATCGATGTTAAATAATTTTATAAAAATAATGGTAAAAATTATATTTAATGATGGTAAGAGATACTTAATTTATGATAAAATATATGTGAAGTTGTAGTAAAAGATATACACCATATACACATTGTTATTTGATAATATAAGCCCTTCACATAGTTCAAAGTAAATTTTAACAACTAATATTTTAATATATATTGATAAAAAATTATAAAATATTATTATTATAAAAATTATTTTTTTAATTGTTATATTTTGAAATAAATTAAGAGTTAAAAATGAACCCAAAATATGTAGGGGCATTCTATTGTGAAATTAAAGGAGTATGTCAATATGTTAGAAAGATCGCAAAATGTGAAAATTTATATGGATTATATATATATATATATATATTAAATTAACCTTTATTTTACTTTATTTGTAAGAAAATATTTGTAATATAATTACTTTATGGAACATATTTTGTATTTCAAGAATTGCATTTTCATTTTTTGTTTCTTATTTTAGTCATGGGCTCTAACATGTTTTGGCTTACTTAGTTTTTACATTGAAATATATTAAAAAGAAAATAACCTGAAAATTATATCTTAAGGCTTTACTTGAACTTGAAATAGTAAACTACCTTTTCAATAGATACTTGAAATTGTGTTATACCAACTTGTAGGACCCATAAGGCGATAATTAGATATATTGTGGATTGAGAATCAATTACCAAAATAACCTATTTTTGTTGATCAAATACAAAATTAGTCATTTCAGTTACACAATAACTAAAATAGTCCTCCATCAGTCACGGACCTACGGTATTACGGTGTACTAAAGCATGTTTGTTCACCAGCACGCGTTTTATTAAAATTAGATAATTTGTCAGGCTTTTGTAGGATATAATTCAAATATAAGTGCCTAATGATCAGGCATGTTTAATAAGTATACGCATCTTATGGTTAGGAGTGTTTATGGAACTCTATATACACCTCAACTTCCTTCCTACCGACTTATTTCTACTCCAACTTTAACTGTAATACCCCAAAAATTTCGAAAACCTATATTTTAATAAATGACTTTATTTGAAATAAAATTTGCTTGTAAAATTATTTATTTTAATTATTTTATGGATTTTGGAGTATGTAAAATTGGATAAGAGTATTTAATAAATTAAAAATAAATATTTTGCTATTTATCATACTGTTTTATTTAAATAATTTTCCAAACTAATATTTTACCCACTTTATCCTTTTTAAATTAATATTTTAGATTATAATGAATTAAATTATTAAATTAAATAATTTATCAAGAATATTATGTTTTTATGATTTTATAAATTTATTTAATTTATTTCCCCCTATTTTCCCTTTTTTCCTTTTTCAATTCCTTCTCCTTTTCTCCTTTTCTCCTTTTCTTCTTTCTTCTCTTTTCCTTTTCTCCCCCCTGGGCCGCCCGCCCGGCCTGCTCTCCCTTCTCCCTGCGCATTGGGCCTTCGGCCCGTCTCTCCCGTCCCCCTTCTCCTTCGCGCACACCCGACCTCCAGCCCAAACGCCCCTTTATTTTTTCTCCCTGGACCGGCCGACTCTCTCCTTTCCTGCGCCGGTCCAGCCGCCTGCCAGTCCCTTTCTTCTTCTCCTTCCCTTCTTCTCCCACGCCCGACAGCCTGCGCACGACGAGCACGCCGCCGCCTGCAACCCGGCCACCACCTACCTCCCTGCCCTCTCTCTTCCTCTCTCCCCCGTCATTTTCTTTCCTCATTCGAACCCAACCAACCCCTGCATCCCTAGCTGTGTGCCCCTGTTTCTTTCCTTCTTCTTCCCCGTCTTCCCCTGCCACCCGACCACCACCTGCCACCTGCAGCGCCGATCGCCGGCCATCCCTGCCCCTCTCTTCTCCCTCTTCTTTTTCTCCATCTCCCCAGCCCTCCATTCCCCTCATTTTCGAGCCCTTCTCCTTCCCCGAGCTCCCTTTTCTCTCCTTCCTTCTCCCTCCATTCTCCTCCACGTTTTTTTTATCACCGTCGCCCACCGCCGCCTGCACCACCTCGCCCAACCCCTACGTCGCCTTCTGCCACCGCCTACTACCACCCTGCACCACCACGCCGCCCCTCGAGCCCTACACTTCCTCCATTCTCCTCTTCTTCCTTTTTCTCCCCAGTTTTTCCCCTTACCACCGAGCCACCTGCAACCGCCATTTCCACCGCCGTCCGTCCACCTCTGCCGACACCCAACCCACTGTTCGACACCCTGCAACCCCCTCTACAACCGCCATGTCTAAGTTGGCCGAAACCAACTCTTGCACCCCTCCATTTTCCCCTCTCCTTTTCCTTCCTTCACAACCCCTTTCCCTCGACCCATCTTGGCAGCCAACTTCGCCGCCTCTCCGCCGCCTTGAGCCGCCGTGAAACCACCCTTAGCCTCCAACTACAACCCCTCTTCACTTCTGCACCATTCCCCTGCCTTGAAACCTCCCCCAACCACCTTCTTTTCTAGCCTAAATACCCTAACCCGAAAATAATGGATTTTGCTCCCTTCACCCTCTTTGAGCCTTTTTCCCCCATGGTTTTTGCATGAAACTCACGCTACCCATGCAGCGTGAGCTCCCCCTTGTTTTGGATTTAATTTGGAAAATTTTTGAGGTATATCCATATTTAATTAAAGTGTATTATTATTAAATAAATTTGTTTTATAAAGTTTTATCCTTTTTAACTTCTTATTTCTAACAATAATGATGGATATTATTTTTAGGTGTTGAGTTGCTAATTATGCTTGGTAAGATTTGATATTTTGCGGGATTAAGGTAACCGTTAATCCTCCCTTAAATATATGGAAAAACGTATGCTAGCACATTAAGGGTTTAGTATGATTTTATGCATGCTTTGTATGCTTAGCATGATATGTATATGGTTTCTTATATTGTTCGATAAAAAGAAAAAGCATGATAACTTTTGTGCCATATGTAGGTATGTTAATTAAGGAAGGAGTTTGATTATGGATGGAAATGTTAAATACTTGTTTATGATGTATCATGTTGCTCATGCATGAATGATGTTATTGTTTAAGGGTATTTTAGTAATTATGCTTATGAGGTATGTGAATCAATGTATGTAGTTGCTAATGAGTATTATGTTGAAAAATGACAAGTTGGTGGACTTAGATGATAAAAATGAAGTATTAATATCATTATTTTATGTAGTGTTAGTAAATTCATAAAAATGGTGAATAAAGGGGTTGAATGGAAATTTCATAAGTGAAAAGGGTATTTCGGTAATTTTTTGAGATAAAAGAATAATATGGTAATTTTATGACTAAATGGCCAAATGATAATTTTATAAGTAAGTGGTAAGAATGGTAATTTTGGAAGTAGGGGTAAAATAGTAATTTTGGATGAAGGAGGGCATTATGGTAATTTTGGAGGTAGAGGGGCAAAATCGTAATTTCATAAGTAAAGGGTAATATGATAAATTTTATAAGTGAATGGTGAAGTGGTAATTTATAAGTAAAGGGGTAATATGGTAATTTGGAAAAGAAGGGAAAAATGGTAATTATGTAAGGAAAGATAAAGATGATGATCTTGGATGTGAAAGGGTAAAATAGTAATTTGTAAAGTAAAAGATGTATGGTGGTAATTTTCATAAATAAAAGGATATTATGGTAAAATTGGATGTAAGGGGTAAAATGGTAATTTTATAAATAAAAGGATATTATGGTAAACTTGGGAGTAAGGGGTAACGTGGTAATTATGATAACGACAAAAGATAATTTAGCAATTAAATTATGATTGTAGAAGGGCAATTGGATAAGTATGATGCTATAGAAGGGTAATTTGGTAAATTAACCAATTAAATGGCATTATGGTAATTTTAAATATGGAGAAGGGTAAAATTGGTAATTATAATTATGAAGAAGGGTAAATTAATTATGAGGAAGGTTAATTTGGAATTTATGATAATTGAAAAGGGTAAATGGTAATTAAAATAATTGAGAGAGGTAAAATGGTAATTATGATAAAGGAGAAGGGCAATTTGGTAATTTAGCCGATTAAAGGGTAAAGTGATAATTATTTAACCAACTAAAGGGACAAGATAGTAATCATGATAATGAAGGAGGGTAATTTAGTAATTTATCCAACTTAAGGGCAATTTAGTAATTATAACAAGGAGAAGGGCGATTTGGTAATCTAACCAACAAAATGGGAAATATGATAAGTGTAGCAATTATGAGGAGTGAATGGCGATCTAAAAAGTGTAGGGGATAACTTGGTAACCTAAACCGTATAAGGGGTAATTTGGTAATTATGTAACCCAAAGGGGTAATATGGTAATTTGGCGAGTAAGGAACGGATATTTAACAATTATATAAGTAAAGGGCAAATGAGTAGTTTGTACCTAACATGTCTTTAAGATTGTGGAACATTATAATATGATTCAAATAATGTTGATTAGCCAAGTAAGAGTATTTGATAATTAGTATGGCCTTAATGGTTTCTCTTTGATAACCTGGATAACCACCTGAATAAGAAACGATTAATGATATCAGAACGATTGAAAGTGAATAATTATCGGATTATCGTGCTTTTCGTGATCACCTTAATTAAGACACTATTACTTAAAGTGAAAGACCTCGAGATCGGGAATGGTGACTCCTTAGGGGTCGCTACCCTAAGGACGTGGTTTAGTCCACGATTATTCTGGTATTTGCTGGTGTGCCTTTGTGCCCCAGTCAGACCCTATATCTTACTCTTTCTAGCTCTACGGACCTAGTTAGGGGGTATGCATACTTATGGATTAGGTGTCCTTGTCGGTAGGGTACTAAGTTAGCTGTATGCACCAGTACGACCAGGGTACCTTTGCGTCCTTGGGTTCGTGGTTGAAGGGTACTGAGTAGCTGATATGCACCAGTACGACCGGTGTACCTTTGTGTCCCGGGCTATCGATCTCCCATTCGAGGAAAATAAATATGGTTGATGTGCTGATTAAAGAAAAGGAAAGATACTATTATTGAAAGTGGAATATTAATGAGCCGGGCCCAGATGATTATGATATTGAGTACCGGTCCACCGGTTATAATAGTGGTCCAAGAGCGTGTTGCCTTGGTATGTGACATTGAGTACCGATCCACCGGATATAATAGTGGTCCAGGAGCATGTTGCTCTGGTATGTGATTATGAGTACCGGTCCACCGATTATAATAGTGGCCAGGAGCGTTGTGCCCTAGATGATGATTTCATATATATTCCGGTCCACCGGCTAAAATAGTGGGGGTCCCGAACTCAATAAAATCAGTTATGTATGTGAATAAGATTATGGAAAAATACTAATCACTTATAGTGGAACACCATGTGAGTCGGGGCCAGACCGATCCACCGGCAAATAATAGTGGTCAGGTGCGTTCTGCCCTGTGTGTTTACCTTCCGGTCCACTGGCAATAATAGTGGTCAGAGGCGTTCTGCCCTGTGTGTTGACTTCCGGTCCACCGGCTATAATAGTGGGGTTCTCGCACTCACATGGATATAAAATATGATATTGATTGAATGATGATGGAATAATGGCTTAAGGCCCGAATGTATTGATCTTACACTATGACATGGCTTAAGGCCCAAAGTATCGATCGTGACTTATAAAGTATTATGTTTGTTATTGTTATGTATGCATCTCTCATTATTTATATGTGTAGCTTGCATTATGTGCCGTATGCGGGCCTGTCTTTAAGTGTGGTATTAAAGGGTTACTCAGTACCGTAGTACTGAAGGGATTCCCTTTATGGGGCCCCTGCCTATTCAATGGGCAGTACCCTTGCAGGTATTTTCAGGTGCTACTCAAGTGGGTTACGGGAAGGAGAGTAAGAAATTTTCCGGTATCGTTATCTTTTTCTCTTTGTCATTTAAATTCTTGGTTTTAAATATTAACGTTGTTAAAGTAACCACCGTTGGTGGATTTTATTCTTGTAAACGATTTGATGCGCTACTCTGATTTGTGTGTGTTGAATTTCTTTCAAGCTGTATTTCATTTTCTTAGCCTTAGCACTTGGTACTGTAACGGTGTGAGTGAACCGGTCTGGTACTAAGTGTGGCGGTAATACTCCCAAAGTTCACGTTTTATTTATCTGCTTCCGCAATTATCTTTTAATAAAACGAAATTTTTCAGTAGTGAATTTTGGGGGTGTTACATTAACCTTTTCACTCCATTCTTCCCAAACTCTACACAATCAAGCCCCAACTTCAATCCTATCCAAAATTCCCTATTCCATATTCCATCTGCTTTAATCTGCACACTACATTTTACCCTTACACTTTCATCCAATAATTTCAGGTAATCCCTGTTCATTTAGAATAATTTGTGAAATTACTTTGTTTAGATAATCTTTCATAATTTTATCTAGATTTTTGTCCAAAATTTGATAACATATGATCATATTCCTACATATGGCTTAATTTAATTAAAGTGTAGGTTATGCTTGTTATTATGTGTTTAAGTTTTTGTTACTATTATTTTATATACATATAGATTTGTTATTATGCTTGTAGATTTAAATATTTGTTGAATATTCTTACATGAAATGTAATTCTTAGTTAATAAAAAATAAATGTTGATATGTGTAGCATATTTACATATGTTGAATGCTACCATAAATTTGTTTATGAAACAGTAAAGTAAACTGTTATGATGAGATTTGTGTGTTTGTTTTAATTATAGTAAAAATGAACTATTGAAGATTCATATCAAACCGAATTAAAAATTCCTACAAAATCAATGATATAGACAACGTTTATAATTGTCTATCAAATGCACAAATGGTAATATTTGCAAGGAATCCTTTTGATGTATTAACAGAATTGCCTAATATGAATGTAAGTGGTAATTTATTTGGTTAGTTATTATCTATTTGAGACTAAGAAAGGAAAGGATTCAAAATAGGAGGTAGATACATCCCTTTCGAAGTAGCTGACATATCTTTAATTTTAAGACTTAGAGTTTGCAGCATTCTAATAAAATTGGATACTGACTACGGACTTGGTGATTTTTAAAATTCATTGGTAAGGGTGCAAAACAGTAGACCCGTATCTCATGAAACAATAAAATGGATTATCAAAGCATTAGTGAATTTTCAATTGGACATATTATAGCATAATTATATACAATAACACATATTATAATTATTAAGGAACTAATATAAGAATAAAACTATACCTGATATTTGAGATTTCGCAACGAATTGCAAACAAAAGATGTAATTGCAAGAAAGAAAAGTATGCTTGCAGAGAAGGATAGAAAAGAATTGTAGAGAGAAGGAGAGAAATGGAGACTACGATAGAAGATTGAAGAAGAGTGTGAGGAAGGTAGGGTTGGGCAGGGGTTAGGATTAAAGGAAACACACCATTGTGATTCCGTGTGTTTCCTTTAATTCTGATTTCTTTGCGTGTACTAACATTTACAACAAACCGTTTAGTTTTAATAAAACGCGTTTGATGATTAGGTGTATATCAATAAAAACTAACGTCATCCGTTCCTTGGACTATTTTGATTATTTTTCCGCCTTAAGGTTATTTTAGTATCTGTTAAAATTAATTGAATTATTCTGGTAATTGGTTTGTGGATTGATATCCTTAACTTTAACATGAAATATTAGATCCATCAATAGTATTATATTGTGTGATATACGTTGTCCAATAAATACATTCAATTTTATTTTGTTTGAATCTAATTTATTTAGTATACTTTATTCTTTGACATACGCAAAAAGAAAATAAAAACATGCATAATTTGTAAAAAAAGTAATAATTATAATGTCATCGTCTTATGAATTGATATTGATGCTGCTATTATATATTTTCCAATAAATGCTTCTAGCTTTGTTTTATTTAAATCTAATTTCTCCGGTATATTGTGTTATTTGATATGTGGAGAAGGAAAAAAATCATACATAATTTAAAAAAAAAACATTTATAATGTTATCATTTTATGGATTATTATTATTATTATATTTTGGCAATTATATGTGTATTTTTTTAGAGGTCTATTTTTTTAGTTTAAAACTGAGTTTAGGCCCCCTGCCCCCCAAAATGGATTCGTGTAAGGAAAGACATTAGTCAATTAAAGTAAGGGAGACTCAGAGAGTAAGGAAATTGTTTTGTTTTTTTTTTTTTTGATGAAGTTTTCTTGCATGCATTGCACGCAACGCAAGCCGGGCACCAGGTCTAGGCGTATAAAACAATCAGGTTTAACTCTCTGCGTTTGCATTGCACATGCGAAGTCTGATCGACAACGTAGAAATTCCATCGTATCTCATTAAATTGGCGTGTACTATGCTATTTATAAAGACCTCTTCATAAGACCACGTAAATATCGATTTTACTAACAACAGTTTCTAAAATTATTGATGAGTATTTAATTTTATTTCAATAGTAATCAAATATTGGCATTAAAAATAAGTCAATCGGAACATTTTTTTTAATAAAATAATATTAAGATTATACTCACATTCTTAATTAAAAATAATAAATTATTTAATGCATTCATAATGAAAAAAATAAGGATAGAAATATAAAGTAGTCTTTAATTTTTTTAAAATAATTTTTTATATAAAAATTTAGTGATAGAATAATTTTATTTTTTATACAGAATAAATATTAATTTAAGAATGTATGTTAAAGAACCATGTGAAAATATATTATTAAATAAGAATAATAATTATTATTATTAGTTTTTAATCATAGCCCTTATATATATATATATATATATATATATAGCTATTTTATTACATATTTCTTAACTTAAAACATATTAAACTAGTTGTTGGTCATATTTATAAACTCAATTTATTAAAAATAGTACACGTTTTTTATTTAAAAAAAGTATTAAAAATATTATTTGAATCTAAAATATTAACCGCACTGTATATTAAAGGACCGGAAAAAAAAAACCGTGAGCATAATATTACTCTAATTTCAAACCAATTCCACCTAAGCCCACAACTACTCCACCAATCAAAACTAGTAGGTCCACAATTCATTGATATACGAATTGGTGAAAGGAATTAAATGTAACTACCTCCAATTTTAACTAAACTAGGGGCCAATTTTTAATTTTAATTTTTATAATAAAAAAAAGTCCATATAAAAAGTCATTTAACTATAAAAAGTGGCAGACTTATAATCACACGTCATTTGTCACCAGCTAGCGAACGAATCAGTTACACAAGCATGGCATTATTGATTGAAGTTCCGCCAGCCTGCTGCTGTCTTTATAGATAACCAACTACCAATTCTCAAATTACTATTCCGCCTGTCTTTCCAACACAAAATTGAATAATTCCTGGTATTTCTTCCTCAAATTTTGTTTGCACTGTTCCGCTTCCGATTCAAATTTTTCCATAAATAAAGTACTTGACAAAAAAGGCTCAGAAGCGCGGGCGAGAAACCCTGCCCCCGTCGCTCCCAATTAAGGCAACAGTGCAGAAACGCTTTCGTTGAAATTACTATCGCGCCTTCACGGAAATTGCCCGAGATTAGGTTTTACGCCAAAGGAAACGGTCGTCCGACCCCAACTATCAGAGCAGTATTTAAGTATGTTTCATAAGAACCACTACAGAACCGCGGTTTTCAGTTTCTTAGATCGAAGGCATTGAAATTTGAAGGTTTCGGTTGAGAGACGTGCGGAAGTCTCCGGATAATCGAGAAGAAAAGTTCTCGACAGACGTACGTGCTAATAGATAGACATGGGAAATTGCTTTTCGGATGTGAAGGGTGGACAACAAGCTGTGGGGGGTGTCCCCACAGGTCCCACTGCCACTGACTATGATAATGCCACGGCTGGATTTAATGACGCCGTTGATTTCTTCTACCAAGCTCGTGGGCTCCAGCCTCTTTTTACTCAGATTGAGGTGAATTCTCGCCTTTTTGAGACTAATACACTGTCATTGACGTTGAGTAGTCTGTTGCGTCACACTGATCTCTGTTTTCCTTTATTTTTCCTGGCGTGTCTGGTCTTATCTCCTTTTGACGTTGAATCTTATTTCTGATTTTGGTCTTGGTCTCTCCGCTTGCCTTTCAAAACCAAAGGCCGGCGGAGGAATCTACATCTTTATCTGCTTCTCAATGGATCCATGTGAATTGGACCATTGGCTCGCTGAATTATCCGATTACTTAACTTGACCTAAAAGGTTGACATATAATCTCTACAGTACTTTCCAATAATTTTTTTTCAATTTTATTCGATAATATAAATCTTTTTATTAAAAACATAAAAAAATTAATACTACACTTTTGAATATATCCTCTCTTCATACATACAACAGTAAAGTTATTTAAGTTGCCATAAAGATTGTTTAGTCATTTCAGACATTATTTATTGTAAAATCTAATACTTTATAATCTGAATTTTTTTTAAAAAAAAATTATAGGGTTGCTTCCGCTGTGAAACAGTGTGAATAATTCGACAGGTAGTACTGAATTCTCATAGTTAGGTTAATCGGAGCTGCTTTGGTGGGAAACGCATGTGCTGAGGTTAGTGGATTTTGAAGTCTATATTTATGGATGCAGAAGATTACTTCAATTTTTGGTGAGGCTTACGGTCTATGCGTTGGTAGTTGGTGGTTGTTAGGTTAGAATTATCAATAGCCTTCTTTTCCCTGTTACTGTCGTATACTATCCTTGTGAGCAAGTCACTATTTGGAAGAGAAAGGAAAATTACTATTCCTTTTTTATTATATATTAATAAAAAAGTAATGTTATAAATTTTTTTAATATAAATATAATTATTATATTTTTATAATATAATATATTTTAAAATTTTATTAATCATACTTTATTCTTAAAATATGCTGTGATATTTTTTTTTAAAAGAAATTGATTGATAAAAAGTAATAGTTAAAATTTTATTTAAGGGAATAGCTAAAGGTGGAAACAGAGTAATTAAGGAGAGCGGTTCTTTCCTTGGTTTGGTGGAAAGGCCTTTGGCGTTTTTTTATAAGGTTCTGGATTTAAATTACAGTGCTCCGGCGTATATTTTAGTTATAAAAGGATACGTGGATCTCTTAATATGAATTGACTGCAGTAATCCGAAACAGCTTCAAGGTAGGAGTTCAATTTCCGCTAGTAATTAAATTTACTGATTAGAGAGTATGTTTTTCATGGATGCTTGTGGTCGTAAATACGTATTTTCTATATTCATAATTATCTTAAATAAATATTTTTTTTTATAAATATTTACAAACTAGGGCTTTAATATAGAATGGTCCACTTATCATGTGGCCAGAGGCAATGTGAGTTTGTGAACCATAAGACCTTAACAAGTAGAGATGTTGATGGATAAAGTTTCGGATATTTAAAAGATTTGATATTCGAAAAACAGCTTCGGATCGGATAAAAAATAATCTGTCGGATATTAAAAACTTTGAAGTGGACCACAATTGAAAAATATTGGGAAAAAATTTATTCAATCGAAAAATAACAAATTGATCCAATTTGAACAAATATGATCTAATGATTTGATTTGAGTATTAAATTACATTATATTCAATAGTAATTTCAAATTTTGGATAATAATTAAATATTTAATCAAAATAATAATTAAAAAGTATAAAATTCACTTACAACAAACACTCATTTCAAATTATACTCACATACATAGTTATATAAAATAAAATTTTATAAAAAATAAATAGTGTTTAGAGCATATATGTATACAATTGATTAGATTGGATATTATTTATATTTGTCGGATTGGATATCTAATTTATTTAATCTTTTATTTATCAGATTATATATTTAATTTGAAAAAAAATATTTAATCGGTTATTTGATATTTCGGATCGATTTAAGTAGCGGATCACATCAACAATCCTAATGACAAAAGGAGTAGATGCTGACTCTAATCATCATCTATAGACTGCTTGGTGCGTTGCCCAATGCAGTCCGACCAAAGGTGGTAGGTTATCACATTTGCTATGGATGCAGTAAGTTGACTAATTAGGCGGTTGACTGGCTACAAGTTATAACATCCTGCTGTAATTTTTGTTGGCATGACGATCTAGCCCATAATTATAGTCTGTAGGTCTTTCAAGGCACTCTGTCCTGACATGAAGCTTGAAACTTGACATTGTAAAAATACGTAACAAACTTGATACCTGTGGGTCGATTCATTTTCTGGCATTGTATCGCTGCTGACTGAATATTTCTTGATATTCGACATTAGTACAATTTAATGCAACACTTCTTTTTTATGTACATTAGAAGGTTAGTGTATGGTCCTCTAGATGTCCTTGTTTTTCCTTAGCATTTTCTAGGGACATTCAGAACACCTACAGATCCTATAGTTTTCAATCATCCATCCAAGTACGTATATGACAATATCTGTTATCTACAAGGCTTCTAAATAACCCTGCAAATATCTAAGGGTGTTCAATGAGTTGGGTTAGTCAAGAATTATATAATCCAACTCATGAAAATAAGTACATGGGTTGGATTAGCATTTCATAAAAGTTCACATGGATTAACCCACGGTAGTTATAAATTAATATGGGTTAATATATGTTAGCTCACAAGTTACCATGTGTTATCTTGGGTTAATAAAAATTACGGCTACAATACCACCTAACACTGTCCTACCCTAAAGTGACTCCGCTCAGCATCACCATGACCTTGTTTGACCCTAGCCTAATCCAACCCAACTCCAACCCACCTTGACCCAATTACATACGAGCACACCCCACTAAGACCCAACATCTCCGACATCCACCGTAATCCACCCTCATTCCATCCGATCCTGAAATTGCCCAGATACAAGCTAGCTAAGTTCAAATCAAGCTCGACCTATCAATTTAATTTAAAATAATCCAAACCCGAATCAACCCCACAAATTAACTTGATATAACCGGATCTACAACGAGTTGAACCCAAAACCGATTCAACCAATAAAATAACTTAAAATAACCCGAACACAAAGTAGACTCAACCAATAAAAGAACTTGAAATGACTCGAACTCGAATGACCTAACCCGACCAATAACCGACCCTCAAAGAAAATGATCCATAAACAATTCGACTCGAGAATGACACAACCTACTTCAACCCAACCCGAACCGGCCAACCCGATTTCCACTGCTAGGTAAAGATAGTGATAAGTTTATTTGTTTATTAATCTATGGTTAACCCGTCTAATCTATGGGTTATAAGGGGTTGGGTTGAAAATTATTAATCACTTACTCCAATCCATCATGGATTAGACTATGGATCGCATGGGTTACATGGGTTAAGGTATTATAGGTTGGGTTAAACCATGACAACCTATTTGAATACCCCTACAAACATATATGAACCAAAATTGAATATTAATTTGAGTAGAAGACCTCAGAGTTGCTTCGCAAGCATGTAGAAATTTCATTTCTGCTGCATGCATGGGATTTATATGAGTTTCATTTCTTACCTTGAAGTGCATAAATGACTGATGCTTGTTGATTCTATACATGGTGCGGCTTAACTCTATCTTTATCCCATACCTTTTACGTTTTTAAAAAGGCATGTCTAGGATGGATTATCAGAAATTATCACTTTGTAATAAAAGAAATACCTTTTTTAATAAGGGAAATGGCTTGGGCTGTCATTTCTCTACTGACCTATAGGCTTGAGTGTGAATCAATGAAGTTAATGATGCTGTGTTAATTATATTTTTTCCATTGCATAGTTTTGTGATGAAATATGTTAATTCTCAGGTCCAGTCGGCTATTCTGAGAGACTTCTTTTGATTTTGCCTCATATTTCTTTCTTTTAGTTGTTTTTCTGTTATGCTTATATTTTAACCCTTGCAAATCTGTTTCTTAAATTATTTATGTTTGTCATGTAGTTGTCACTGTCAGCAGCGAGGCTACATGATCTCGACATCGTTTCAAAGGTATTTTATTTTGCATCCATTTGAACATACAATAGACATTTTCTTGTATTTTATACTCTGAACTTCATACATCTGGCATTAAAATGGTGCAGTTTCATGCATGTATATCTTGGATGTTGAGCTTTGAATTTACACTCTATTATTTGATCTTTCTGCTTTTCTAGAATGCACTTAGCTTTGACATGTCCACCTTTGGATGAGATAGTCTTGCCTTGTCAATTGTGTGGCAATAAGCTTTGTATATGACATTTTATGTAGCTTATGCTGTTCAGTTGGAATTTTTACTGCGTCGAGTTTTCTTGATGAATGAAGTAGTCGCTTGATGATTGAAGAACTGAAAACCTGTTGCATACGTAACATTTCTGTTGGCCTTAACTGCCATGCTGTATGCCTCAGAACATTTGTAGAGAATAATGATTTGTAATACAACATTGGATTTTTTGACTGAGTATCTTCATTTTGTGCAGCAGATTAGCCATATTACTTTGTTTTTGGAATTTGGTGGAGTAATTTTTTCCTCCTGTTGCTTTGTGTTTGGACAAACTTTTCCTTTAATATCTTTAATTCAGCTTATGACTTGTGACTGACACAGAGTGATCCAATGGCTGTATTGTACATGAGAAAACGAGATGGTGTGCTTGAGGAACTTGGCCGTACAGAAGTTCTGATGAACACCTTGGATCCTAAGTGGATCCAGAAAGTGGCTGTTGCCTATCAGTTTGAGATTGTGCAGCGCTTGGTGTAAGCATTTCTTATCCGTATGCATTTAATTTTGGTTTTTGGTCCTTTTTGGCTGAGTCATGGCATCAAATGGACCTTGGCTTAGTTCTTCAGTTCTCTTTTGTCACCCAGATTTCGTGTATATGATGTTGATACAAAATACCATAATATACCTACAAAGGTACATCATTCACCTCCTACTGTTCGCAATAAAAAATAAAATGCCTCCATTTCATGCTAAGATTGCTTTTTGAAGCTACGGGTTCATGGTTCTCACTTTCCTGAAACATTTTTAATTTTCATGTAATGCCTCTGCAGGCAATTAAGTTGGATGATCAGGATTTCCTCGGAGAAGCTTCGTGTGCTTTATCAGAGGTAAATATTTCTGCAGCAGTTAAAACTCACACCATTTGCACTTTTTTCTTTTTCTTTTTTGTTTATTGCAATGTGTATGTATAATTACTTTGTTAGGAATTCTTGTTATCAGTGAAGTAATATTCCATCGAAATGTCTGTTGACGCCCTTTCAACGTATGCTTCTCATGGCACCTACTTGCCAAATTTATCTCCTGCTACTACTTGCTTCTTAATCTGGACATTGTTGAGAGGAAAAATGCTGTCTGAAGTATACGGTGCACATAAAGTTGGCTCCTGCAGTTTTGAAAGAAAGAAAAAATACCGAATATAACTTTCTGTTTCTTTTGTGCAGATTGTGACTAAGCAAAGTCGGGGTCTGACCTTGAACCTTCATAACAAAAGCCAGCATCGGGTATCAAAAAGTTTTGGTACAATTACTATCTGTGCAGAGGAGACTGCTGCGTCAAAAAATGCTGTTGAGATTGTATTTCGATGTGCCCAACTGGATAACAAAGACCTTTTGTCTAAAAGTGTAAGAATTACTTCTGTTGATAGTGGCCTCATATTATATGTGGGAAAAAAATTATCTATTGCAAGGGTGCTTACTCTCCATTCTCTTTTCAGGACCCTTTTCTAAGAATTTCAAGATTTGTTGAAAATGGAGGATCAATTCCCATTTGCAAGACAGAAGTTATTAATAATAACTTGAATCCAACATGGAAGACTGTCTGCTTAACTATGCAGCAGTTTGTCAGCAAGGCAAGTTATTATCCTCATATTTTATGGACAGTGTGATTCCGTGGAAGTAAATAGTGGCATTGTTTTCTCTGAGAACTATGTGAAAATTAATTGGGTTTTCTTTATGACATTAGAAAGAAAAAGGACAAAAGAATTTTTACTCCTGTGTTGATTATGAGAAATGACTGAAACCACAGAAACTTGTTTCTTATTGTCTGCTCTGTATAAATAGTAATTACCAAAAAGTATCTAGTTATGTTATTTCTTATATAATTTTCTGTTTCCTCCAGGATAATCCATTAAATATTGAATGTTTTGATTTCAATAGCAATGGCAATCATGCATTGATTGGGTAAGAATAATTATTTCTGTTTGTATGTATGGATGTAACCTTATTGTTTTTGTAGTATTGAAATTTCTAACCCATATTTGCAACATGCTTCTACCAGAAAGCTTCAGAAATCAATAGAAGGTCTGGAAACATTGCACAGAGAAAGAGCTGGTGTGAATTTCATCAAGCATCATAATGGTCGTGAGAAGGTGTGTGGCATGGCCAGAATCAGGAAGTTCGTGTAAAATTTGTTTTACCCTATTGTTCAGTCACTTATTTCCTGTGCGTCATAATAGGTTTTGAAGGGGCAGCTATTTGTTGATATGTTTCGGGAGAAGCAAATCTACACCTTTCTTGATTACATTTCTAGTGGGTTTGAGCTTAATTTCATGGTTGCTGTTGATTTCACTGGTATGTATTGTACTGCCTAGACAGCATGCTGCTATGTCACAAACTTAGTCATCTTCTGTTGTGATGATTACCTTTCTTGACTTTCACAGCCTCAAATGGAAATCCTACAAGTCAAGACTCCTTGCATTACATTGATCCGTCTGGCCGTTTGAATGCTTATCAACAGGTATTGCTCCAGATCTCTCTTGTTGGGTGTGAGCGAGTTGTCTATTTAAACTATATGCAAAGCATTTTTACATATCATCCTTGTTTTCTCGAATCTGGATTTTGTGTTGGATACTCATTAACCTTTGTCCAGTCTAGTAGTGTCATCTGATCACACATATTCTGTTTGTGAGGTGTAAAACTGCAGTGTTTTACACGGTTATCTGTTTTTCTATCTCCATATCCGTTAAGATTATATGGGGCCTTGGAGGAAAAAAATAAGAAAAATCAATCTTTTTTCTTTAGCCTTTATTTTTTCAAATGATTAGTTTTGCTTTACCCTTGCTGGTAATTAATGTGTTTTTTATCTCTTAATCCTAATTTGCATGATTTTTTTCATGCTTTGATTCATAGATAAGTGAAGAGTTAGGAGAACTTGCTGGGATGCTTTTCCTCTTCTGCAGTACATGATACCTATGTATCCATTGTGATTTAGACGTTGGTACTGAAGAAATCGAGAGCTGTAGCTGCTTCGGGAACTTGCATGGTTCATTTATTGATTTTCTTTGTGCAGGCTATAATGGAGGTTGGGGAGGTTATACAATTTTATGATCATGACAGACGTTTTGCTGCATGGGGCTTTGGAGGCAGGTTGCAGGATCGCACCGTCTCTCATTGCTTTGACTTGAATCCTTATAAATCAGAGGTCAGATGAGTTTGGGTTGTATTACTTGAGCTAAGCTTATTTTTTGTCTTGTTCTGTAGAGACGTCTGCTAAAATCTTCCCTGACTTCTGCTAAAAATCAGAAGTTCTATGTTTATTTGCCTCAAAATCGTTTCTATGCATTTTCGTTTCAGCGTTAGAAGGTTACTATGCATAGCCAGTTTAAGTCACATTAATCAAGTTCCTTGTTTGCATGCCGATAATCTTGATATATAATGGTAACTGCCACTTCCTCCAAAATGGTTATAAGGAATGGCCATTTAGGTATTAGTTGAAGATTCTTGATAGCAAAACAAAGGCACAAAACACACTATTTGAAATGTTTTACACTTTAATTGGCAGGTTGAAGGAGTGGAAGGAATAATGGCTGCTTATGCTGGTGCTCTTCACAGTTTTACTCTTGCTGGACCCACAATATTTGGAACAGTGATTAACAAAGCTGCAGGAATCGCTGCCCAGTCCTTGTCCAATAATGCGGGGAAATATTTTGTTTTGCTTATCATTACGGTCAGTGGAGAACATGTAGCTATAGTTGCTCCCTTTTGTCACGTATTTTCATTTGTGACCAAGGTTTTTTATCATTTATATTCAGGATGGTGTGCTCACTGATATTCAAGAAACTAAAAATGCACTGGTGAAGGCATCTGACCTGCCACTGTCAGTTCTTATAGTGGGAGTGGGTGGTGCGGATTTTACACAGATGGAGGTGCTATGGTTTTCCGCAACTGGTTTGAAATTTGAAGTTCCTCTATTGTTCTACTATTCTTCATGTCAACGATAAATGTTACCTTACGGTATTGGTGGGCATGTGTATTCCCTGTAGATCTTGGATGCTGATAATGGGCATAGGCTGGAAAGCTCGACTGGCCGTATAGCTACACGTGACATAGTCCAATTTGTTCCAATGCGAGAGGTGCTCGGTGGGTGCCACTCATACACGTTTCTGAGATTTGATTGTACTATAATTTAGAAATTGCATAATTTCCACGATAGTGACTGGTGCAATTGAATCTTGCCCATGCTGCATGACGCTGGAAATGGATTATGCGTTAGCGGATAACCAAAACAATGTGTATAAGTTTTGTGTATCTCCTGCATCATTTGAAAAGTAGAAAGGAGAAGGCATTCAAAGGATTTTTATTTATTTATTTTTATGACAGAAGGACTATTTTCATAAGCTGATCTAGGACTAGCCTAATCTATGTTGGCCTTTATTTTGCAGGTGGCCAGAAATCCATAGTTCAGTCGCTCCTGGAAGAGCTACCCGGGCAGTTCCTTACTTACATGCGGTGTAGAGATATCAAGCCTCACGCAGTTGGCACCCATGCTGCCAACCATGATCCTCGGATGTAAATACCGTATAGTTGTTGCTAGGACTGGAAATATAATGTACATGCCAGATTAGTTTGGAGAATCAATATAAATAAGTACGCTTTGGCGTGCACTTGTAAATAGGTGCCTACGATGGGCATTTTATGAAATTACATAATCTGATAATCGTTCATTCATTACCAGTGAGCGACAGCAGAGGTACGTGTTATGAGGTAAATAGCAGCGGTGGAAATTGAATCGCTGCGATTAGGCCTTCAAAATGCGATCTTCAGTCATGTTCTTGTATCACCATGGCTCGCTCCGTTCCCATCCAGATTATCAAGTAGTACCTCGATAAGCCCATTCTTGTAAGAATGGGTGTACAAGACGACATAAAATCCTAATGGAGTTGTGAATCGCTATAATAAAGCAAGATTGGTAAACGTTACAGGTCAAATGTATGAATTGTATGTCTTGAGGGTTTTTTTTTTTCCCTTGTTGCGCACAATTGGAAGAGAATGAGATGTTGGAAGAGAATGTTTGTGTCGAGTAACCTTCGGACAATGTTCAGACCGGTAAAAAGTTACACATAATAATTGGACAAATAGACTGGGGAAAATCATTGTATGTTTCTTTTATAGACGTCCCTTTAACTAAACATAACTATAAAAGAAATACCAGAACTAGTTCATATTTCGAACAAAACGGGTCTTAGATATGTCTATTTGAGTAAACTTCATTTGTAAACATAACTCATTAGTTGATATGGCAATGAGTATTTGTATAAAGGTGATTTGATTCTGTGAAAAATGTTTTAAAGATAACTTCATAGTTTACGAATACCATCAATTCTCAAGTTATATAGTATTTATAAAAAGTTTCATTTTCAAAACTTGAGAGGAGTAATTATAATTTTATTTTTATATATTTTCATGTCATTGGATTATAAAAATAATTGACATTAATATTACAAAGGATGAAAGTGGAATTTTTATTTCCATACGGATTTTATACTATAGATTTATTGCATGCGTCAAGTAGATTTTATTTATAAATATATATATATATATATATATATATATATATATATATACTTCCATCATTTCACAGTATAACTCAAACTTAGGTACATAAAATAAGAAATGATATATTTGAGAAAATAAATTATCTAATATGAATAATATCTCTACATTACTATATTTTTTAAAAATCAACCATTAATTAATAAAAGAGATAATAGAACAAAACATTTAATTTCTAAAATTTTAAAATATAATTTATATTTTGAAATAAATTTTAAAAGACAAAGCGTACAACAGAAAACAGTATTTATTGCGTCGGATGAGAGGCTAATGTATTATGTTTTGATGTAGTGGGAGCGGTAAACCAGTAGACCACATGTAGAAGATGGCTGGCTTAATGATAAATTGATAACGAGTCAACGACAAGACTTGATGTCTTGCGGGTGTTGGCCAAATTAGCACATATACGAGAGTAGGAAGCTCCATGCAAGTCGCATTTGTAAGCCGAATATTACGATGCTGTAGGAAGCGGTACACTTATTGTAAAACAAAATTAGAACAGGTGTTAAAAACCGTTGGAGATGCAGGGGATCGAACCCTGTACCTCTCGCATGCAAAGCGAGCGCTCTACCATTTGAGCTACATCCCCATTGTGTTAGGTCTCCCAACATTATAATAAAGTAGAAAAATTATTGAAAGTTAAATCCAGTGAACTGAAACCCTTTACGCGCCATCTAGCCGCTTGGTGTACGGACGAAAATACCGTGCACCAGAAATGAGCACAACTTTTGAATTCTATTAGCTTCATGAATCATGATACAATTTACTGGCCTCAACAAACCGGGATTATCTTCCCGCATAAAATCAATAATCCATTTCCCATTTCTGGGTGAGCAATAATACTTCAAACACCATCCAGTTTTACTTCAAACGGTCATGACTTGATTCGTCGTGATAACATTTCAAGAAGCATGTATCTAACTCACGGGGTTGCAGCAATAATCACAGCCTCAGACACCTGTTACACGCCCCTGCACAAAGTTTCCACCCGATTCAGATGCGCTTGCAGCATATATCATAATGCAAGGCACCATGCACCCCCATGAACAATCCTAAGGAGATGCAGCCAGCCGATTAAAGGCATGTCCTTAACCACGCCAATGGCTTATATGTTGCTAAAATGGCAATCTCATTGAGAGGGGGGGGGGGGATGACTTCAGAAAGATTATGAAGGCATCAATAGATATTTGGTTTTAGAAGAATGATGAAAAATATCTTTACTCACCACACTCACGGAAGGATACTCGATTATAATCCTCATTCCTCAAGCCGAGTCAATCTGAAGACATACTTTACTAACAAATTACGAACTCTGTTTATACAGAAAAATCAGGGCAAAGTTGGATACTTGAGTTCCATCATCAGGACTACACAAGACTTGGCGTTTAAGGACGTATGAACATAATGTACAGAAAATACCGTCGCCTATGATTACACCAATAGCAAAACAATTACCCCTGGAGCCAGTTTACAAACATAGCTACATCCTCAAAGAAACCGACGGGTATAACATATAAAGATCAGAGACAGGAGATGATTGAATGGTTCTGCAAATCCAACAGCCAGTGCTAGCATACACTGATCAGCGAGTACAAGATTTCAGTTCACCCACGATTATAATTGATACAAAAAACTGTAAGAACGTAAGCCACAACATAATGAAGGATCAAGAAGCACCAAGAATCATGTGCAGCACAAATCTGAAAAAACGAATTCCATCATTGATTCATTTCATAACCGTATCCTCAATGAAAACATATCATAACATAATCCGTTACAAAACCTTAGACTTCGCATCCTCCATCCACTCCCACGCCCAAACCCAGACCCAAACCCAAAGAAAAATATACATCAGCAAAATCGATGAGCCCTCTCTCTTAGAACTCCTGAGAAACAGAATTCAAGTCTCCCTTTCCTTTGCCAGCCTTCTTTGGCAACAGAATCGAGTTAATGTTTGGCAAAACACCACCGTTTGCTATTGTCACAGATCCCAATAGTTTACTCAGCTCTTCATCATTCCTCACTGCAAGCTGAATATGGCGAGGAACTATTCTGTTCTTCTTGTTATCCCTCGCTGCATTTCCGGCTAATTCCAACACCTGAAACCAAAAGGCAAATCACTCATCAATTAGTTCAACCCTACAACCAGAGATGAAAATAACATGACATAATCGGCAGACTTTCATCATCAATCATCAAATGAATCAACAATAAACCCTAAAATCCATAGTTTTCCAATTGAAATCGAGCAAAGAAAATATCATGAGATAAAATACTTAGATGAGTCTATAGAGTAATTTATTCAGTAGCTGAAAATTCACAACAATAAAGATTGTCAGTGGATTGGAAAGAGGACAAGCTCGCGAAAGAAGGCGAAAGGTCACCTCAGCGGCGAGATACTCGAGAACTGCAGAGAGATAAACAGGAGCACCAGCGCCAACACGTTGGGCATACTTGCCGGCCTTCAGGAAACGAGCAATTCTTCCCACGGGAAATTGCAGACCTGCTTTGTGAGACCTAGATACCGACTTGGTTGCCTTCGGCTTTCCTCTGCCACCCTTCGTTGATCCTTCTTTGCTGCTCATCGTCGATCGGAAGCAGCGACGCTAACCCTAGTAGAGAGTACGAGAGACTTACGCTTCGAGAAGACAGTACTGCACAGAGCTGCGCTGAGTGGACTTGTTGGAATGACAGAGGCGGGTTTGATTTTTATATATAGAAAGGGAATGATGTACTCTGATTGGATTAGACGGCGTCATGCGGATCGCCAACGTGTCGGTACGAAGCGGAAGTTCACGGGACAACAACTCGTTTTAGCATTTTTTACAAGAATTTAAATCTTATTTACAAACAGTTCCATATATTATTGAGGTTTGAGACTAAAAAAGGGGGTGATGTACCAACTACCAAGAGTAGTTTGTTCACACGGTGACCTTCCAGAATTCTATCCCGCTAAAAGTACACCCGACCCTTTTAAAAAATATAAATTGTGAATATGTAACTATAAATACAGCATTACTTTTATACTTTGATCTTATTGATTTCAATCTCCTTGCCTTTTCTTTATGAATATTTCATATTTGATTACTCTGGTTCATATAACCTGACCAGAAATTTGGACGGATTATAAGAATTATAGATTAGTATAAGTTCGGATTATAAGAATTATAGGTTCGGTATAAGTTCGATTTAACTATAAATACAGCATTACTTTTATACTTTGATCTTATTGATTTCAATCTCCTTGCCTTTTCTTTATGAATATTTCATATTTGATTACTCTGGTTCATATAACCTGACCAGAAATTTGGACGGATTATAAGAATTATAGATTAGTATAAGTTCGGATTATAAGAATTATAGGTTCGGTATAAGTTCGATTTAATATAAAGTCATTGTCTTTGAAAATTTGTTATTGTAGCTAGTTGTTATATTTTTTAAGAGTTATATGTTATAAAATATAGTTCTAGAGTTATATCTTTTTTTCCTTAAAAATAAATAATTATTTGTCTAAAAAAATGAGTTTTTTTGTTGGTGGTGGATATAAGATATTTAATCTTCATGTAAGGTTGAAGTTTTTTTAAAAAATTATTTATACTAAACATTTCTTATTTTATCTTTCTTGTTTAGTTGTAGTAACGCTAAAATTGAAAGATTTATTTATTATTATTTTAGCACATTCTACATTTAAATAATGTTTTTCTTTTAATATATCTATTTGGAGTTTATTTCAAATGTTTAACATGTTTCTTCAAATCAAAAACAGTATCAATCTAAGACTCATTATAATTCAAATCAACTTGGCTTGATATTGACTCAAAATCAAACTTGTCTCAAACATACCAATCCTAGTAACATAATGTATCAAATACCATTTCACATCAAATCAAATCAAATTTTATTTCATTATGTATTATATTCTCAAACCGATACCAATACAAATTCAATTGGATCCAATCTAACATAACTCATAGCTTTTCATCACCTAAAATCAATTTAACCTTACTCTATCTCTCTCTCTCTCTCTCTCTCTCATGATTTTAAATCAAATTCTAAAACCAATACATTATTTCTAGATTTTTGTGTTTGATATATTTTGGAATGTGATAAAAAAAAATGGTGCTCTGTCTTTTTTTTTTATAAATAAATTTTGGCTTTAAAAAAAAGTAAAACATTACATTTTTATAAAAATGTTTTAATTTAAAAAAAATATTTGAACATTGTTTTTAATGATATATATATATATGATTTTGTGTGTGTTATATTAAATAGATTCTATAATTTTTCATGGATTCTTTATTTATAATATATTTTATAAAGTATAAATATATAAAATAAATCATTTTTCAATGAACTCCCATGACTTCTAAAATTTTAAATATAGAAAATGGTCATTCGTTAATGGAAAATAATCTCAAATGTTTTTTATTTTAAATTTAATTTGAATTTGGGTTATCTATTTTAGGTACAAAAAAAATACAATTGATTCTGTAGTTTATTGCATTATTTTAAAAATCAGGCTAACCAATAAACTAGCAAGCTGGTTAGGTCATCGATTAGATGCCATATACCGGTCTTCAGAAAATCAAAATTAGTCAAGAACCAGTTAGACAAGCAAAAACTGGTGAACCGGTCAAAATCGGGCGGGGCTAGTCAGATTTATTTGTAACACCCTAATTTTTTACTACTGAAAAATTATGTTTTAAAACATTACGGAAGCAAAAAATACCAAATACACCTAAAAAAAATGGAGTGTTACCATTGCACCTAACATAGAATGGGCATCCATCGTCCATCCCACGTGCTAAAACCATCCTTACACTAATCACAAGGCTAAAACCACTCATAGAAACACAAGGTAATTAGAAATGGAAGAAACTTTTATAAATACAATACGTGTTTGGAGGTTAACTCTGACTACAATAACAAAAATACAAACTAAGAGATACTATGGATCAAAGAGTCCAAAAAGGTATCCGGGTAAATACATTAACCGGATAACATAACTTGTCGCTCAAATACCCAGTATAGATAAAATGTTACTCATCCTCACATAGTGCATCAAAAGCAACAAATTCATCTAGCAGTTCTTCAAAGACCTGCACAGAAGAATTAAGGTCTCCTATTTATGAGAATGAGAAGCGTCCTTAAAAAGGGTGGTCAGTATGTTACGTACCGAGTAAGGTAACATTACTATCAAATCAGGGATACAGATAAAAACATGCATTCACAACTAATGATGAGTGCAAATTCAATCTATGAAAAATCTCATTAGATAAAATATTGACTCGGGCCTCTTTATTAGATATAACCATTTTCATTCTTTTATACACGTTGAGTTCAGGAACTCCACTATTATTAAAGCAGTGGAACGATCTGAAGCACCTTCTCAGGAACAACACACCTAATCCACTATTATCATCCAGTAGAATGGATATGAAAATATCACCTTCTTGCGGCAAAATATTCCTGAGCCACTATTCTCCTCTGGTAGAACAAATATAAAATATCAGCTTGGTCCTAACTCAAGTACTCTTCCACTTTAAGTCATTAGTATCTTATCCATAGGTTACACAATTTATATTTTCTTTGACGATGAGCAAGGGCCCTTCTATTCTTAATCTGGTGAAATGGACTGAAATACCTTCTCGGGACAAAATGCTCCTAAGACACTATTATCATCCGGTGGAACGGATGTCAAACATCACCTTGGCCCTACTCATGCGATCTTTCACTTTAAATGATTAATGTATTATTCATGATTCATTTACAAGTATCGGACACATTTAAGGCAGATAAGCGCATCACACAAGTCATAAGGCCGATCTCTTAAGTTAAGATCCTTAATTTTCTCAAACCCTAATTTTACACTCCTAGCTTAACTTCTCTTATACTGATCATTCAACCACCAAATATTAGTATATCATTATCAAATATTATCATTGTTAACATACTCGAAGTTCATGGTCTAGCGACCACGTCTCACACATATAATAATAGCCCTATCTCAAAAGTTACTATTCATAGAACTCCCAAAACTCTAATTTCACATATTAGTTATAACTCTTTTCATAAGACTTGTATGATTACCCAAATTTAATAAACATCCTTAAAATACTAATATTAACAATATAGCCCAAAATTCATGGTCTAAATCAAGTGTTTTACACACGGGATAATAATATTATCATGTTTAAGGTTACTATGCCCTAATTAGGCCATTATCTCATTTTGTGAAACCTACGACATTCAGTAACCACTCCGAACCTAATATAATTACCATATTTAATCCACCTAACACAAAAAATACCAAAATTTTCATATTAATCCATATTGACCAAAACGCTCTTATTTTATGAAAGTCTTATATCTTCAACAACCATTAGTTTTCAAGTCCTCCATTTATCATCATATCTCTTAAATATACTAATTTTCCACTTATCATAATTATTTGGCCCATATTACTATTTCATAAGTTATATTTTTCCACAAGTATGACTTAGCTTAACAAAATTATATCAACACATCTTACCCATTCTTACTTCCTTTTTATCATAAAAATTCATGTTATAATAACATATCATTAACAACATACATTCTATCATATAATAACAATATCATGATAATATGCATGATTTAACACAAAAATCCTAAAATATTGATTAGTATCCTTACCAACAAGAACACTGGGCTCTATGTACATAAATCCTAAACCTCCTCCTTTTATATCACCAAAATATCACCTAAAAAAATAAAATAATATACAATTAGGATCAAAGATTAAAATTGAGCAAAATATTAAGGTAAGGGAGGGTAAAAATGAAAATAACCAGAGTCAAAGGGATTCTTGAGTTGTGTGGAAGTGTGGTGGAATGTATGGTGGTGATATGGTGAGATTTTGGTGGTGTTTGGGTAAGGTTTAGGTGTGAAAAAGAGAGTGCACAACCAAAAATGGGAGGCTACACGGGCGTGCAATAGGCAATGCACACTTGGGCCGTGAGCTGAGATCCTACACGGGCAGGCTATGCAAAGAAGCACGGTCGTGCTCAAGCAACAAATTACCCAATAAATAATGAACAGTTGTGCATGGGCGTGTGGAAGCTATGCACGAAATGTGCATGGGAAAACCATGTTGGTATGAATAGGCATGAGATAAGGAAGAATGGAGGTGCAATACTGTGTGTGAGGCCATGCGTGAGCCATGTGCCTCAGAAAAACTTGACGAACATGAGGAAAAAAGAGGAGAAAATGGTAGAGGTCGACGACGATGGTCAACACGACAAGGGGGTGATGGGGTGGTCTTGGTGGTTAATCGACCAAGCTTTAGGCGGTGCTTGGTGGATGTGGTGGTGCATGGTGGTGGAGGTGGTGGTGGTGGTTTGAGCATCAAAAACAAAGAAAGGGAAGGAAGAAAGAAGAATAAGGAAGGAGAAATAAGAGAGGCTCGGGAAGGCTTGTTCGACAAAAAGGACGGGGCAACAATGAGACAAACAAATGAGGGGGAAAGAGAGAGATGGGTAGTATATATATATATATGGGTGTATGGTGGCATGTGAACGAGGAGGATGCAAGGGTGATGGCAGCAGTAGAGGGTGATGATGATGGGTATAACAGAGGAAGAAGAAAAGCACAGCAAAGGTGATGGATGGTAGGAGCAAAATTCAACAGAGGTAAGGTGAGGTGGCAGTTGTATGTTGCAAGTGGTAAGAGAAACACACGCAATAGAAGGAGGAGATGAAATCAGCATCGAAAAAAATAAAGGAAAAATAAGAAAGAAAAGAAAAAGGGAAGGAAAGGATTAAGTTAGGATTAGATTAAATTTGATTAGCTAAAATTAGGTAAGATTAAATATACAAATCAATCGGGATTAAGGTTGGGTAAGGATTATAATTTCTTGGGTCAAGGATTAGATTTAGGTTAAAATTTTGGGATTAAGAAATTTAGATAAGGCTATAATAATCTTTTATCGAGATTAGAATCAGATTAAGGTATTAATGATATGGGATTAGGTTTAGAAATTTTTTTTAGATATTACATAAATTTTTGGTAGTGAAAAAAATGGGAGTATTACAATTATCATGATCATACAATGCATCCGGATTTCATATCATATCAAACTTAGATAACTCACAACTCATCATGCTTAACATTACAATATAGCTATCATGGATCACATTATATAATCACATAAGCTAGTTATTCAACAACTCATTGGGCTCTTCTACAATCCGCTTCTATGAATTACTCATTCGACCCATTTTTAAGTTACATGTTCCATTAGATTAATCATTTGTGAGCCTTTATTTCTTTTTCAGCAATGGATTGATTACCACAACATGGTCTCACATACCATGGAGGCCTATCTAAACCAACTAACATAAAATCCGACCGAAGCCAAGTAACCGCCAATGGACATAAGTATAGTGCAAAGCAAGTAACCACCAATAGACATAAAAGTTTAGCCAAAGCCAATAGACTGCCTAGGTGACCAAACTCTTTAGTACCAATACCTCCTAATACATTATCAGTGTCTACAGTAGGTAAGACACCGTGATCTACTAAGGTCTCATTTGAAGGCAATGTCCAAAGGCAATAATAAACATCCAAATGACTAACTCTAAGTATCTAATCAAGGATCGGGTAATCTAGACTCATGCATTACTTGATCATCTTTCATTTTAAGTGATAAGTATGTTATTCTCCAAGGTTATGTTACCACATAATGCCCATTCAAAAACCAAGCAACACATCTATATAAGCATTCCATTTTAACCCTTGTTACCCTCCAAGCTAAGTTTTAGGACTTCCATTAGTTCCTAGGAAAATTAAAATCAACCCATTAAGATAATTTTTTTAGGCCAAAAATTTGGATTACATCATTTATTTGTAGCATCATAGCATACACACTTAAATTTTCCCATAAGAATCTTCCAAAGGAACTTATTAAGAATCCCATGAATTATGAATTAATTAATCCATTCAATAAGTTAGTTAAGTCTTGCCAAGTTATGTGTTCTCATTATTGAAGAATTATGTTACAGCATAAAATCAAGTCTCAAATCATATCAAGTTTAAACAAAACAAAAACAACACTCTTTGAATGAACCACTCAATCAGTTTGGGCTCAATTTGGCTCGATCAAATCCTAGAGTTCCTCTCAAAATCAGTCGATCGATTTGGTCAGACCACTTGACTGTTCCAAGACTAGTCAATCAATTTTGACAAACCGGTTGATGGGTTAAACCTGAGAGCAACCGAAAGTCATCATGGATAACCCAGTCGATTAGTTAGGCTAAGCAGTCAACTGATCTAATAACCAATTGATCGATTTGTCTTAATTAGACAATCAATTTACTCCTAGACAACACAAAAAAGATAATTTAAATGCAATTTAGGCTCCAAAAATCTAATCGTATCATATCATAATATCACCATTACAAAAAATAAAGGATTACACATGCTTAGTTGCTAATCATGCTGCATTCACATAGAATCAACCATAATTTCTTGTGGAATCATACTTTTCTCAAAATTCTTAAATCTTCTAGCATATAACACCAAATCATACTCATAATATCATTTATGCATACAAATATCAAAAAAAAAAAAAAATACTAACTATACTAGCTCACATGCTCATTCATACCATACTTCAAAGGTAAGAATAAATTATATGAAAGCTTGGTAAATTTTGCACACTAAGAAGATAAACATTTGGCTGAAAGATTTCAACTGTCAAAACCTCCAAGAGAATCTAAAAAAAGAATTGGATGAAAGAAAAAATCTCAACTTTGTCCAAGTCTAACTCTTTCTTGCCTAAGAATAAAATAAGAGGGAGATAGAGAAAGGATTGGAAGACATGTACAAATTAAATGAAGGCTTGAAATGGAGAAGAGTGGAGCATAAGTGTTGGAAAAACTCAAAATATTTCTAGTGGTTCAAAAAAGGTGATGAGAAGAGATGAATAGGGTTATATATGACTAATAAATTAGTCAAGGGATGAGTAAGAGAATGTAACTAGATAAAATAAAAATAAAAATAAAAAACTCTTTTTTTTGTTCAAATTTGGGCTGCATGGGTATATTTATCAAAAATAGGTTGACTTCCTTCCCAAAGTTCAAATGGTATTTTTTTTAGAGAATGCGGGTTGAGATTCTCCAAAGAATGGTAAAAAATAAAAGAAAGAAATGGATAGATCGTCATGGAAAGTAAATCTCCCAGCTGTGTAAAGAAATTTTGGAACAAATCATCTATTCCAGTATAGTACAAAGGAGAGAGGAAGAAGAAGAAAAGGGATAAGGCCATCCTCTCCCTTTTATGTTAAAATTAGACCCTTGAACCCAATAGAGATATAATTAAAGCTGGATAAATAATATAAAAAAAGGTTAAAGATTACTCAGAAACAACTCGAAGTTGGATTAACAAGGTTCTATTTTGATGAAAGCATCTCTTTTCTAGAAAAAGCAAACCTCGAAAAATACTTAGCTCAACAAACTGGTTTATCAATTTTTTCGATTGGTTTCCCAAACCAATCAAACCAAAATCCTTGCTAAAAGCAATAGATTGGTCAATTGATTCACAGAGTCAGTCGACTGGTATGCTAAAAAGACTCATTTTACTCAATTTCCCAATACTTTTTCAATTTCTTTTTAAATAAAACCCAAACTATATTTTCTAAATCAAGATCAAACATCATCCAAACTCCATTAAACACACAAATTTTTCATTTCATAAATCTCAAACATACGAGGTATTACATCATGTGTAGTTTATTATTTTTTTTATAATTTATATTTTTGACCTAACATGGACCTCTGGTCCAACTAGTTCAACCACTAAATTAGTGAATCAATTATAATATAAGATCGATGACTGGTTTAGTTTTTAAAACTATGGTTTATTTTCATTTTGTCAAATAATTATGTCATTTGCAACTTGACAGACCGTAATGAGCTAAGTTAGCTCATAATTTACTTAATTATGCTCAATTAAAGATCAATTTGTCGTGTATATCTATTTTTAACAAACAAGGTTCAAATTTTTTTATTCTCATTTATTAAATAAATAGATTTCCAACAATGGTAGATTCTTCATGAGCCGACTTGTTTATATGCTCCTTCAATGCTCATTCTTAAATTTATTGAAGACTCATATATATATAGTCATTAACAATAACTCATTTCAACTAAGTATCATGCTATATATAATCTAGCAATCAAAATGATAAATCTTCCCATCATATGTTTAGGTATAATTGAAAACCTTTCTTTATAAATAAATCAAGTTCACGCTAAAACAAATTGAGACCACTCATTCATTAAACACGCCCTACTAGGAAATTATTATTATTATGCTCATTTATAAAATGAGCCGACTCAACTTGACTTTATAACCCTATTTATACAACAACTCGAGATGAAATTTATTCATGAGATAATCTCTCATGAACGACTCTCATCTAAAAATTTTGAAACTTTTCATCCATAGTTAAATTAGTTATGGTATGCTAACATTGAGATAAATTTAAGTTAGGTTAAATTTGCCAAGTGAACCTTGATTGGATAAACCTAATATATTTAAAATATTATTCAGCTAGTTATACAATTAATGTAGGTATATTATAACTTACTTAGAGTTGCGGATAATGAAAAATGATAATATATTAAACCACATTTATGCCCTTTAAATAAATAGCACAATATAATTTTTCTCTTCTATTGTTCTCTCTTAAAGTATCAAGCATTCATTAAATCATACTCAATGTGATTCAAAGTTATAAATCACATAAACTATTTACCTCAAATTTTTATTGAATAGTTGTATTTTTTTTTCAAAACACATTACCATATAATTAATTTTAAGTAGTATAGACATGATCCTTCATTCTTGAAATATGAATTAGAAAAAAAAAAAGATTAAACATAAAGGTGTATAAATTGTAGATCACTAGACCAAACCACTATTCCAACTTCTAAAATTATTACAATTTAGTCTTGTTTAAAGAATAAGTGAGATCAAATCGTACCATCTACTATAAATCCTAGATCCAATTCAAATCATCTAGACCCACCCCTTTTATAGTAGGTTTAAGTTTTAAGTTTTTGGATACAATAGATTTGGATTGAGTGTGAGTCTATTTATACATAAATAGATATGAATCTAACAATTTCAGATCCAAACCCAATATATAATCCATATGATTTCACTATTTTTCAATTATGGTCCATTAAGTCTTCATCTATCTTATGATCTTCTTTAGATTTCTAGTTCATTTTTTCATTTCTATTTATTTACCTTATACGCATAAATAATCAATAAGATATTTGTCAAACTACCATTTAGATAGTTGAAGTAACTTTGCTGAAATCTTTTCCATTGGGAGAATTTTAAATGAAAAATTCATCTTTACAAAAATTATTCACTTTGTAAAAAAGACAGCCAAACGTATTCGAGATTCATTTCAAACTCTTTTACTTGCAATCCAACCCCAAAAAATGTTTTAAGTAAAAAATTATTCTAGCTTTAATAGTTGTTCTTACATACTTATTTCTCAAATAAAAAAAAAAAAACCATCATCCTCAAAAGCTCATTTGATATCGGAATAATAGGAGGAATAAAAATACCTCATTTTTTAGATGTCTTATATAGACTACCTAGAATAATACTCTATTTCAAAAAAATTACTAATTTTAGGCCTTTACTCAGATTAAAATCAATAGTTTTTTTTTTTCCATTTTTCATTATACTATTTCTTAGATATAAAACTTAAAAATATATTTTAATTCCTTTTACTTCCGTACCAAACAAATACTAAATACTAACATGTTCATACTCTCTCTTGGGTTCCAAGTCGAACAAAAATATGCAACTTTTTGGAGAGGACGAAATATATGTATGTAAAGCCACGTGATGCAAAATACTACCTCAATGGATTGGAAACATCAAACAACTCTAGTTTACACTCCCAACCCATATCACTGTCGATGCTTGCTTCTAGAAAAAGGAAAATTTTCACTATGATAATAAGCAAAAAGGCATACTTTCAACCCCGCCCCGTACCACCCTCTCAAGAAAGTAAAAGTTAAAACACGGTCACAGTTATCGCCAAACAGGGAAGAACGCAAATACAGCAGGATGACATTTTCTTTCCTTCGTAATTTCTTTTTTATTTTAAAAAAATATATATATAATGTTACAAATCATTAAAAGAACATTGTCACATAAATGACTTTGCACTATGAACTTGAATATACAAGATGTACAAGTGAAGCAGAGGGGAATAAAGCTAGCATTTGTTTCAGCAAGCAATAGGCAAATGGACATTCAGACTGCCATCCCATATAACCAGCAATAGCAAAATGCACCGGTAAAAGCAGACACACTGAAAAAGTAAGTATCAACACCCTCTGTTCTGCTGGCATCGGACCAGATAACTATACATGAAAACGGGGCTTGATTTCAGCACAATATGGGACCAAGGAAGAGTAGAGAGGTGACAGATGTTACCCTGCATATGAGCCACATGAAAGGGTCAACCATACATCAATCGTAAGGTACTTGATATGATTTCTAGCATCAGAACCGCAGAAAGAGTCCTAACAAGAAGACAACCATATCATGAACAGCTATCAAATAAAGTGCTTAGGTTATTGAATGCAGCAAAGACGTTGGCAACAGACTCCAACATACAAAGACAACCGTATCACATAATACTAGCACATTACGCTATTATTATACGAGGTAAACTTAAATGCCCGAAGAAATTAGAAAAAATATCCGTTAACTCTTTAAGACATGTCGATTGAGAAAATTGAAATACCCCATTTTTTAAAAACCTTAATTAATAAAATTGGTTATTACATGTAATTATTTATAATAATTATTGCAGATTATTTTGTATTGGATACAGTATTAAGATAGAAAATTCAATTATAAATTTAATTAAGTTAGAATTTGGATAGCATTCAGAAGATTAGTCAACCTTTATTTTGAACCAGAACCGTGAACCTTGAACCTTGTCCACCTGGTTCTCCTCTTCCTTGGTTCAGTTTGTGTAACTAAATAACCTAAGTAAACCTCAACCAGATTGATCCTCACCCTCTACCTATCTGCATGTTTGTCCATGCATTTGTTGCTGCACGCCACCCTTTCCCCTGTTCTGAGGCAATTAACCAGCCTCCCCTGCCTTTGCCATTTTCACGCCACCAACCTACCTATATAACCTCTCCTCCTCTCCCCTTTTCTGCGTTTGAACTCCCTCAGAACCAAACCAAACCCCTGCCTTTACCATTTTCACGCCACCAACCTGCCTATATAACCTCTCCTCCTCTCCCTTTTTCTGCGTTTGAACTCCCTTAGAACATAACCAAACCAAACCCCCCTATCTTCTCCCTGTTGGTCCGTTTTGTTTTTCCCCCAGCTCCCCAGTGGTTGCTCACAGCTTGCAGCGCCATTCTACCGTAGCTTCACCTCAGCCTCACACATCCACCACCTTTTCAACGTGAAGCCTTGGACGTTGCCCCACCCTGCTTGTGTGAGCCCTCAATGACCCATCATTCTTGTTGTGTGAACTACCACACCACCACCATGCAACCTCCTTATTCACGCAACAGCACCACCTCTGGCTGCAGCTTACGCCACCTAACCACCACAGCATATACACCCCACGCAGCCTCTCCCCTAGTTGCATGAATCTCCCACACAAGAACCCCCCCCCAACTTCAACCATAATCTTACACTGCACCACCTTACCTTCGGCCATCCTTCACACTGCGTATCCTTGGTAGCATAGCTTGCTCACATTGAAGCCTTCATCCAGCGTTTCTAGCCACCTATCACATAGGTCATGAAGCTTGGTATGGCTATCTCTAGTTGTTTCTATTGATGATTATCGATTAGTTGATAATATCATTGTTTGATTTTAAGGAGTTCAAGGAGGGTTGAGTGGAGACTAGGGTTGGATGATTCGTTGTTTTATTTCTTTTGCTTTAGCTTGGATAAGAGGTAACCATATGTTTCTACTAAAATGTGAAACCATGTGGTGGTATGTGGGTTTGTTATGTTTGCTTAGAGTATGTTCTGTGTGTTGATTTTCAAAAAATATATATGCATGTGTAGCACGTTGTAATCTTATCATTAGTGACATGCAATGTTATATGTAGGCATGCTTAATTTACACACCTTGATATATGTATGAGAGTATGCGGGTTTAATGTTGTGAATTAGGTATGCATGTGATGATAGGTAATAGCATGCTAGGGTTTTGACACATGATTATGGTTTGTTTAAGTTAATCTTTATTCATGTACTCTAGGGTTAGAACTGCCTTAATGCATGTGTCATAATATTAATTGCTACCTTCAATGCTGAATTATGCCTTAATCTATTTTGCATGTTGAGCATGGAATGGTGTCATGTTAGAAATGCATGCTAGGGTTTTATATACTTAATATGTTGAGTCCATGCTTATATGTAACATAGTCTTTTGTCATCCTGTATAATTTATTTCCATAATAAGGTATTATAAATTATCATATTTTAACATTATCATAAGAAATCGCTAGTATGTTAAAGTTGGATTTATAATGGTTAAAATTGGGATAACTAAGGTTTTGAGAGTATTTTGGTCATTTCAACTGAAATATGCCTAAGCGTGAACCCTCCTAAGAAGCAGCAACACTATCATTGCTGTTGGTTGGGATTGAGTAGATGGCCAAGGTTTCTTCTGAAGCCTTTTTATTTGGCCTAGGGTTTGTGGGTTCCTACTGCTTTGATACCATGATAATTTAAGAGAATGAGAGTTTTATCGTACTCACATTTTATTCTTTTTACTCTACATTATTATAAAGACTGCATGGGTACATAACAAGGCAGAAGAGGGGAGCACATATACCCTAACAAATTTTTAATAAATAGGAAGTAGCAGATCCTAGAAAATAGTAAGCAACAACTCCTAATATCCCACATCTATTCAGTTTGGGGACTTTATTCTCCTTATATCCAGCTAAAATACAGCTAGATATTACCCGATCTTTTCTACAGGATTCCTAGGGTTGACTTTAAATAATCAGGAAGTAAAAGTGGTTAAGTATAATATTTGGTGTGTAATATGTGATATGGTGATCATCAACTAAAATATTAATATATAAAGTGGAAAACCTCGAGATTTGGGAATAATTGCTCTTTAGGGTTAACTATCCTAAAGATGAGATGGGAGTCCTTGATTTAGTCTGGTAAATAAGCGTTTAAATATTGAGAGAATATACACAAAAAATCTTATTTTCCTCCCTTTTTCTCTTCTTAAAAGGTATGCATACTTAAGGATAAGGTGTTTTAGGTTGGAAGGGTGTTGTGTTTTCTAGTGTACCATTATGACCAAAATGTTGTTATGTTTTCGGATTAGATGGCTAGGAGGGTACCATGATGTCTTATACGTTGATATGGGATGTTATAATGTCTCTAGATTATCTCTTGTATCCCTTTGAGTAATAAAAAGAAAATTGACTTGTGATGTGACCTTTGGAATGTTATTAGATTGGCTTGAATTGTTGATTTGGTAGTTACATTTGTCCCCTACCTTTAGTAATTGGAAATGATTGGCTGATAAATGCTTTACGACTCTACCCTAGTAGTTATGGATTATGTTGTAATTGTTCTAGTTATGGTTGTGATAGAATTTATGATATGCTTGTGAATTGGACGAGTATGTTGGTATGATGAGCATATGACCTTGGTCATGTATTTTTTAATAACATTTAGGGCTATTAACGAGCCGAATATCCTCCGACTCGAGCTTAGCCTGTTTAATTTTTTTAGGCTCGAATTCGGTTCGAGTTTGAAACGAATCAAGCGAGCCTGGCTCAATCAGGTTCGAGAGCCAGCTTGGCTTGACTCATTTAAATTTTAAAAAATAAATTAATGAACAAAAGCAGCTCGTTTATTATGATTTGATTTGTGACTCAACTCGTTTAACTAGTCAACTCATTTGAAAGTTAAACAGACAAAATCAACTCATTTAATTATTCGGCTTGTTTAAAGGCTTATTTACCTTTTTGGCTTATGTATAATGTAAAATCCATACAATCCCATTCCATTAACGAACGAGCCAAGCTCATAAATGAGTCGAACCGAGCTCAAGCCGAATTCGAGTTGACTCGCGAACAAACAAGCCAAACCTCCCTTGGCTCTAGCTTGGTTCGTTTAATCAACGAACCTAAAAATAAGGCTTCGATTTAATTCATTTTGCTAAACAAACAAGCCAAGCCAATTCTTTAACGAGCCAAACTGACTTAGCTCACACCGGCTCGGTTTGTCAACAACCCTAATAACATGTTTATTATATCTTGTTATAGCATGTACTACTTAATGTATTTATGCCATGTTTTCATACCTTACCTCCTACGTGCTCCATGTATCCTTTGCATGTTAGTGTTGTGCAGTGATTTACTACTTAGTACCGTTGTACTGATAGGTTCTTTTTTATGGTTCCCTACTTATTCGATGGACAATCTTTACCTTACAAGAGTATTTTAAGAATACAATTTGATGGCTTTTGTTAGGGGTTAAGATTTAAAACTATTCGGCATCCGCTCTGGCATCTCTTAATCCGAATATTCTTTAGACTTTCATGTCCCCTTCTATATTTCTTTCTCTTGTCAAATGTAACTCTTTTGTACAATCTTTTGTTATCGGAACAATTTAAGATTATATGAAATCTCTATCTATTTTTCATTAATTATTGTTCTTAATGTAAGCAAAAAAAACATTTTAGCCTAAACATTTAGTGTAAGAAAAGCAAAGAAGCTCCCATTAAGTGTAGCAGTAATATTCTGCATTTTTAATAGTTTAGCTTACGCAATTAACTTTTTTAAAGAAATTTTCAAATACTAAAAATGGGGGTGTTATAATAATAATTTCAAGAACTCCCCATTAGGGGCAAGGAACTAGATTACTAGAGTCTACAAAATGCATGAGTCCAAGCTAGACCATCGACACAAGATCAAACCTATAAAACAACTGAGTTAGAGAATAAGATGCAGGCAGCTGGCCTTCCAGTCATGCACTCACTCACACTTTATGGCATCAACTCAACCAGTCTAGAAATATTGACTTGACAATCCAAGTCCCAAATGACCAAGGAAAAAGGGAGCTAAAAACACCCAGATTATTCCCCATCGTAGTAAGGTTCCAACCCCAAAATAGGACTGACTGCCTCAATAGATGGTCCCCATACATCACTCAATTCAACAGAAATCTCACTGAAAAACCACTAATTACATAATAATATAGAGAATAGATTCCTACCTTCTTCGGAGAGAGCAAATACACCTCCAAGCATGTCCTCACTTTCACCATCTTCCTCGGCCTTTTCCTTCTCACATGGACTACTGCTGCTATCCACATCAGTAACAACATCTGCCATGTCATGACATTCATCAAGGTGTAAAGCTTTACAATACTCCTCTTGGAAATACTGCCCAAAACCAAAGGAATCTTGAGCAGATTCCTCGTCAACAAGGTTCATACTAAAATCAGAATGATCAGAACCATCATGTGAAGCTTCACTAGTTCCAAGGCTTTTTGATGTTTGGGCTCCCTTAAATGTATACTTTTTCGCTGAAAGAGAGGCCTCATACTGGGAGGATGGACTATTTACAAGACAGCTGTTATCAGAAGGTGAACTGGCCATAACAGAGTCAACAGTAGAGTTTGAAACCATGTAACTTTTTAATGAACCTTTGGCCAGTACAGATGACTCAAAAATGGAGCTTCTCTTAACATCATCACCAGCCAGAGTTCCGTCAACTGACGGATAAGAGACTGTTTCACTTTGGTTTGAATCCAGTATAGATGCAGCTGATACTGAGGATCCTGCACCAGAAAAGACAGGCAAATGTATAGGCGATGAGAAGCCAAGAAGTATTATTACACACAAATGGGTACAAGTGTATATAGCCTGTTTTAATGATGCAGGCCTGTTTCAATAAGATTCATACCATAAGTAAGGACCTGTTCAGTGTCATGGTACAGCAGCTTAGGATCAAACACCATAGTATCTCCTGGAAACTTTTCTTCAGCAACATAATCAGAAGCACTCGCGTATCTTCCTACTGCAGACTCTCTACGAACGAAAAAAACAGAAGAATTTTGAGCTACTTAGGCTGTGGAATGATAACAACAAATATGCTGGGCAAAGCAAGAAAGGGGGGACAACCGGGGCATTGTGGTCTTGGGGTATCACGGAAGATAATTTATATGTTGCAGCGTAAATTTTCTTTATTTTTCACAAATATCATCAAATATTGGTCATATATCGGTAAATATCATTCCGTATCAGTCAATATCAGTCAGTATTGATAAATATCGACTATATATGTGTAATTTTATTTCTCTATTGCGTATCGACGAGGTCAAAATCTAAGACATCTTAGCCAATACGATATATCTCGGCATTTTGTAGTATGGGAACAACCTAATACATTATTAGAAGTTTTATAACCGAAGAAGCAGCTGCGCATGACACACTAATTTAGAAAGAAAAAGTAACCAAATAAATGCAAATAATGGCTACATATAAGGGATTTTTCCTCTATTTTTTTTTTCTTTCCTTCCAATTTTCTGTTTTTCCAATTTTGAACCTCAAAGGACAGTGTGATCTGAGCTTGATGATTGAACTTGGAATAATTAACCAAATATCAACACCTGCATTTTAATTGAATATAAGAACTGGAAACAACTCCAGTTCTTTTTGTAACTTAGCATAGCTAATAATCAAGAAAACATCAGTAACCTGGGCAACAAAATCTCCATATTCCCTGTCATGGGATAAAAAATAGCATAAAGTAAATGATGAGCAGATCTTGTTTAGGCTCGCAAAAGCATAGTCGCAGAACCAACCAGCAATCTCTCTTCTTTCTAATGAAGAATAATATCAAAGTGATTTTCTTCCATATCGTAGATAGATAAGAAAGAATTCAGAAACATTTTTGCTTTATTTGGCTTTTTGTTCCTCTCAGCACAGAATTATAAGCCACTGATTTAGTGACTCCATGACGCATATGTTATCTAACAGCCTTAAGTAGTCTCAAATAATAAATAAATGCAGTTAATATCACAATCAGATATAGAAAAGCAAACATAAGTGAGTCAAACTAAAACCATGGGTTGCCTCTCTATGCACCCTCATTTAACACATGCTTGCAGACACTAGAAGAACTCATCATGAAGGCAATTCTACCCAACTTCCAGCTATATGCAGATTAAGACTCAACTTCCTTAGGAGAAAGAGCAAATTAAAATAAAGTCTTGAGATAGGTTGCACGGAAATGATAGGGAGACAGAGAACAGGAATGAAACAATGGCAATGGCAAAGTTCAAAATGTAGGGGAAGAAAATGTCTGGATAACAACAAATAAAAAATATACATAATGCTCATATACATAATAACAGTCTTATCTCATTTGGATAGATTTGTCTAGTCAGAAAGTTTTGGAGTTGTAACCATTATTGTACACTACATATACGCCAATTTTGGTATTGATGAAATTACAATCAATTACCAAAAGAAATACACACACACACACATAATTACACATGTAATAAAATAAATTCAATGTTAGATATAAGGATATATTAACTCTGATAATTTAATTGATAAGTTGTTACAAAAAATAATAATAATAATAATAATTGAAGCATTGTAATAATGCACTTTGGATAAGAGTGCAAGAAAGATAGATGTCCAGTATAAAGGGGCTCCAAGATGGTGGTGGGCACATAACCAAGGTTATAGGGGATGGGGACAGGGACATCAGAATTCGGGAAATGATAGTATTTTAAAAATACAACGTACAGTTATGTACATTTCAGAGAAACTGGCGTTTCTGTGCAACATTGCATATAACTAAAATAGAAGATTTTTAGACTTAAAAAGATGGGATAACAGCTCAATCCCAATAATATATGGGCAAAAAGCGAGTAAAAGGAGTTACTAGGAGTTTCCAAGCAGTTTCATATCCAAAACCATTTTGAAAACGAGAAATGCTAACTCGGTAAAGCAGATCTGGCGTAGTAGCAATGTAGAATATGTTATATTCAAACTGCCAATGCATGGTTCATCGCTCTTAAAACAAATTGCCACTTACAGTCCCAAGTAAATTGAGACAGAAATCCCTTGGGTTGGCAGTAAGAAGTTAGACAACTCAAAGAACATGAAAAATCTACCCAACAATTTTCTGGCAGGCGGTATATTGTCATATTATCCACCGACAGCATCAAGCTTAATAGTAAACTGTTCAACAACCCACACACTTCTTCAACAATTACACTTCAGTGTGTCTAACACTTTGATAGCTGAATAACTATCATATATCAGCATTGTAAAATAAATTCCACAGACAGCATATAGTCAACAGGAGCAGATGCGGGTAACCATGACAAACTGTTCATCATAACTCCTTTAGTTTTCTCTCAAAAGGAATAAAACCTTGTATATATGTCCAGTTTTTAGGTCCCAAGAATTTCCCCTTCAACTTTCACTTTTTGCTGTTACAGTATATCACCTGAAGGTTGTCATGGAAGTGCAAAGAGGAAAAAATGCATTGGCGTTTTCCGTGCTTTAGCACCAGCCATTGCAAGTCTTTTAAAATTTGTAAAAACAGGAACAATGACACAATAGGGAAAACAGTTTTTTCCCCCTTCTCTGATGTTTGCATCAGTGTTATGCCAGTGATAACACCATCCTAACGGCAAAAACTGAAGGGTGCTTCAGCATTAATTTCAGAACTTAAAGGTGGTTGTGATAAATTGACTCTATGTATAGTGCTCAGAAACATTGCTTGAAAGATGCAAGTGCCAGAATGAAAAAGGCTTGCTAATGCCATACAAAATGTCTTTTAAGCACTTGCTTGACTTGGGCTCCTCAATTGTTTGTAAAAACAAATTGCTAACCTTTTCCACTCCCTCTAGTTTTCTACTTTTTTCTGATTTGTGCATTCTAACTACATTTGAAAAGGACCAGATTTTCCTCTCCTTGAGAATACAAATTTTACATTGTTAACTAAAACGAAAAGTGATTTAGTCATCTACATGTTGAAGTTAACATAGCTACTCTTTCAAAGTACCAACCAAAACATTATCAGCTCACTACATTGGTGGCCCTTCTCTCAAAAGTGAATGCAAATAGCTTTGATATTATATTTGTTGATAAGGACACAAATAACTAAAAGCCCCACATCTACCAAAACATAAAATTTATAGGCCAACCAAAATAAGTGTTGCCTCCATTCCACCTTCATTGCATTTTTTCTATTATGTGATGTGCCCGACGACACAACATTACTTACAGAAACACAGTGTCCACATTGCAATTTTCATGTCACCACTGTTCTTTTCTGCCATCATAATTTCTTCTATTAGTATATTTTTTCCTTGTGATCTCCATGCCGCCCATTTCAAATGCCTTTTCTTGTCCCAACATTGTCCCCTAATGTATAATTTGTCTAAAGTCACTTAAACAAAAGCCAAGTTAAGTAAAATCATGCAAATTCTAAAAATAAGAAATTTAGCAATGTTGCAATTAACTTAAAATGGATATACGGAGCAATTAAAATAAAATAAAATATCAGTACTAATTGATTCCTATACTGAAGTCTACGCAAATCAAAATACAAAGGTTCAAGCTGATTAAAAAGAGAGAGTCAGAATAATAAGAAATAACACTGGTATCTATTGAGATTGAATGCTATCACAGATCTTGCAAAAAGTTTGCAGTAAGTCTTCCATCAGAGATTAAATAAACCAGGTAACAAGAAGTCTATCCTACCTGTCGGTCCAATCAGATTGCACTCTATAAGAATGATGAAAAACAGGCAACAAATCCTTTCGCCCTATTTCAACTTCATGATGAGGAACCTTCTCAATTTCAATTTCCCCACCAACATAATCTTCAAAACATTTATGTCCATCTGGTGCTACAGGGCTCACAGTGTAGAAACAAATCTGGGAAAATGGTAACAGTATCATCAGCAGATGAAAAACATTGAAGATGCATTTACAACTATAAAATCACTAGCTACCTTGGAGTTCTGCCAAATCAGGGACCTCCCATAGCCCATTTGCACTTCTGCATTGGAAATATAGCAGTGAGATCGTTCCTCGAGTTTTATTGATTTCTCTGTGCCATTATTGTAATCTTCAAGGTTGGAAGAACCCATGGCCATATCAGAGACATCTTTTCTGCCCAAAGTAATACCAGTGATGCACTCCCCTCGCTCTGGCCAATCAGTTCTGCGACAAACATCCCACCATTGAACAGGATCACACTTCACCTTCAATTCCTCATCTTGTACATACACCAGTGAGCCTGACCCAGTTTCATGAAGCTCTCCCATTGATGGGAGAAACTCATATTGAATTAGATGACCCGAATGCGAGTAGACTAAAAGGTGCTCCAGAGCATTCATCTTTGCCTGAGCAGGCTGGAAATTGTTAGACAGAGAGCGGTGGAAAACAGCAGAAACAGCACCACTTGACACAGAGACCATCCCTGCTGCAGAAGATGCAGCATAACTAACAGTATTCAACCACCCAGAATTACCAGTTCTTATTCTGCTAATCACAGAGATGTAAACAGGTGCAGGTGGAGGCACACGAAAAGGCAGCTGGTTTGTACTATATGATGAATTAGACCACCACGGTAAAGTCAACACAGGAGAAAGAGTGAGTCCATCCACATGAGAATTTTTAGCTTGAAGTCCTGACTCACCCCCAAAAGGGGAGATGACATAAATGTGGCAAGTGCCCTTGGATGAAAGTATAGCAACCCACTGACTATAGTGACTGAAACAAATATCTTGAATAACCTGTAGTTTAAAAGCCGTGAGAAAACCGTTAAAGATAATAGTAATACAGAAATTTAAAATTGGCAGAAGAGACAACAGATGGGCACCTACAGCAGATGTTATGCCACGGTGAAGCTTGTACAGGTGTACATGAGAAGATGTCCAATTGTAGCTTTGACTACTCGACCCATCTTGCGAGTATAATGGCATAATACGGAAGATATTTATATTGTTGCCATGTACAGAAGCAGTAACCAAAAGCATCCCACTCGGATCAAAACAAAGAGCAGAAATCGGACTTGAGTGAGCCCTAAATTGAGCCACTACTGCTCTAGATACAAAATCTTTTATCACAACCTGCACTAAACGAAACTAGCATATATCAAGCAGATAAATTAAACATATTCATATTATAAGTTTATTATCTATAAACCATGTAGACAGCCTAGTAGTCTTCAAATAATTACACATTGCAAGCAACTAAAAAAAGAAATACACCTCATTTTTTGGCCTGAAGGGCACACTGAGCATATGAAACATGGAAAGAGGAACCAACAGACAAAGTACAAGAGATTGAAATGCACAAAGAAAAAATTCATTGTTAAGGCTCTGAAATACAGAGAAAATACTAACCATCCCAGTATTGTCAGACTCGTTTGAGTGTGCTACAATACTACCAGCTTTCTGGCCCAAGCTAGACGTCACTGGAGAACTTGGGCTGTTGGGAAGATGTTCTTGACAATACTTCGATAGCGTTTTGTAGCCCATGTCACCAAGATTGATCAGCCCAGCTGCCAGCTGCCTGCTGGATTCCACCGCCAACCGAGCCATTAAATTTCCACTGCCCGGTGAAGTTGATGGACTACAGCCAGGGGAAGGTGTCAGACTTTGAGGACTCAAACGCCCAGTGTTTGTCACCAATGGGTTGTTAGAAGCATAAGCTAACCACCTCGGACCAACATCCATTGGACCATACCCAATGTTTATACCTGCCATTCCTTGAGGGACAGGAGAGGTCAAGACACTGAATTTGCTCACCAGTGTCAGAGCATCAAAGCAGTATATCTGCAGACATTAGCAAGACCTTATTATAGGAAATGCCTCTAACTGACCCGAGAAACAAGGAGCATCCAAATATGCAGTACATCCGAGGTAGAAAGTTAAGCATTATGAAAGCCATGCTTTCCATCAATTTATTCACCGCACTAGAAGATAATCACACCAGCCATAGTAGCCCATTTTCATTGTGCCTTAATAAAATTGTATTTAGATATGTAAACATGTATACCAGTCAAATCTTCAATTTACACCTATCAAGACAATTGCTCACAACATGATCACACCTCATCATATACTGAATTGATAGGAATGAGTTGACTCTGGTATGAAGATTAACTAAAGCTCACCTGTGAAGCAAGTCCTACAGCAACTACCCGAGGACTGCATCTAACCATGTAGACAGAAGAACGGAATCTCAGAACATGAACATAGCTGTGTGACCTCAATGAATAGAAGCGAACAGTTGTAGGGGTGCTGACAAAGTTTCCAGTTTTAGATTCAAGGAAACCATCTCTCACTAACCCATCCATCCTGCCTTGCATGAGATCTGAGGTCTTTGTTTCATCACCTGCTACAACCAAGAGTAAAGGATGTGATGCCCTAAATCCTTCGTGGTCTCCAGTCTTAGCAGGGATTGGTTGCATCTGCAAGAAGGAGCAAGGGTCATCGCGCCTTGAAACCAATTCACTGACATTGGAAGCATCCTCAACATCCAGGACTTGAAAACCATTGGTATAGCCAAGCAAGAGAACACGCTTGAATGTAGATGGCCCAAGTTCTAATCTATCAAAGCAAGCCCACAGAACCTGTTTCACCACATCAACATCCAAACCTCATATGTAATAATAAAATTTCAAGTACAGGAGGAAAATACAAAACAAATAAGGTATGTGCAATTAGGAGTACTATATAATGAACAAGCACCCAACCCAGTTGATTAAGAGTGAGAACTATTTTCAACAATTGGCCCCAAGCAGATATACAACAATTAACCAAAGCAAATTTGACAATTAACCCTAATCAACAAATTCTCACTAAGCAACTATACAACTATTAACCACAATAAATATCAATAAATGCATGCAGCTGGTAGACAATATGCAAGCACAATTGTCATAAAAATCAGAACAGCGCAAAAGTACAAATTGAAAGGAAAAAGAGAAAGTTACTTGCCCAATATGTGGTTGTCAAAGAACAATTAATGGAGAAATTTACATTCAGCCTGGTTATAGTTTCAAATTATAGCAAAGACAGTCTTTTCCGGTCAAAAGAAACAGGTTCTAGACCATATATTTAGCGAGAAAATGTCACAAAGACAACAAAATGACCAGGGTCTGTTACAGTTGAGGAATTGCAATAAGTGACGTTGTTCATGTAGTAAGTGATTTCCTTATCTCTTCATTGTAAATGCCGCATATTCAGACTGCAATTACTCTTCCACATTTTCTTTCTTTGCTGCCCACTTTAAGGAGAAACTTGCAGCAACAGTACAGAGTACCAAAATAACTTGAGCTTCTCATCCAGAAAATGTGATCAAAGGTGATCAACTGTCTTCAGGGGAGGCAATGAGAAGTAAAAGTGCCAATCCAGGGAATCGAAAGTTTTTGGTGTGCTTTATGACAAAAATATTATCGCTGTGTACACCTAAATTAGTGTTCCCAACCCTCCAGCCTACATTAACCTTTATAAATGCTGCTCCAGAAGCTCTATCTCTTGATTCGCACATTGACCAAGCTGTAAGTTTGGACTGTGTTGATCAGCAGAAGATAAATGCTTCCGAAAATGACAGGGATTGTGTGGCTACCATATTGTCACCTGTTTTTTTTTTCTCATCAATAACAACCTTCCCTAGTGTAACAACCTGTTGTATCTCAATGGGATGTGAATATAGACAGCTGTCTCATGGTTTATAAATGATAGTTACACTGCTTTTTCTTTTATCAGGAAACAAAAGATAAATCTAGTGCACTACTGCCCTATATGTTACTAAATTCCCTACAGTGAGGTTTGTAAGTTACTACATTTCCTACCAGTGAGGTCTCACTCAAATCTTCTTGAGATAATAAATCCTTGATTTGCATAAGGAAGTCCTGACTATAGTGAACTAACAATCTTTCAAGTTAATTACATGTCACTCATATCAAGGCTGAGAGAAATCTCAGCCGTGCACAGCTTATCTAGATCTTTAATCCTTACCATGAAAAAAATGTCAATATTGATCATGATATGCCACAAGTCAGATACTGATAGCATTGTATGATTTGTTTCTCAGCATCAAGGAAAAAAGGGAACAAGAGAACATCTAGAACAGGCCAGCTCGGATGAAATTAATAAAAGGTGACCATACGAGATGAGTCGGTCATAAAAGGGATGTAAATAAGCCAATACGAGTCGACTCACGAATCATTAAATAAGCAGAGTTGAGCCCAAGTCGAGTCTGCTCTAGTAATTGAAATAAGCAGAGTTGGCTTAATTCATTCCATTATAAGCTTGATTAGTACCTCAACTTACAATTTTATTTATTTTTGTTGAATCGAAGATTAAGATAAGAAGTCTCTTAGTCTTAGCTTGATTATGGTAGACTAGTTTATAAATTAAAACAATATGTAATTAAAAGGTTAAAACTAATTGTTGTATATGAATGTATCAACACTACTTGTAAATAACTTTGTACTTAGTTTGTGATGTAGCTGTTTCCCCTCAATGATGAACTTTATCCCCCATCATCTCACCAACTGAACTTCATGTTAGGAAGACATTTCAAACACCACACATGGGTTATTATATATAAGCATCTAATGAGATTCTAAATAAACCTCAAGTGACCTCTTAAACAAGCCTCATACAAGCCTATAAACGAGTTGGCTTGCAAGCAAACAAGTTGAGTCGAGCCAACTCATTTCCTATCCTAAAAATAATACTAGCTCGGCTTGTTTAAATAACTAAATGAGTCAGGCCTTTACTGAACAAGCCATCTCGATTCATTTACAACCATAGTCATAACTCATAATCCATGCAAAAACTATTAATAAAAAGACAACAAATGATAAAAGCTACAATCTTATCCGCATGCGACAAGCATAATCATGGTCCTACTTGAATCTCCTTCAAAACCTGCACATAGCTGCTGAAAACTTTATTAACCTTGATGAGGACCATAAAACAAAAGTGCTTGCACAAATATAGCACAAGAACAATGCCATTACAACAGCTAACTACAGAAATTTGACTAAGTCGTCAAGATATCACTTCAACTAGCCTTTATCAACACAATGAACATAATAAACCACCTTATCAACCCCATTCAACTTCCTCTTTTTCTCTCTCTACCATCAATCCATCCTCTTGTGTTTTCATCAAAGTCAACCTCAACCACATTCACCATCAATTTGCTGTTAACTGCCACTTTTTCTTTCATGGTATGGGTCTTCAATTTGCATCTTCATTCTTGGAGCAAAGAATTTATCTTGTTACAATTTACCACATACTGGTCCCCAGATTTCATCCATTGTCTTTTATCCTGTTATCTATATAGCCTATACAACTCTCACATATTCTACGAAGTCATCAATAGTTCCATCCTTGCATGCATGCATAATAAAGGTTATACATTCAGCAAAGGGATATATCTCTCTTTCTCTCATCCTCTTCAAGCTAACTGACTAGCATTTTCAAACCTAAAAAGCAAAAGAGGCGCATATAGAATTTTAGACATGCCCAACTATGACTTGTGCTACTCTCTCTCTCTCTCTCCTTCCTTTAAAATCTTTGAATCACAGTGAGTCATCCTTCATTTGCTTCTCTCAGTAAGGTGTCATATCATATGACCAATAAAAGAAGGTTGTGTGAAGTTTTAACTCAAAGCAAACAAGACCTTAGAATTTAATGCATCGAGTTTCATGGAATGACTCAAAGCAGTGGAACAGAAACCGGGGGGGGGGGGGATTAGAAGCAACTGTTGAAAAAGAATTAGAAGCACCTACTGCACAGAGACTGCAATAGATACAAATACAGAAATTGCCCTGGCTAAGAGGAAGATCACTGTTCATTGCTTATTCAAACCTCTCAAGGTGATGCCATGGAACGTTGGGATTGCAGAATAACTTCGCTGGCTCTGTACTTTGAAGTACCACTAAAAAGATAAATGTGAGAAAAGAAATGCCCAACTGCAGACAGACACATAGAGCTATAAAGGCTAGGACTAGTGTGAGGACCAGAATCCTCTAATGCAAACACGTGAGAAGTCCATTCAGTATAATTTGATACATTTCCCTGTTTGTGTTCCTGAACTGCAAGCAGCTGGTAGCAATTGTGCCATCTTGGGCGCAAATGTTGCTGACAAGAAATATTTTATTAGGCTGACAAAATGCTGACATTTTAGTCACACACACCTATGAAAACATATTGTGAAGTGATGTGTGCGGCTGCAATTATTGTCAGCATATTAGAGAGTTGGATTTTCTGTCTGCTACTAATACCAAGGAGTTGCAGATGGCATGACAAACGAAGAATGATGCATGAAATAGCCTCAATAATGAAAATAAATAAGAGGTTGGAACTAGCACCATCCAGATACCCATTTGTCATTAGGATGAAAACAGAACAATGATGGCATCATCCTTAAATAGGCAACAGCAGATTACTGGAGAAAATTTCGAGGGATTGCAGATTCCAATAATGCAAACAAAACAGAGCCCAATACAGCATATGCATCCAAATCAGCTAGGATAGTGGCAAATAGAAATGCAGCATCCCATCTCCTCCTACATCATACAACCAATGCTCAGTAATTATGGAGAAAGTTCTCCAAGGACCAAGACAACATCACGTTCAATAAAACAGCTACCACGTGAATACCCATGCCTTTTCCCTCCGCCATAGGATAAAAGGATAAAATAAATGAATAAATAAATGGGGGAGGAAAATATCTGCAACCAACCACCGTACAAATTTTGCCAATGTTAACTGGTCGTGTAGACATGATCATTGAAATAAGTCAGCTCAACTAATGCACAAAGGTTAGGTTGCAAGACTAAACAAACGAAATCCCGTATTTCAGACTCCGATTACCGTACAACAAAATCAGAATCAACAAACTCCTACATTGCCACGTTTCATTTCCTTGCTTCCAATCCTAATCCAAAACAAACATTATTCCGTCATTGTTCGGGATTCTACCAGAATTTGCTCAAGAAGGAAAGGGGACACTTGATCGGTTCCACAATAAGGCCAAGTTTACTACTATTTCAACTCGGTTCAACACATCAACTGATGCCAAAAACAGCCATCGGTCAACATTAGGAACTGACACTATACCGCAGACGGCAGAATGGATTCACAAAATTCTTAGTAAAAAGATCCATAAACAACAATGGAAAATAGATAAATCGCTGAATTAGCTATTAATTGAGACAACAAATTATTGATAATCGACAAGCACCTGATCTTTGCTGTCCTCAGGATCAGATGCAATAGAAGCAGCGACGGTGGCACTGGTGGACCGCACACCAGTGGAGACGGTTTTAACACAAGAGGAAATAAACTTGATGGAAGTAGGAAAGAAGCCATTAGCAGTAGTCTTATTATTAGTCTTCGTTGTTTGCCGTTGTTTCATGCTCTAACAAACTGAGCCCCCCTCGTTGACCGTGAACCGGATTGTCACCGGGAAGTAAAGTGACCACGACTGGCATAAGAGAAAGTGACGACGGAATTAAACCGCACTACCGTCCATGAGATTTAAATCGCGCCGCTAAGAATTCGGTGGAGCTTCCAGCGTTAGCGTAGGTCATTTGAAGCTGGCAGAGGAACTTTTTTGGTGGCGTTGGTTTGACCTTAACACAGACGGTTCCCTTCTACGACGGTCTTCCAGCTCCACTTTATTAGTTTTCATTTTTTTTGGGTTTATCATTTCTTTTCCTTTCCTTCTCCGCCCATACCCTCCCAAATTTTCGGCTTTGGTTTGGAGTATTTGGACTTCTCTTCCGTTTCTCCGTGGTTCCCTCCCTGCGTCGTTAATGGATGCGCAAGTCTTTTACCAAACATTCTATTTGTGTTTTGTAGTCGTGCTCATAAACTCCTTAAAAATAAAAATAAAAATAAAAATAAAAATAAAAAAACTACTATTTAATGTGCGTGCACATGCCAACTCATCATTCTTTTAACTAATTTAGTTTTTAAAATTTTAATTTGATCAAACTTAATATGTTTTGAAATCTTTATATATATGTGTTTAATATTATATATGTATATTATTTAATAGCACAATCACTCTTAAGGAAATTTTTAACCTAAATCATCCCTCAGGTATGTATCAATGAGTGGATCAATTATTAGGTAGTCATATTAGGATTGGAGGGGTTGAATAACTCCAATAAATCATCCCACCTATACTACTAATGAATCTCAATTTACTACATCATTATGCAGTCATATTGAAAGGTGAACCATCTCTAATGTGTAGTAGGCATTAACAACATATAAATATAGAATAGAAGGATAGAACCCAGCCAAAAACATATTACATCAAATTAAAAAAATAAAAACAAACAATTGTACAACAAATTATGGTAGATGTATGGAATAAGTTGCATTGCCTTTTGCATGTACCTTTTGGTGTTCTCCAAGAATAATTTCAATTGTGCCAACTTATGCCATTTAATAATAATTAATAAGTAATAACTGAAAGGCTTATACCAAATATGATTATTAATATATTTCTTAGAAAATGGTAATTTGAAAAGGGATGCACGTTTCTCTATGATTATCAATAAGTCCTTCACTATGATGATAGTGATAATAATTATTATTACCAACATTATTCATAACAGTAGTATTATTGATTTTATTAATAATAGTATTTTTATTATTAATATTAACAATAATAATAATACTTATAATAATCATGGTAAAAATAATATGAATATTAAAGTTAATAAGAATAATAATATCAATTATAATAATAACAATATTAATGCTATTATTAATATTAATTATTGATATTATTAATATGAAAAAAATGTAATATTATTATTATATACAGTACTAATAATATTACTATTTATGTAATTAATAATATTTTTAATAATAATAATATTATTGTTATTGTAATTATTATTCTTGTTACAAACATAAAGAATAATGTTATTAGTATTTTGTATAATAAAAATATTAATAATATTATAAATTTCTTAAAAATAATATGATGAAAACATCGTTTTTGTTGTTGTTGTTATTATTAGAGTATTAATAATTATACAATATTAATAATAAATTTATTATTAATAGTAATGAAATTAATAATATTAATATTATTGTTATTATTACGACTAATAATAATAATAATAATAATAATAATAATAATAATAATAATAATAATAATAATAATAATAGTATTCATGATGATAATATTATTAACTTTATTAGTAATATTATCACTAACTACTATTTGATTTCAATAATAATGGTACTTTTAATGTTAATATCAATAATTAGCATATTATTATTATTATATGAATATTTATATTGATATAAATTGATAGAAATATTAATATTCATATTTATGATAGTATTAATAGTAAAGTTAATAATAATATTATTATGAGTATTAATGTTAATAAAAAAAATAATATAAACAGTAGCATTAATTATGTTGACAATAATAAAAATATCATTATTATTATTTTATTACTATTAGTACTGATGAATACTAATAAAATTAATGAAGTATTATTATTATTATTATTATTATTTTATTTTTATTAAAAATAATAATTATATTAATAATAATAAGAATAGTATTATTATTATTATTATTATTATTATTATTATTAATCATTTTTCAATTGAAAATTATAAAAAATAAGGATATACATTTATATGGAAAACTCAAAAAACATAGTATATATTGTTTTCTAGATTTTTTCACAAAGTTAAAGAACAATGTTTTTTAGTTTTTCAGTTAGAAAAAAGAAAACCAAAAGTTATGAACATAATTTCTAATTTTCTAAGAAGAAAAAAATATTTTCTAAAAAATAACATTGTTTTTTGAAATAAAACATGCCATGAGATCTGATCCCATTGCCATCTTTAGCATCGAATGTGATATGCATGATAATAAGGAGATGATTCAATATTCCGTGGAAATTATACTATATGACAGCTAAGAATAAAAGCATGACTTTGTGATTTTATTTTTCTACCTTACCTCTCCTTACAAATCTATTTTACTAAACACACACCTATATATCCCCCCATATTTATTCTCCTTTCCAACTTTACCTTTTTCATTTTCCGATCCCTCCTATCTCTCTATCATGTTTCCTTTCTTTTCTCTCATTTTCCTCATCTCAAACCCTTACACAATCACTTTATTCTTCTCAAATCTTCCATCAATTCAAGAAATTTGATTTTAATCAACATTCCAATACGTACTACATCTAAAGGCATACAATATTTCATCTCTCCTTTTTTTGTTAATTTTTATGATTTTCGAAGTAGTTGCAAATGTAATATTTGATTCTTGCATTTTTTTTACATTTTAGTTGTTAATTGATTGAAATTAGTGTCCGTATACATATATCAAACTTATAGTAGTAAACTTGTTATAGTTTTGGGTTAAAATCTGAGCTTTAAATGATACCAATGGAGGTTGGGGGCAAAATAGTGGCAACGGTGGGTGGTTCACTTTATAGTCATAACTACCAACGGGGTAGTTCGCCTGTCAAGCCTCCCCCAAAGGGTAAATCACCCATCAAAACAATCTTCAAACGGGTAAGTTACCCATCATAGACCTTCTTAGAGGGCAATTTATTCATCAACCTCCTCCTCCATTGAGTAGTTAATCCATCACACTTTATCCCAAACGAGTGACACGCCCATAGAAGCCCTACCCCCGAACCCTCTAACCATAAACCCTAACTCTAAACCCTAAGATATATATCATGAACCCCAAACCCTTGTGTTAAGGGATCAGTCAATGACACAAAACTTGAGGAGACTACCAGTTATTGATGCTATCATGGGTATTGCCTACAACTACATCAAGACCATAGCCCTAAAGCATCAATATTCGACATCATTCCACCACCACAATGCTCTGCTCACCTTCACTTTTTTTGAGAGGTGGCTTCCAAAGACCAAAAACTTCTACCTTCCATTCGGCGAAATGACTATCACTCTACATGATGTGATTTACATTTTGGATCTTATTTGTCATGGGAATGAGTATATTAGTGAGCATTTTCCTATTACTGGTGATGCGTTGGAGCTTCTAACTAACATGTGGGGTAAACCAGAATTGTTGATTAGGTCATCTTTTGTGAAGGGAAGCAAGATCACATTGGATGATATTTTTTATAAGCTTAAAGTTAAGTATGTTGAGGATGATGGATCTTATGCTCGGTTATATATGTGATATTTTCTATCATGCATTATTTTTTGGAAAAGTCAAGCAATTGTGTTCCATTATCAGTGCTTAGATCAATAGCTTATTTGAGTAAGTTAGCATTCGAACCCTTAGAATCGGTACTTTATGTATTTATATAAGCAATTTGGGATAGCATCTAGGACTATGTGCAAATAGATAGGCAATTGCATGACATTATTAGAGGTAATTGTGTATTGCTAATTATTAGGTAAAAAAATTGTTTAATTGCTAGTTTAATTATGTTATATACTTGTTATAATTATGCACATGCATGAATATATGAGTATTTCCTGTGATTTTGGTGGAGTTATTCTTGTATATATAATCCATCATACGATACCACAATAATGAGTTGGGATATGTCCCAATAGATGCTTCCCCCTGAGTCCATGGATGGCGTAATTTAGTATAGGAAGCAATTAGATTCTCTAAGGGACTAATAGATGGGTGATGTTATATAAACAGATTCCATTGTAGTTATTTGTAATAACTGATATTAATATTGTTGTATATGCATATGTAGGTTTACTTCTTACCATTCAATAAAGATCCGAGTATAAAAGATCATGAGTAGGATCATTAGTTTGGCTACCTCAGATACATGTGGCATTGCATGAGTAGATTTGTGGATATTGTGGATTCTTACATGCCAAATCGAGTTGCTCAGCAATTTAGCTACCTCCAACTCATCTTGATTTATCTATCGTTCCAACACATGGATTCTATCGAAGTGTAATCATTAAGAATCTAAGACATATTACTCTAGTTATGAAAATGCTTGGTCACCACACTAACTGAACTTCTGCTCCCATTTTCATTACTTGGTATATAAGCATGACACTTCAGTTGAATACCTTCCTTGGTATCATCCTCAAATTCATCCAATACTTCATCATGTACCTAACAAATGAAAGGTTGAGTAATGCCCCATACATCAGGACAAAAATGGAGATAAATAATGAATAAAAGGCAGGATTTCGCTACTAGTTCAAAGAAGGTAAAAGGGTAGAATTAATAAAACAAAGGTTTCGATAGGATGAAAGAGGTGTACCTCGTTATAGGCGAGCTCAGACTCTCCTCTAGTGAAGAGGAAGAGGCCGACCAACTCTCTACTAATGAAAGTTAGTAGATTTTTTTTCTTGTATTTTGATTTTAAATTTATATTAAGATTGTTATGACTTTGTTATCAGAGTAATTTATTTGTATGATAATTTGAATTTCACATTACACCATGATTATTCCTCAAAAAATACATAAAGTGTTGCAACAAAATACTTAAGAGAATGCGATAAACCAAAGTAAATAAAGCTACCAAAATACTTAAGAGAATACCATAAACCAAAGTATATAAAGTTCTTTACTAAACTTGTTACATTAAGCATAAATCATCAACCCAAGTCTCCCCTTAGTTGAAACCCATACCCATTTCATTTCTATCACAATATGGCTCGTTCCCATCCAGATACTCTTAAAGTAGAATGTTTATACTAATAATTAAATGTAGGTGGTAATATTGCATTTTCCATCAATTTTAACTATGAGTACATAAAGTATCATAACATGAGTGTCAGATATATATAGTATAATGGAAACTATATACAAAATTGGGGTGATTAAAAGATTTATCAATATGTAGCGGGAAAATTTGTTGATACTTAAGATGGTGATGATCTAATCGGGTTACCGGCCATCAGGTAGAGATTTATATGGTAAACATGTAATTGATCCGTGAACGCTTAAGAAAATAAATACGACAGTGTACATTGCCATAAAGAGGAATCAAAAGTTAGGCTAATACCACCATTTCTCCATCGGAGTTGATCCCCTCTAATATATCAGGCATTGCATGTTTTCACCAATATGATCAATAAAGCTAATATCATATAACTCTTGATGTGTCACCAACTGCCTATACATTATGGCTTTAACATTTAACTATTCTAATTCCTTACTCAGGAGTTGTAGTGCAACTATTTTAAACCCACAATTTCCATTACCCAAAACATTACACCATGATTCCACCTACAAGATCATGGATGCCACAATATTAAAGGCCCGCGAAAAATCATGGATGAATCGATGAGTTATCCCATTACTATGCCTCCCACTAATACTTTTTTCTCAATTCGATTGACTAGGGGAAGAGAAACCTCTACTAGGAGATGCATGACCATGTTCTCGAACCAATCGACCTCACCTTATTGGTGATTCTGGATAGGCCCGATCTATGTTCTTCCACTTTGATAGTTTCCTCCATATGTTATTACTAAGGCAGCCTTTGCTTTGTTGAACATCTGATTCTACCATACTTGTGTTGTGTAGGTTTGAGAATATCATTAATAATCTTAGAATAATATCATATACATGATGGTGAATGATCAAGCATCATTTGCACGTTAGACATAATGTTAGAAGCAAATATGCGAACGTATAGATTAATAGTTGAATCATCAAAAGAAAAAAAAATTTCTTGTGGTCTGACAAAAGTAAAAGCCTTCTAGAATTTATGCACTATCAATGCGGGAATAGATTGATGATCTCATTTGTAATTAAATATCGCGTGGGCACATGATATATTATGTGTCAACCTCAAGTAAAATCCACGCCTCAAAGATTTGGGACCAATAGTATTGGATCTCTTACTCTCCTCTTTAATCAAGTCCCATGCTCATAACATACAACAAAGGTGAGCTCCTTGAATAATATGTCATGTATAAAGTAATGTGGAATAATAGCGCATGATTGTTCTAGATATTTTTTCACATTATTAATTTGGAGTCTCCTTGGTGTGTAGATCTTCAGATATAATGTGTCAAAACTCATCTATGATAATGATATACATTTCTTTAGCTTTCCATGTTAGCTTTTCAACCTACGATTAGAATTTCAAAATATAAGTAACAGTTAACTACTATTAAATATTAAGTTAAGTGACATTGAATATTTACACAAAAAAATTATACATGTTGGTCGTATGAGTGTTAAAGTAAAGAATTTTATCAACCCATACTAAAACAAACCTATCATTATATGGATTTAACAAGGTCTCGTACATATATTATAAAAAGATGGGGAAATCAGCACCATTTGTCATCTATAAGTAGAAGCTCGTTATCATATGTTTCAATTGTAATCACTTGTACAATATTCCTCCAATATCCTAGGAAACTTTCTCCTGCTACCATACTTCCTAACTTTTTTATAGCATGAGATAGAACATTCTTACTAACATGCCATCTACACAAAAAGGGTGTTATATTAGAAAAAACTTTCAGCATTGTTTATGTTAGTCCCAGTTTCCTAGTGATCACCACATTTGGTTCATGGGGCTCCATCAATCTCTTTACCTTATCAATCACCCATTCGTAGTTATCTTCTTTTTTCTTCATTATTAATGTCAAGGAGATGGTAAAATTCTTACCATTAGACATACAACCAACAACCTCCAAGAAAGAAAGGTTGTACTTATTAATTTTTTATGTGCAATCCAAAAAAATAACATATGGAAACACATGCAAAAAAGCAATAGAACACGTGTGCAAAAATATAATATCGCTACCCATATCATAATCGGGCAACCGACAATGCCATGAATGGTATTTGTTAGTTTTCATGATGCACAATAACTGTTGTATAATTGTACATACCATCAAGTTCTATACCTTGAACTATGTCTAACATTATATATTGTCCTAAGTGTTTCAATATTGTCCCCCACCACCCTATTTCAACTAGATGATAATCTCCCTTGGTTTGAAATTTATTTTTGTTAGCTCATGCACCAACCTACGTTCTTTTGGACATAATCAACAAGTAGACCAATGTCCCTTACAAATGCTTACCTAATACATGATTATGCATTCCACATTCTACCACCAATCTCCAAACACCATAAGCATCTTCCCTTCAATGACTCCTAAATTCATAAACATGCTTTTTGGTATCGGTAGATCAAACACTTTTGGAATTCATTGAAGGTTGTCTTCTATAAGCACCACCTCTCTCACGATGTATCCAAACTCTACCTTTTTTGGACCTCTCAATACCTAAAACCATATTATGTGGTCTTTCGATTTCTTTAACCCACCCAATTAATAACTCATGGTCACTAAAAGTCTCAAACAAATAATCCACTCCAATCACTATTAATTAGATGTTGATTATGTAATTAATATTCAAAACATAAAAGTATAAGAAATACATAAATATAAAAATAAATAAATAAATAAAGTTACAAAATGAAGTTTTTTGGGTAATTCGCCTACTAGAGTTTAAAATCGATGAGCAAATACCCTAAAAGGTTTTACCCTCTACTGGGTAAATCACCCGTCTATATTGGGACCTGACGGGTGAGCTACCCATTATGGTTACCTTATTATGGGTGAGATGGCCGTTATAGTTACCTTATTATGGGTGATTAGCCAGTCAGAATTTCTTTTTTACAGGTGAATAGCCTATGAGCTTTGCTTTACGATGGATGATTATCCCATCATAGAAGGGTTTTTATGGGTCAATTACCCGTCAAGACCAAAAAAATTGGAAAAAAAAATCGCCTAACCATTACTTTGTTGAGTTCATCTTCACTATCCTTAGATTAATTATCTTCTTCCATACTTATTGTATTTAAAGTTGAAAGAATAAAATGATGTGTGATTAATTATGGAGAGGATTAACAAAAGAGAGAGAGAAAGAGTGCTGAAAAGAGCAGTGAACAAATGAATGGGTCAAATTGTTAAAAAAAAAACCTTCATAGGAGTATGGACTCATAAAAAAGGGCATGTAACTAGCAACATATATTTTTCTATTTGGTAGTGTGATCGAATCCATTTGTACATTAAATGCACCTAGCTCATTAGAAAATATAAAAGTTGTTCTACTATTTATGTAATCAGTTTATTCACTGTACACTAACTCTCCTATGTTTTATTCTATGTTAGCATTTGAAATCTTATATTGAATTCATGTTTGCTCATATATTTTTTTTAAAGAAGCGAACTTTTATAATCATCGAGAAATATTACAACCAATTCTATAGAATTGATCTATATACCCTACATACCCACCAAACTTATCTATTCTATGTGGATGATTAAAAATAGAGGATAAAGCGTGAGAAATGATAGAAATAATCATATTACAATTCCGCTCAACACTTTAAAATAAATAAGTATTTCTGGATTTCCATATCTCATAAAGACCAATGGCATAAAGAGCAAGATTCATTTGAAGTTTGACACCACCTCTTCTTCGTGGGCGGGATAAATCTTTTAGAATGCCACACTAATTGTTACCAAACCTTCTACCTCCCATAGTCTTCTTGATAGAATTCCAAACATGGCTCATAATAGGGCATTGAACAGTCAAGTGAAATATGTTATCTTCCTGATCACAAAAGCAACACTAGATATTAAGAGACTGAGTAAACTTAGCCAGGTTATCCTTAGTGGGCAAATGAGAATGAGCTACAAGCCAAAAAATAATCTTGTGTCTTGGTGCTGCAGGATTACACCAAACTATTCTCTACCACTGAACTATTGGAGCCTTGAATCTTATAAACTCATATAAGTCAGCAATTCTGAATTGATATAAAGAACTGAGAGTTAGAATCACCAAGATTAAGCCATTTGATTCCAGATTTTTTTTAAAAAGCTCTCTTCATATAAAGCTAGATGTTCATAAAGTTTTAAACATTGATTTTCCTCTTCTTGCAACCTGTTATTCTCAAGATCATGATCAATAGATGCTTGAATCACTTTGAGCTTAGCCCTTTGGTCTTGCACCTTTGAAGAGATACCACCAAACTTAACCCAATTAAACTGTTTCAGCCTGAATTTTAATTCCCATAAGTTATTCTTGAACTTGTTGACCAGAGAACCTACAGAAGGTCTACACCAGACAGAGGAAACCAAAGGAAGAAAATCTAGATCCAAAGTCCACATATCAAAAATTTTAAACTGCTTCCTGAGTTGGTAAACCATAGAATTAACATGTACAATTCCTAGGCTGTGATCAGAGAAGAGAGGAGCCTGAAATTCAGCTTTAGAATGAGGAAAGGAGGAGATCTGATACATATTCACCATAATTCTATCTAATTTAGCCATGATTCTGTTATCAACCAAACTTCTGTTACTCCAAGTAAACTTTAACCCTGTGAACCCTAAGTCTTGAACTAGGAGAGAATGAAAACACTCTCTAGCATCATTAACATCATTCATATTCACAGCATTCCTTTGGAATTTTTCATCTGTATGTAGAACAACATTGAAATGCCCCAATAGAAGCCATCGATCATTATCCACCTTATGCCATCTTAACTAGTTCTAGAGACCATTTCTATCTTCTCTAGCATTAAAAGCATAAATAAAAGTAATAAAAAACTTTAGGCTAGTATCCATCTCAACCACTAATAAATGCATAGCCTGCTCACAAGTGGCAATAAGTTGGAGATCCCGCATATTCTTGTCCTAAATACACCAAATTCTGCCATTATGATGACGGTCATAATTGCTTAGCATATTCCATTTATTGCCTAATCTACCACAAACATTAGCAGCATTATGTTGCTTTATTATAGTCTCTACCAATCCCATTAGGGGTACTTTATTCACTGTTAACCAGTGTTTCAACTCCATTTGTTTGTAAGGCTTATTCAAGCCTCGAACATTCCATACCCTTATCATTAATATAATCAATTATAGAATTTATCATCACATTATCAGCAGATAAACTCTTACCTTTGCACCTCTCATGACTAGATTTCTGAGCCATCAAAGCATCACACCTTAGTAATGATGCAAATTTGTTCTCAGATTCCCCCAAGTGATCCTAACCTGCTGTAGATGTAGAGGGTTGATCAGAGATCCCTCTACTAGAAATAGGTGCTCCATTGTTATTATCTAAATTAGAAGACCCCCTATGAACCACTCTCCACTGCTTTTGATTGGGACATTTGCTGGATCAGAAGTTTTGGAGACCTACTAATATTGAGATGGAGCCTGCTGCATAGATGCCTTAGATTTCAAACAGTTAGCAATCAAATGGCCTGAAACATCACATGTATTGAAATAAGTAGGCCTCCATTCATAAAGCACTTTCTGATTAACAACCTCTCCATCAGGGTCCAAGATTTCAATGGATTCTACCAATCGTTTAGAAACATCAACCTCCACTAGCAATCGAGCATAAGAAATTCTATCACCATTAGAAGTAATACCATCCATTTGCATCGGTTTACTCATTGAACTAGCAATCTTGCTAAGAGAATCAATATCCCAATAGTCCAGAGGAAGATTTGGAAGCTTTATCCAAAGAGGCAAAAACTAAAACCTCTCCTTAGAGAATTGGAACTTCCTATGCCAAGCCTTTAAAATAAATGGTCAATTCATGAAAGTCCAATATGGATTAGCAAGAACCCAAACCCTATCCTCTTGACAATCAAATTTAAACACAACAAAACCTTGATTATGCAATAAAACCTTTGGTTCCTTAATGCCCCCTCCCAATTCCTTCTCATAAAGCTAAGCATTTGTCCCAGATTTGGTCGATAACTTATTATATACCCAATGATCGCCCGTTGCCAATCAGCACATCTACTCGCCACCCTATCCTTCTAAAGTAAAACACGAACCTTCTCACCCGTAAGAAACGGAGGAACATAGTGCAGTTGGGTGGCCAGAGATGGAAACCTGTTACCAATCACCTTCTTTGTCCAGGAAGTTAAAAAGCCATGAACTAGCCCTTGATCTGTCGATACGTTACTAACGGACCGTGATTAGGGCCATGAGTCAAAGGTTCTCCAGTCCCAGAGATGATGTTATTATGATATCATCCACACGCTTCTTTAATAACAGATCATCAACCCTTTCATTAGGAGAAGGATCGCTCGTTGATAATGCATGCATATTGTATGCACTAGGATTAGAACAAGCATTCTGAACCGCCCCAAACACATCAACACTAACCACACCATCATTCTGCTTATCTTTACTATATGAATCCAAAGTCTTAGGGGATGAAGAACTACCATTACCAGTCTTCTTCCTTGCCGTGGAGGCTGCTATCCTTGTGAGCACCATGGAGGAGAGAGGAGAGAGCAGCTAGGGTTTTTTCATTTAGAATTCTTGAAGCATTTGTTCATGTATCCTTTATACTTCCTTTTTTCGATTCAATTTGGTACTCTATGCATGGCACAAAAACTAGTATATGAAAAGTAGTGCATAACAACTTCCCACCCTCCTCATTTTATCTTCCTAAGCACACTGCACAATTTTCATCGAAAACTATTATAATACCCCCAAAAAAATTCTAACTCTTATTACTATGTAATTATACTCATAATATATTTCAAAATTTTCTATTATGAATTTTCAATCCATTTATATTAAACTTGAGATTTCCAGCATTTGTTTCATTCATTTGCGGAAAATTGCACTTTTATGCGAATTCTTTAATCATACCGTTTTTATTTATTTTAGTTCATTTCAAACTTGTAACTCATTTAAAAAAAATAATTTCAAGAATATTATTTCATTTTGATACTTTCCACATTATTTCTAAGCATTTCGCTATTATTTACTCACTTGTGGAAATATTTTAATAATTTGTAAAAAATTGCATTTATTCAATTTTATTTAAAAATTTTTCCCTCATTTTTTCTCAACCAAAAAATCTTCTTAATTTTAAAAATATCCTAAACTTAGAAGAGAGTCTTAAATTTTTTTTAAGTTTATTCATACCTTCTAAATTGGAAAGTCACATAATTTTTTGTTTTTCGCAATGAAAGAATTTTGCCTTTTTTTTTGTTATGATCCGTTTGAGCTCTAAATGAGTTTTTAGGTCAAATATTTTTACATATTTGACTTCCTAAAATTATTTTTGCACCTTTATAAACATATTCAAGCTCTTTATTATTATTATTATTATTATTATTATTATTATTATTATTATTATTATTATTATTATTATTTATCCATTCGTAGAATAATGTGATTTTGTGGATTATTTAATTTTTTTGTTATTGCTTGTTTTTCATCCTTCGAGCATGAAACCAATTATGATACCCACTATTTTTATATATTTAGGATTCTAAAATTATTTTTCTCTTTCCCTTTTAGTTTCTTAAATTTTGAAAAACATTTGCTAGTTTATTTTCCCAAACACTTATTCCTGGACATTCAATACACTTTAAATCATTAAACTAATTATAATGAACTTATTGACTTTATCCTTAGATCTTGACTAAACTATAACTAATCTAAAAATCTAATTCTATCTTAATTTATTTTTTATATCCAAAATTTTATTTAAAATTACCCTAATCTACCCTAACCTTTCATCCTATTAACTAACTAAACTCTCCTCTACTCCTAACTAATTTTTTTCCCTAATAAGATTTTCCTCTCTATGCACAACAACACATTACCCCAACCCCATGATGTGCATGCCACCCTCTCTACTACCTTCCTCTCCAACTTTACCTCTCTCTCTCTCTCTCTCTCTCTCTCTCTCTCTCTCTCTCTCTCTCCTCTCTCTCTCTCTCTCTCTCTCTCTCTCTCTCTCTCTCTCTCTCTCTCTCTCGTGCATGTGTGTGAACTAGCTAGCAAGGGGACATTACTCGACCACAACCAACCCTCCTTCCTTCAACCTCCCTATGTCGTCTCTCAATTCCACCACCACGAACAAGTAGCAACGAATCAAGAAACCAGTTGTAGCACAAAAACACCACCAATTTCCACCAAGCCTACCACTTGCCAACAAAGATAGAAATGGATGATGAAAAGCATGGAGTTGCGAGATAGACCCAACATGCCTTCAATTAGCAACCTGCACCTCTCCTCCTTTTTAATTCTTGCACCAAACATGGTTGACTGAGTTACCACCACCAACAACACAGTGTAGCAATGTGGTCAACCAACGCCACTTCTAGTAAGTTTAGACAACGACGATGAAGCCCCAAGCTATAGTGGAAACAACCTACCAAATGCCCAATACAATCCCTTTTCCTTAGTGCTTTTCCCTTCCTACTAGAATCCTTCAATTTCTCTTATTTTTCTTGCCTAGGTAGTGGTGTCGTGGGTGGTGGTGGTGTTGTTTTGTTGGAGTCCCACCATGATTTTTCCTCTTCTTCTAGTACTATTTTTGTAACACTAATTATGATCCTTATCCCTCACTCTATCTCTATGTACTAGCTTTAATTACTTATTTGATGCCCTTTCAGTTTAGGGAGGAAGGGAGAAAATAAATTATTGGGCACAAACCGAACTGAAGATTATTATTTGATTTTAAAGGATTTCCTAATATTCAAATAGATGATGCATGGGATGAAAATAAGGTTTGATCTCCAAATATTGTTCTTTTCCATTCCTTATTTTTAGTTCCAATATGTAGAAAATTTAAAAAAAAGATGTGGTATTTTATTCTAAAATTTGAAAGTTGGTGGTTGAGTTATCTTACCTCCTTTAGCTCTACTCGTTAATTGATGGATTTGTGTAACAATTCTAATTTCTTTTTCCTAAGCTATCATAACAATCGTCATTGGTGCTTCATCTTTCATCATTTATCAACATAATATTTTTGTGATGGAACAAACTCTTCTTCTTGCGTCGTCAATAGAGGACAAAAGGGAATAATACATAGATAATTCAAAATATTTAGGTACATATTGTCAACTCTATTTCTCTCAATTTTTCTTATTCACTATTCTTAGATAAATACACAAAAAAACTATGAAATTTAGTGTTATTAGAATTTGACATGTTTATGTATATATTAAAAGCTTTGTTTTTTATGTTTGGTTATTAGAAAAGTCAAGTTTGATTATCCAATGCTTTCAAATAAAACAATAAACATCAATATCATATTCATTATATATGTTTAGATGATTTTTTTTATGTTCATAATTCATTAATCTTCTAATTATTAGTTTTATTTTCACAATTTAAAGAAATTGAAAAAAATCCATGAATGATCTTTAGTAAGAGAGTTATACAGGCTAAATAGAGGAAGGATGTTACTGAGTAGGCAACATGTGTAACACCCCCAAATTTTAGAACTTAAAAATTTCATTTTAAAGAGTTAATAATGGACGCCAAAACATAAAATGTAGTGGTGTCACGCCGCATCTAACATAGAAGAGGTACTCTCTATGCCTAGTCTACGTCGGGTGCAAGGTAAAAGTAACCTTATACCTAGGAATTAGGTGTGGAAAGCACTTGATTCCACTGTGATACAGAATACGAAATAGGGAGAAGGGAATAAGTAGTGAAAAGAGGGGACTAAAAGTGCAAAGAGAGATAGAGATATCCGAATAACCATCCCCTTTACTAATTCTCTTAGCGCTCACCCAAGGCGAGCTCATCAAGCTCATAATCATCAATCACCTGCAAAACAAGGCAGATTTGCTTATTGGATTGAGCAACACCTATGAAAAGGATGATTAGTACGCTACGTACTAAGCAAGGTAACAATACAGTCGAAATCAGGAAAATATATCATTACATACATTCACAGTGGAAAGTAGTATACATGCGAGATACAAGAATCAACACAAGGTAATTACTAGTCCGATTTCGTAATATTTGAAGATGATATAATCCATTATTTTTATTTACGTTGAGTTCAGGGACCCCCACTATTCTTAAACCGGTGGAACAATCTGAAACACCGCCTAGGGTAAAATGCTCCTGGCCACTATTATTAAGCTGGTGGAACGAACTCTACCCTCCCAGTACAACACTCTCCTAGCTACTATTCTTAAATAGGTGGAACAGTCTGAAGTACCTCCCAAGACATAACGCGCATGACCACTATTATTAAACCGGTGAAACGGACTCCTACACCGCAGTCCTTACTCACCTAATCTTTCATTGTAAGTGATTAGTGTCTTAATCATTGGTTACTTATCTCAGACTCATATTATCTTTCACATTGATATTAGGCCCCACTATTCTTAAACCGGTGGAACGGTTTGATACACTTCCTGGGGCAAAACGCGCTTGGCCATTATTGTTAAGCTAGTGGAATGGACTCATAAAATACCTCGACCCGGCTCATGTGATCTTTTATTTTAAATGATTAGTGTCTTAATCATGATTGTTTTATGATTAAGAAACATAATTAATGCAATAGAGACATCAATATACATATAACAAGACTATTCTCAAAGCACTACAAAAAAACTAGGATTTTAACAACCAACAATTTTTGTCGTTAATAGCTAAATTTTGGTAGCTAATGTCATTAACGACCAAACAAATTGTTGGTCATCAGTGGTCGTTATTTCTCCCTCGCTAAAGGCTTTAACGACCAACCGAAATTTTTTGGTCGCTAAAGCAGTAGCGACAACATATAACGTTGGTCGCTATAAGCAGTAGCGACAACGAATAATATTGGTCGTTATAAGCAATAGCGACGAATAAAATATACCGTCGTAAATAATATTAGCGACTAATTTCACACCAATAACGACCAATTTTTCCTTCGCTACTAAAATCCCTGTACCTATATGTATATATATCCCTTTTAACGTATGGATATAATTTTCTAAATACCTGTCTACAATCATTCAACTAAATATTCATACAAATAATTTGTATCAAATATCTGGTACAACAAAATATTTGATTAATTATAAATATATTACAAAAGAGTTATAGGATACTATTGCATTACAAAAATATCATGATAAGCAGCCACCTAAAAATTAATCATTCTATTTACCGAACTTAATAGACTTAGTCAGCTTGTCAAAATGAGTTGTATCTACAACAATAGAAATATGAAAACAATAATTAATATAAATATCAAATAAACAATGACATATCATATCAAAATAAAATAAAAACCCTATGCCAAACAATAAAGGTGAGCCCTTTCACTTGCATTTTTCATTGGTGTAATGGTTATCTATCACTTTATATGGTGCTGATATGATGACGTGTTTATATATCTTCATGGTTGCAAGTGTTATAAGAAAATTTATGGCTATGAAACTCTTCAAAGCCAAGAAAGGTGTTATCTTTTAACAAAGTTAATCAGTCTTACATTACAAGACTTGAAGTAATACATGTACAGGTATATTAATGAATTGATTATTTTATTTTATTTTTTCCAATTGATTAAAAGGTTTAGATCGATATCCTACATTCACAAAATTATTTTTTCTATTACACATACTAGAATATGGGTTCTTCTATCTAAGGTTGATAAGATCGAACTAGATGGTATAAAGGTAATACTTTCTTTTGATATTAAGTATATTTTTTTCGTAATTTCTTCCAATAATAAGTAGAGTTTTCATATTAGTTTATTTTTTAAATTCATCCCATTAAACTAATTAGCTACTATTATATTATGAAACTGATTTCAAAAGTCAAAGGATTAGAAGTACCTATAGCTTCAAATGCTGAATAATAAGTGATGCTACCAACAAGGCACAAGACATACCCTCTTAACTATCACTTAGCTAAAATGGAAGAGGTTTTGTTGTTTGTATTACACCGAGATTGGAGGTTATAAACTAGTGCAACACATTTCTGATTCCTAATTAGGGACAGCGGTTGTGTGCTGAAAGGGTGGGTTATGTATTACTTTGCCACTCAAATATTGTTTTTATGCCCCCAACTTGCTGATGTATGTTGGACCATGGTAGTCCATAATCTTGCTAGACATAGTATCAGCTGTTATTCACATGGATACTAGTTTGTACACACTTAAAGAGACTGTTGTTGATTTTATTATCATATTAATATTGTTTCTTCTATCTACAGTTTGCTGCAGTTAAGTGACTGCATTTCTATTTCGTTTGGGAATTAGGTACATTAACCGTGATGGTATTGACTTCTTATATGCTCAAAGTATGCAGCCTGTTCAGGTACCAATTGTTTGATGCTGGTTAGTGTTAGGATCATGTGTCCACAGCCGATACTTGGTCTTATATGATGTGTCTTATTATGGATTTAGGAGTGGGACTTGGCTGAAAATCTACAAGGAGTATTGGAATATTAGACAAGGTAGTAATTTTGCTCTTCTATTTGTACCCGTGTAGTTTTTGTTGTCGTTCTCCTTACGTTTATTAGCAAACTATCGTCGAGATTCTACATAGTTATCAGAAGTTATATTGTTTTAAAAGATTTGGTTATAAGGTTTCTTCGATGAGCACTATTTCTATTAATTGATTTATGTAATAAATTAAATTTCCAATATTTTATGTAATTCTATAGTCACCATTAGATACATGACAAGCTCCAACCCCACACCACCGATACGTGAAAACTCATGCATATGGTATTTTTTCCTCATCGCCAATTTCGTCCAAAATAATCAAATGATGAAAATAATGAGTTTTAATACTCTCTAGAAGGTGAATCGCTAAGTGCCTAATATGACAATATATGACCAAGTAGAAAATAAGGATACAATATCCTAAACATGATAGGATACTCTATTTTATCCAATAATATATTGCTGGAAATGTCACACAGATGCAATGCAACAGTAGCAAAATGGGGTAGAGTTGGGTGAATAATTTCTATCTCATATATTTCTATTTGTTTCTTGTAATTGGAAGTCAAAGGCTCAAAGCAGAAAAAGGATAAAACTAGCACATCACCTCATGCAGCAGCATTCCAATTATTTTTCTAATCAAACAATTGAGAAATTGCAGTCCTTAGTCGACATATATTGACATAGTATAGCTAAAACAAAGTACAACATGGATCAATTATGAGATGATTAAAATCCATTCATTAGAATTCTCTTATACAACTAGTGCAAAAATAGTGATGCAGCGAAACTTGGGAAAGCCCAAGCTGAAACAAAGATCAAAGGCATTACTTTCAATGGCCTCGCCGGTGCTAAATCTTTCAAATACTTTGTTTTCATTGTCAACATCCTGGAGCTCCACCTATTCAAGGTAAAGTAGGAACATACTAGTTCACAACCTTAAAGAGAAACAAACATGTAATATTGTAGACTGAATAACAGTGATTGGACACACACCATCTACAGTTCTTCCAATTAAACAAAGATGAAAGCGAGAAAATGACATCTAGAAAGCTAGTGAATATTAAATACAGACAAACTATGGGAAATCATTCCCCACCACCACATTGAGAGCAAAACACAGAGACTTACCTGAATTGATGCTCCTCCTCTTCCATGCTGTGTATGTTGAGCTTTTATTACCTGTTTTAAAAGTCTATGTTAATGTTGTTAAAAAAAATGTCAATGTTGATCGTCATCATATTCTTTATCTAATTTTATCAACTTGAATGATTGTGAAATTCTTAAATGAATTAACATAGAAAACAATCTAAGGACATCAAAAAAAGATTATATAACAATAAAAAGTAATGAAGAAAACCTTTAGCATCACCACTCATCAAAACCCTTCCTAATTTTTTTACTTTCAAGATAACATATATTGTATACTCAGTTGATTAAAACAATAAAGAAAAGATCCAATTTAACATAATTAGGGTTTTTTAGCCTGGACTACAAATCCGCTCAAATCTTGCTAAATATTTAAATTGATGGATCGACAATGAAATTAAACATAATCTAATGCAAATTATATAAATAATTGAATAAAATAACTCGATTACACAATCTAATTTAAATCCGCAAGAATTTTGACCTAAGAATCCAATTTCGATTAATTTTGCACAAAATTTTCAAATTGATAGTTCTACCATGAAATTAGATACATTTTAAAGCATATTGTAAATTCAATTTATCTAAAATAGCTTAATCGGATAAAATCGATAAATCCGGATATAACCGGGTCACAAATCCAATTTTTACAAATCAACTATAACCAATATAATTAACCATTCCAAATCACTCATACATCACATCTATATATAGTTTAAACAACTAATTTATCTTATCATAAGTTAATTTATTCAAAATTAATCAAAACAAAAGTTAGGATTTGAGTATTTATACTAAATGAATTGCTGTGAAATTGGAGATGATGAGGGGTGCTGGAGCTTCGCCGGTGGTCAAGGACCACTCGACGGTGCTGAGCAGTGCTGGAGGCTGACGGGAGGTGGTGCGTCGCTGCTGTCTTCATGCATTGCTGGTGGCTACTACTGATGCTCGCTGCTACTGCACCGGAGGATGACGGGGACGAGAGGAGGGCTGATGATGTGCTCGAGCAGCGGTGGATGGTGTGGTGGTGCAGCTTGGGTCGAAGATGTAGAGTAGGAAGAGGCAGGGGCAAGGGGTTGGGGGTAAGGCAGGTAACAACAAGTGTTTGGTCGAAAGGTAGAACGGAAGATAAGGGATGGGGCTAGGGCGCTGGGCGCGCGGGTGGGATTTTTTTTTGTTGAAATTTTAAGGATTTGAAGGGGGTTTAAGTGTTTTTTTTTCACCAATTTTTTTTTTTGGAGTTTAGAGATTTGAAAAAAATTTATTATAAAACATATATTTTTAGCGACCAACAAATTAATGATTAACAACCAAAAATTATATTAGTCATAATAGATATACCAATAACAATGACTTTTGATGGTGGTCGTTAATAATATATCAATAGCGACAAAAAAAAAATTGGTCGTTAATGCACCAGTTTGTTGTAGTGAAGATTAAGATACTCATTTTTTCCCGAAAACCCTAAATTTATAATTTAACAATAACTTCCCCAATATTGATCATTTATCCACCAAATTTAGTATATATTCCTCAAATAATAGTATCATTAACATACCCAAAATTTGAGGTCTAAATCCCGCGTCTTACACATGCGATAATAGGCCTATCGCAAAAGTTACTATTCATAAAACTCCCAAAACCCTAATTTCACAAGTCAGTCATAACTTCTCCTATAGGGCTCATATAATTACCAAATTAAATATACATCATTAAAATACCCATATTAACAACATATCTGAAATTCGTGTCCTAACTCTAACATTTTATACATGTGATAATAACATTACCGTTTTAAGGTTATTATTCCCAAATTAGGCTATTTTCTCATATGAACAGCTTATGGCCTTCATAATAACTCCCAAACACTTCACACGATATTATTAGAATATTTTAATCCATCTAACACATTAAAATACCAAAATTTTCATATTAACCTGTATTGACAAAAATGCCCCTAAGGATAGCCGATAACCCTTATTTTACAAAAATCTCATATCCTTAATATCATTATTTCCAAATGCTTCTTTTATCAAAAAACATCTTAAATATAATTATTTCCCACTTATAATAATTCATTAGTCCCATACTACTTTCCCATAATTTATACTTATCCACAAAAATACATTCTAGCGTAATATCATCGTATCAACATATCTTTCGTTATTCTCACATCTTTCTTATCATGTAATTCATATTACTATATCATACCATCAAAAACATTAATTTTAGTATTGTAATAATAATAACATGATAACACACATAATCATACAAACATTTAACACAAAACCCGAAATATCAACTAGTATCCTTACTAATAAGGCTTTGGTCTCCAAGCACGCTTATCTTAATCCATTTCTTTCTAAAATTTCAGAATATCACCTAAGAATAATTAACAAAACATAATTAGAATTAATAATATAATGAATGAAGGTTTAAGGTAATGGAATAGAAAATAATGGGAAAAACTAAACCAGGTTCAAAGAATCGATTGCCAGCCAAGAAGGCTAGCAACGACACAAACTGTTGTTACTAGGAAATGGGCAACGACAAGGAGGGCCGAAAGGGGGTAGGGAACGGTGAGGGTTGCTGGAAGGGAGGGTGTAGGGAACGACAATTTTTACTTAAGCTAGGGGTTTTTTGGAGGATTTTTTTGAAGGGTAGGGGTGTTTCGGTTGGTTTTTGCCGAAGGATAGGGGTGTTTTCGATTGGTTTTGCCGAAGGGTTAGGGGTTATTTTTCGGTAGATTTAACTGCAGCTTGGGGGTAGGAACAATTGGTTTTGCTGCAGCTAGGGGTGTTTTGGAGGATTTTGCTACAGCTAGGGGTGAAGGAATGGGAGGTTTTCCTATGGTGGTGGATGTGGTGCAACAGGGGCTGCCAAAGGTGGATTTTTTTGGGGGTGTTTTTGGGCAGTTTTGGTGAGGATAAGGAGGAGTGTGTTTAGGGTGATATTTTTAAAAGAAAATTAGAGGACTAAGGAGGTAGTTTTCAGTGCATTAAATGAGGTATATGTGTATACACACACACACACACACACACACACACAGAGGAAGAGGAGGCGTAATACTCCCAAAATTTACTGTTGAAAAATTTCATTAAATGAAAAAAGTTTAGCAGAAGCGAAATAACAAAACTATAAATTATGGGGATATTACCGCCACACTTAGTACCAAACCGGTTCACTCCTACCGTTCCAGTACCAAGTGTTAAGGCTGAATAGGATTACCATCAAACAGAAGTCGATAATTAAAATGAACATTCATAAAGGAAATGAACCGTTCAACATACAGAAAATCAGAGTGCGGTAAACAAAAGAGTTACAACCCAAAAGTAAGGATTTAAAGTTCCAAACGATAGATAACACCGTACAATAGAATAAAACTAAATCATAACGATATAGAAAAAATGAAACAGAAGATAGAATCCAGCCAGGTCACTCTTGATTTCCAGGCTAGGTCCAAGCTCAACTCTCAGTCCTGCCTGATGCCTCGTAAGTGTCGTAAGCATCAAAAATAGCATCACCGACCTACACAAAGTCAGAAGGGCCTTCTACTCGTGGGAATGAGAAGCACCCATGAAACGGGTGGTCAACATGAGTAAGGTAACCGTGCACTAAGGCCAACACATGAGGGCACATAATACAAGCATGATAACATGACAACATATAATCTTTTAGATAAATAAAGGCCAAGCTGCAGTATGGATAATTTGATTATTTAATCTCTAAATAGTACTCATTTCATACTATACTTTTTATCAATCCATGCGAGTATGGGAACCCCACTATTATAATCGGTGGATCGATCACATACAGGGAAGAACACACCTGACCACTATTATATGCCGATGGATCGGTCTCCAGGGCAAGATGCTCCTGACCACTATTATGCCGGTAGATCGGTCTAGCTCCGACTCTCATGGTATTCCACTGTAAGTACTTAGTATCTTTTATATGTCTTATCAAACTTAGGGTTTGGTTTATTGATCTCGGGATCCCCTACTATTATAGCCGATGGATCGGTCACTTACAGGACAGAACGCACCTGACCACTATTATATGCTAGTGGATCGATCTCTAGGGAACCCCGACACCTGGCCACTATTATGCCGGTGGATTGGTCTGGGCCTGGCTCAATAATCTTACACTTTAAATGATTAGTGGCTTACAATGTCTTATTTAATAGATTTCACCCTACACATGCATGACTAACTCAACTACGCTTATACTCCCAAGAGGGCTCGTCCTATATCTTGAGACTTCTGTACCTCCTAACTCGCCCTGACATCCTTTCCTTATTCCACTTGTTCACACTAGAAACCCAACTCCCAAGTGTGTGGGTCAAGACCCACTACCTTATACCCCCAAGTCAACTCACAGTCTTATCCTAGGGTTTTCTCCAGAAACCCTAATTTAGGCCTATGTGGCCCATCATTCTCTGCCTCACACAACCCAAACTGTTGTAACACTCCACACATCACAATCCTTAGATTCAACCCTCATCATCTCACTTTACTCCCCCAAATACACGTGTGACCACTAAATCCTAGGTAGCCACACCAAACCCTAGCATCTTCCTTTCCACATGTCATCCCTCCATTTTTCACTTTCCACTCTTGCTTCCTATGATACCCATGCTCGTCCTACTCATGACAATCCCCCATGCTCATCTCATACTCCACTCAACCTCATTTATTTTCCTTTTCCCACCCTCTCAAATTAGGGTTTCCTCCCAAACCCTAGCTCGGTCTCCTATGCATTCTTATATTGTCCCACGTACTATTTTTCACCCAAAGCCTATAATCACCCAAACAACTCTTCCATTACCTTCCTCACACCTCGAGGTAACTTTCTATACGTAAAGTCCACCCCCATGTGGACTTTAACCATCCCATACAAACCCTCAAAGTTTTCATGCAAACCCTCAAATTCCCATGCAAAACCCTAGATTCTCCCATGCAAAGTTCATCCACTTTATTTTGCTTAAAGTCCCCCTTTATTCTTCCTCTCATGGATCATAGGATGTTTAGGTCAATCCCACATTCCTTGGTCAACTTACTTTCCCATTTTTCTTTTTCATCCTTCAACCTCAGATCACTACATTAATTATCCTAGCATGCATGTCTTAAAAGGGCCATATCACATTACATCACCATTCATAGCACGAACATATTGTACACATGCCATAAGAGAACACAAGAGTAGACCTCAACTCCAAGCTAAGATACACATAAAATAGTTATAACAATTGCACAAGATACACAACATTTCATTATACATGGCATCCAAGGCATATAAGACACATAGCACACATAAGCCCTTAGTTACACCCTTACCTAACACGCCACCGGTCTTGGAGCACGCTCCTACGCCTCCTTAGGGTTTTGACTGGTTTCACCTATAAGAAGGAAGAACTAAGGATTAGTTTCCCTCCTACCAAAAACACTATTATTTCCTATTTTATTCTAAGATTAGGGTTACAATTATTAAAGGGAATTTTACAAGTGAAAACTAGGGTTTTTATCCTCAAGTTATCCTACTAGATTATTACTGGTCAAAATAGATTTATGTTAATATTTATAGCTATATTTATATTATTAAATCTAATAGCTTTATTTCTTCTAATAATAGTACTAACACAGTTATAACAAAAAATAGTGATATTAGTAATAATAGTTATACTAATGCTCCTAGTAATAAAAACCCTAGTATTTTAAGGCTAAGGTTAATAATAGGGTTAGGAATAAAATAATAATATAATAATAGCAATACTAACAAAATACTAATATTGCTAAGGATAATAATAATAATAGTAATAATAGTAATAATAGTAATAGTAATAGTAATAGTAATAGTAATAGTAATAATAATAGTTATATATGAAATAATGATAATATAAGGGTTCGAATATTTTTACCATAATAATAATAGTAATAATAATAGTAATAATAATAGTAATAGTAATAACACTATAGTAATAATGTTAATCATAAAGGCATTAGGAATAATGTTAGCAATATTCAAATAATAAATAATGATAATATTAAGGTTTTAGTGTTCTTCTTTTATAGCAACAAAATGATAACATGCCAAATCTAGTATCAATAATGATAATAATAATAATAATAATAATAATAATAATAATAATAATAATAATAATAATAATAATAATGATGATGATGATGATGATAATAATAATATTATTGTTATGGATAATACCATTAATACTATTAAAAATAATTAATACTTATATAAAATAGTTTTAGGGATTAGGAAGGTTAGAGTACCACCTAGGGATGGTGGTGGCACTGGCGGCGGCGCACGGCAGCAGTGGAGAGAGAAGAGAGGAATAGCTGAGTGTTGGGAATAGGAGAGGGAGAGTGAGGGTGGAAGTTGAGGTGGTGGTGGATGCCTAGGTGGAGAAGGTTGGAATGGTGGTGGTGGCGCAGCCAAGGGCGGCGGTGTAGGAGGTGGTGCTGTGGTGGACGAGGGTGGTGGAGAGGGAGGAAGGGAGGAGGAGAGGAGGGGAGGGGAAAAGGAGGATAGGGAAAGGTAGAGGGAGGTCTGCAGGTGATTTTTGGAGGTGTAAGGAGTGGTGGTGGATGGTAGTGTGAAGGGCAGCGGGGGATTGATGAAGGGCTGGGCGAGAGGGGGACTTTGCATGGTCGGGGTGGCTCGTGCAGGGTAAACCGAGGGAAGAGGGAGGCTTAGTTTGGTAGAGGGTGATGTAGGGAGCGATTATGTGGGCGGAGCGGGTGGCAGCGATGATCGGCGGTGACAGAACGGGAGTCTGATTGGGAGGTGGTTACAAGGAGGAATTTTCTGGGTTGCGAAATCAAAAGCTTAATCAAGGCTGCCTATAGGGTATTTATAAGACCAATGGAGGGGAAAATAATAGGGGGAATAGGACAAAAAGGGTGCAGGTGCTAGGCACGCTGACCTGTGGTGGCAGGCGGCGTTGGTCTACCATGGCAGGGGGATTAATCGTGGGGAGGATGGCGGTGTGGTGGTGGTTGGCGGAAAACGGGGTTGTAGGCCTTAGGTTGTAGGTCGGCATCGAGGAAGAAGAAGAAGAAGAAGAAGAAGAAGAAGAAGAAGAAGAAGAAGAAGAAGAAGAAGAAGAAGAAGAAGAAGAAGAAGAAGAAGAAGAAGAAGAAGAAGAAGAAGAAGAAGAAGAAGAAGAAGAAGAAGAAGAAGAAGAAGAAGAAGAAGAAGAAGAAGGGGGGATAGATCGAAAGAAAGAAAAGAAAAGGGGGAACCAGACCGACCGGGGAAAAAGAAGAAAGGGGGTGTGGCGCAGGCCTGGGTGGCATAGGAGGAAGGAGGGGAATTAGGCCAAAGGGCTGGCTAGCCCAGGTCGAGGGAAGGGAAGGGAAAAAAAAGAAAAGAAGAAGGAAGAGGAAAAGAAGAAAAAGGAAAGAAAAGGAAGAAGAGAGGAAAAAAAAGAAAAAGGAAGAAGGAAAATAGGTGGGTTGGGGTACTTAAAATATTTTGGTATTTTGGGATATTTAAAAATAATAATAATTTAATAAAATAATAATTAAATTCCCCTTTTAGGTTAATTTATAAATTTTGAGAGATTTTTCCTAAATTCCATTTTAATTAACAAAACATCTTAATTTTTTCTAATTAAATTATTTATAAATTTTCTCTTGATTTTGCCCTAATTACTCCCTCTTATTTTAATAAAATAGTTTATTTAATTAATTTTTCTAATAGATCCTTATTTTACTAAATTTCTAAAGTTAGGGTTTTGGGGTATTTCAGGAGGGGGCTGTGATCGGGCAAAATTTTCAAATCTAACATACAATCATAGGAGCTGGGAATTGATGGGGTAAGAGTATGCTTTGTAGAGGGAGGGTAAGGTGAGGTAAGAAAATAGAATAAGGTAGAGGTAATTTATTTAGGTATAAAATCAGTCTAAGTATCTGGGTAAAAATTATGCGGTTACTAGAACATGTTTATTTGAAGAAACGGATACCCGTTATGACCTAAAATTAGGTTTAAATTTTAATACGCACCCTCTAGCATATTTTAGCATAATTAAAATTTATAAGTAATAAGTCATAATAATATTACACATATTAATAATATTTTTAGTACAAACACCCTACAATAATTATTATAACTAATACACATAATTACCGGTTATAATTATTAGGGTTTTCTGAAAATGAGGTATTACAATTTGATGCTCTCAAATAAAACTAATAAACATCAATATCATATTTATTATATATGTTTAGATGATTTATTTTTTTATGTTCATAATTCGTTAATCTTCTAATTATTAGTTTTATTTTCACAATTTAAAGAAATTAAAAAAATCATGAACGATCTTTAGCAAGGAGTTCTACGAGCCAAATAGAGGAAGGATGTTACTAAGTAGGCAACATGTGAACAATATTGACTTTATCAACGCTTATGAGTTCATCTTGATTATAATTTGTTTTTCCAAGTTGGTAATTTGCTTTTGAATCAATTTCTCTAGCAACATTATTTCATATCATCTCTATTTGCATATGAATAATATTTAATTTCTATACTCTAATTTCAATAATGCTTAATCTAATTCCAATCAAAATTTAGTTGAATTGTTGTCATCAAGCATTTTGGTTTATAAGTATTTGAGAAATGGGTTGATTTTGCTTAATAATTGGTAGATTCCAAGTTTAATGTTGAATTATGTTGTTCAAATTGCTTTTGAACTTATATTATATACCAAAACATAGTGATGCTTCTACTATATGTGTGACAAAACGTAATTCAATATAAAAGATTATATCAAACCTTTAATTTGCATTTGATTTTGACTTTTTTTTATTATCTCTAATTCTTTTTCAAGATCTTTTGAATGTGCATTATTTGTTATGGTTTATTAGTTTGCTGGTTGTCCAAGTACAAAATACTTATTTTAATAATATTATTATAACTATATTTACTATTTATAATTATTATATATAATATCGATACTTTAGTGATAATAATATTATCAGTGATATTATTATTATTATAAAAATATAATAATAATAATAATCATATTTTTAATTATATTTAATTATTATCATAAATATCAAAATAATAGTTATACGTAAAATTACAATAATTAATATAATAGTTATTATTTTTAAACATATAATAATATTATTAATATTATTAAAAATTAAAATACTAATTGTAATAATATTATCTTTATTTTTATCATTTTACTCATAAATATGTAAATAATAATAATAACTAGTTATTATAAACATTAGAATAATTTTTATCATTATTATTAAGTATAATAATAATAATTACCAGTATTACTATAACTAATATCAATATTGTTAATATTATAAAAATTATATTATTTGTTAATATTAATAATATTATTATAATTAATATTATTAGAGTTATTATTTTCATTATTACAATTTATAATTAATGTTCTTATAATAATAATAAGTTACTTTAACTGTTATTATTACTATTATATATAATAATAATAATAATGATGATGATGATGATGATGATGATGATGATGATGATGATGATGATGATGATGATGATGATGATGATGATGATGATGATGATGATTAGTTACTCTAAAATTTATTGTAATAATATTAGTTAAGAGAAGATAAGATAACGTAAGATCGAATTTGAACTAATGAAATTAAATCAAATCATATAAGATATGACTATTTCAAAAAATCATATAACAAAAACAAGGCCTAAGGTCATTATGGCAAAGAATATAAATGTTACATAAGATGTGGTAATGAGGGATGAAAGGACTAGAGGAATTCATTTTTTTATCTAAGAAAAAGTAAGCATTCTTAGGACCTCATGTGTATTTTTTTTGTATATTTTATTCTCTTAAGATGTCCAACATCGTTGTAACACAAGTATCACTTCAAAAATATATATATATATAAACCCTCCTTATATTCTTCTTCAACCTAATTCAAAGCCTAATAATGGAAGGCAGTATGCCAATATAAACTTATTACGTCCTTCCTTTTTTCTATTTTTCTTCATGTGGTATTTTCTTACAAATTTGGTAACGGGAAATTTTAAAAATGAAGGAGAGAGTTTGAAAACTTGGGTGAATCGAAAGAGAGAAACTTAGTACTAATGATAAGTAGATCGTGAAGGAGAAGGCAAAGAAAAATGAAAAGTGGATAATAAGCTAGAAGGAGAAGACCATGCTTCTTATATAGAAGTAGGCGACGGATAAAAAAAAATTAGAATGACACAATAACAAAGCATCTGACACATGTTTTGAGGAAAATTAGGATAAAAAGGTTTGATGGTTTCTGCCACACTGGACGGTTTAGCTAGTTTTTATCATGTAGTTTAACAAAATGAGTTTTTGGGGGTGTGTTGTGATGAGTATGATGGTGCTTTCCAATTAAAGTAGACGTATAGTTGCCCCCACCTAATTTTTACAAACTAAAAATTTTAGTTTTGAAAAGATTTTTTAGAAGCCAAATAAGAGCTATAGAATGTTATCATCACATCGAACATAAAAATGGTACAACCCATGCATATTCCATCCTTAATACAATGTTAAAAGTAAACTCATATGTGGTGATCAGGTAGAATTGGCACTTGATCCCAAATAATAAATGATTTACAAAACAAAACTAAAGAAGTTTACTGTGGAAATAAAGAAATAGGGTTAGGAGGATCCAAACTAGAACCCTTAACGAGCTATACCGGAAGCTCTATACTCTCAACCCAACCTAAAAATAAATTTGTATAAGAAATTAGTACACCTACAACAAACATCTAAAAAACATAGTATTAATATGATATACATATTGAGTAAACTTATCCTACTAAAAATGATAGCATGGATCACGAAAAACATAGAAGAACATAATTACATAGGATCATATATAATATTCACCAAGAAATGTAATAACACGTTGAAAGTAGGATAACATGATTGAAATTGGTAAAAGATACTATACATGCTAAAAGAAACAAAAATATATATTCTACATACTATACATGTTGTATATATAATTATTCATGCATTACATGCTTTTACAAAAACATGAGGGAATAAGCGATCAAAAAACTCTATTAACTATGACATGCTAATATAAAATACTACTCACTCTATCATGGAATAAATCATGCTAATTGTAATACCTCCATTTTTACTACCAGATTTTTTTAAAAGATAATTTACAAAAGAAAAATAAGGAATGTAGAGTACTATCAACACATTTGACATAAGATGAATATAACCATTACCTAACCTATACCAAGTGTAAGGCTAAAAAGTAAACTTACACCCCAAGAGTTAGGTGTAGTTGTCACCTAACCCTAGTCCAATACAAGCTTTTAAAGGTATACAACAAATAAATACAAGATCATTACGATAGAACAAATCTCAACAAGAGCCAAAGTAAAATATAATACAAGACCACAAGAATCTAAACTAAAAAAATTATTAAGCCGACTAGGGACTCAACACTCTTACCCCCACCCCCAATAAAATAGGCACAAAAATCCTACACAAGAAACTAAAAAGGTGTGGTATCATCATAACAATCGTACTGAGTAATACCTTATAATCACACATAAGCATGTTTCATACAAAACATGTATAACATCATAAAACATGATGCTGAAAGATAACCACATACGGAAGCTTCAAAACTAGCAACCTAGGTAAAAATTAATATGTGATATATTATAATATGAGGGTGTACACAATAAAAACGTGGAATAACAATGAAATCATCATTACATTGAAAGGGAAAAGGTAAATGTAGAAGGCATTTGCAACATACATTTTCCAAATGAATCATAGAATATGACACATGGTTGTATAAGTGTTTTAAAGTGTTGAAAACCAACACATATGAATATTCACATGGGGACATCTCATCTTATCACAAATAGATAAAAGCTACAAGGCACAAGCAGAGTAGTAAGGCACATAAACCATGAGGTATGTGGACATGAGCCCTAAGAAATAAACCTACACTTCTTGTTCTATCACCAATGGGTAAAATCTATGAGGCACAATTATAAGATATGTAAGTTTATACCACAAATGGACACATGGGTTAAAGGAATAATCACAACATTCGTGACAAGGATTCATAACAAGTAGCCATCTTGGAAAGGAATCAGTAAATAGGCACCTTGATAAGGAATCAATAAATAGGCACCTCAGCAAAGGTATCAATTAATAGTCATCTCGGTAAAGGTATCAATAAAAACCCATCTCAGCAAATGTTATCAATAATAAGAGCTCTATTCCACTCCACATGAACATCTATGCCAAGGGGCCGATACAGAGATGATAGTAAACACCATTATAACTTAGGTATGCAATGCCCATCATCAGCGGTCTTTTACCATGGTAGCCTCACCATAGGTCTCATATTTTTTATGTGTGCACACAAGCACCAATGGAAGCTTACATAGTAGAGAATATATCACCACCATACAATTAGTTGCCCCTACTATTTTACAAGAGCACTAAATGTAACACCCCCAAAATTCACTACTAAAAAATTTCGTTTTATTTGAAAGAGTTAGCGGAAACAAATTATAAAATCGTGAATTCTGGGGATATTACCGCCACACTTAGTACCAGACCGGTTCACTTCTATCGTTCCAGTACTAAGTACTAAGGCTAAAAGTGTAAAACACAATTTAAAATCTATTTTTAAATCAGAGTAGCGTATCAAATCATTTATAGGAATAAAATCCACCAGTGGTGGTTACATTAACAACCTTAACATTAAAACCATGAATTTAAAAGAGAAGGAGGGAAAAACCTAACGGTTTCAGATAATTCCTTACTCTCTTTCCCGTTGCCCACTTGAGTAGCACCTGAAAAGACCTGCAAGGGACACTGCCCATTGAATAGGCAGAGGCCCCACGAGTAGAACCCTTCAGTACTATGGTACTGAGTAACCCTTTAATACCACACTTAAAAACAGGCTCGCAATGCAACACATAATGCAAGCTATATACATATGTAATGAGAGGTGCATACATAACAATCACATATATAACAAGGCTGCCACATATCAACAAGTTATAAAGTACGATCGATACTTTTGGGCCTTAAGCCATTAGTCTATCATTATTCAATCATCTCTCTGGTTATATCCAAGTGAGTGCGGGAACCTCACTATTATAGCCGGTGGACCGGAATTCATACATGGCAGAATGCTCCTGACCAATATTATTGTCGGTGGATCGGTCTCCAGGGCAGAACGCTCCTGGCCACTATTATTTACCGGTGGACTGGTCTGGCCCCGACTCACAAGGTGTTCCACTATAAGTGATTAATATCTTTTCATAATTTATTCACATCCAATATTTGTTTTATTGAGCTCGGGACCCCCACTATTTTAGCCGGTGGACCGGAATACATATAATCATCATCCAGGAAAATGCTCCTGGGCCACTATTATATCCGGTGGACCGGTACTCAATATCACCTGCCAGGGCAACACGCTCCTGGGCCACTATTATAACCGGTGGATTGGTACTCAATATCATAAGTCAAATGGGCCCGGCTCATTAATCTTTCACTTTCTTAATTAGTGTTTTTCCTTTCTTTAATCAGCACAACAATTCTATTTATTTGCCTCAGACGGGAGATCAAGAACTCGGGACACAAAGGTACACCGGTCGTACCGGTGCATACAAGCTACTCAATACCCTTCAACCACAAACCCAGGGACGCAAAGGTACCCTGGTTGTATTGGTGCATAAAGCTACTCAGACCCTACCGATAAGGACACCTAATCCATAAGTATGCATACCCCCTAAATAGGTCCGTAGAGCTAGATAGACTAAGATATAGGGCTTGGTTGGGGCACAAAGGTACACCAGCAAATACCAAAGTAATCGTGGGCTAAACCACGTCTTTAGGGTAGCGACTCCTAAAGAGCTACCATTCCCGATCTCGAGGTCTTTCACTTTAAGTATTAGTGTCTTAATTAAGGTGATCACAAAAAGGCACGATAATCAGATACTTATTCACTCTCAATTGTTCTGATATCATTATTCATTTCTTATTCAGACGGTTATCCAAGATATCACAGAGAAACCATTAAGGCCATCATAGTCTCATCTAATTTCGAATTAGGATTCGTCCTCGTGATACTTACTAATTATCAAATACTCTTACCTTGCTAATCAGCATTATTTGAATCATATTATGAAATTCCACAATCACAACAACATGTTAGGTACAAATTACTTATTTACCCCTTACTTATATAATTGCTAAGTCATCCCTTCCTTACTTGACAAATTACCCTATTACCCTTCAGGTTGCATGATTACCAAATTACCCCTTATCCGGTTTAGGTTACCAAGTTATCCCCTACGCTTTTTAGATCACCATTCACCCCTCATGATTGCTACACTTAACATATCTCTCATTTGGTTGGTTAGATTACCAATTTGCCCTTTTCTTTTATTACAATTAACAACTTGCCCTTTAGTTGGATAAATTACTAATTTACCCATCTTCGCTATCATGATTACCAACTTCCCCCTTTAGTAGGTTAAATAATTACTAACTCACCTTTTAGTCGATTAAATTACCAAATTGCCCCTTAGTTGGTTAAATTAGCAAATTACCCTTTTCCATTGTCATAATTACCATTCTACCCTTCTCAATTATTACAATTACCATTTTACCCTTCTCCATTATTATAAACACCAATTTACCCTTCTTCATAATTATAATTACCAATTTACCCTTCTCCGTATTTATAATTATTAATTTACCCTTCTCCATGATTATAATTATTAATTTATCCTTCTCCATAATTATAATTACCAATATACCCTTCTCTATTTTTATAAATATTATATTGCCGTTCTATAATCGTAATTTAATTACCATGTTACCCTTCATCGTTTTTATAATTACCAAGTTGCCCCTTACTCCCAAGTTTGCCATAAACATCCTTTTATTTACAAAATTATCCTTCTACCCCTTACTCTCAAATTACCATTCTTACCACTTACTTATAAAATTACTATATTGCCCTTTGACTCTAAAATTACCACTTTACTCTTTTCTCCAAAAATTACCATAATACCCCTTTACTTATAAAATTATCATTTTGCCATTTAATCATAAAATTACCATATTGCCCTTTTGCCTTAAAAATTACCATAATACCCCTTCTTCTTACAACTTACAATTTTATCCTTTTACTTATAACATTATCATTTCACCCCTTTCTTTTGAAATTACCAAAATACCCTTTTACTACAAAATTTCTAAAATACCCCTTTCACTTATAAAAGTACCTCTTAACCCCTTTATTACACCACTTTTATGAATTTACCACCACTACATAAAATACTAATATTAGCACTTCATTCTTATCATCTAACTCCACAAACTTGTCATTATTCAACATAATGCTCATTAGCAACTACATATATTAGATCACATACTTACATAGGCATATTACTAACATACCCTTAGGCTCACAATAATATTATTCATGCATTAATAACATAATACATCATAGACAAGCATTTAACATTTCCATCAATAATCACACTCCTCCCTTAAGTATCATCTCTACACATGGCACAAAAGCTATCATAATTTTCTTTTCTTTTCTTTTTATCAATCAATATAAGCAACCATATATATCATACTAGGCAACACAAAACATGCATAAAATCATACTAAAATCCCTAATGTGCTAGCATACGTTTTTCCATGCATTTAAGTGAGGTTTAACGATTACCTTAATCCCGCAAAAATCGAACATTACCGGTATCCCGGTTAAAGGTTCAAGGCGTAATTAGCAACTCAACATCTAAAAATAATGTCAATAATTATTATATTAGAAGTAGGAAATTAAAAAGGATAAAACTTTATAAAAAATTATTTAATAATAAAACACTTTAATTAACTATTAATATACCTCAAAATTTAGACAACTAAATTCCAAATCAATGTGGAGCTCACGCTGCATGAACAGCGTGAGCCACAAGCAGACTAAGGGGGAGAAAATGTTCGAAGGTAATGAGGTAGAAGGGAGGGGGAGATGGCTCGGTTTAGGGTATTTAGGCTAGAAAAGGAGGTAGATGGGGGAGGATTGGAGGCAAGGGAAGGGTGCAGGAGTGAAGAGGGGGTGTAGGTGGAGGCTGGGGAAGGGTTTTTGGTGGCCAAGGGTGGCGGAGATGGCGGCGGCGAGGCGGAAAAGGGGGCCGTCGGGGTGGACTGGGCCGAAAAGGAAGGAAAAGGGAAGGGGAAAATGGAGGGGTGAGGTGGCTTATTCTGGCCAAACAAGGTATGGGGTGGTAGAGGAGGTTGCAGGGTGTGGATTGGTGGTTTGGGTGGCAACGGAAGTGGCCGGACGGCGGCGAACGGGGCGGTTGCAGGTGGCTTGCCGATAAGGGAGAATAGTGGGGAGAAAAAGAAGAGGTGGAGAAGGGAGGAGCTGTAGGGGCTCGAGGGTGGCTTGGGTGGTCTCGTGGTGGTGTAGGGCTGAGGTATAGGGTGGCAGTGGGCGGCGCAGGGGCTTGGTGCGGTGGTTGGAGCGACGGGTGGCGGTGGCGTGCAAAAACCGGGGAAAAATGGGAAGGAGGAGAAAATGAGAGAAAAGAATCGGGGAAGGGAAAGTAAGGCTCGAAAAATGGGGCAAGAAATGCTGGTGGGGAGAAGAAAAAGAAGAGAGAGAGACAGGGGGAGTAGGTGGCCGATCGAGGCTGTAGTAGGGTGGTAGGGGTGTCGGTTGGCAGGGGGAAGGGAGAGAAGAAGAAGGAAAGGAAGAGGGCATGCGGGATAGGGATGCAGGGGTTAGTTTGGTTCGAAATAGGAAAGAAAATGGCGGGGGAGAGAGGGGGAGTAGCAGGGAGGTAGGTGGTGGTCGGGCATGGCCACTGCAGATGCGGCCGGCGTGCTCGATCATGGCAGAGAATGGTGGTCGGGCATGGAAGAAGAAAGAAAGGTAGGGGAGGGGTGCGAATGGGCGGACCGGTGCAGGAAAGAAGCATAGGCCGGTCGGTCCGGTCTGGGAAAAGAAGAAAAGAGGGACGGTTGGGGCTGGGCTGCGTCGCACGGGCCACGTGGGAGAGGGAGGAAGGAAGGGGGAGGGAGAGATGGGTCGAGGCCCAGTGCATAGGGGAGAGGGGAAAGGGCTGGCCTGGCGGCCCGAAGGAAAAAAAAGGAAAAGAAAAGAAAGAAGAAAAAGGAGAAAAAGGAGAAGGATAAGACAAAGGAAAAAGAAAAGGAAAGTGACAAAATAGGGGAGAATAATTTAATTTAATTTAGAAAATAATAAAATGTAATACTTTTAATAAATAATTTCATTTAATATAATTTAATATATTGGTTCGAAATTGATACTTTTAGTAAATATTAGTTTGAAAAATTATTTAATTAAAAAAATGTGATAAAATAACAAAATATATATTTTTAATTTATTAAATAGTCCTATCCAAATTTGTACACTCAAAAATCCATAAAATAATTAAATTAAATAATTTTAAAAGCTAATTTATTTCAAATAAAAGTTATTTATTAAATTATAGGTTTTCTAAAATTTTAGGGGATTACACTAAATGAAAGGCCCAAAGGACCATGTTTTAAGTAAAGTACTTAGAATGTGTTTTGTTTGTTAACATTAATCATATCCACAAGTGTGGCTTAGAGATCACATAGTACATATATCACAAAAGTGTTTATGAATGATCACAACTCACCTAAAACGATGAAAAATGATGATCTAAAGGATCACAACATATCAAAGGTTCCCTCAAAATTCTTTAAAACCCCCCTTAAATCAAAGTCTAAAAGCCACAAGAAATACTTTTTCAGCAAACAAAAGTAATGTAACTTTTATCGAGTAAGAGTTCTCAAAAAAACTAAAAGTTGAACTTAGGTCAACAAGACCTTAAAGTCCAACCTAATTCATTATCCATTTATTTAGTAATTCAATGGCCAAAATACTATTTCCAAAACCTAAAATCATAATTGTATGTTTAAATATCCCAAAATTGGGGCAAGATTCCAATAATCACACTTAAACCAAAAAAACTTAAAAAATGCTAATCGATGAAAATATTAAATATTTTAGGCTTAATCTCTAGAAATCAAGTCTCTACAAAAAATTTTAAAATTTACTATTTACATAAAATTAATATTCATCAATTAGTAGAAAATGTCGTTTTATATTGCAAGGCTTCAAAATAAAAAATTGAATAATATTTTATTACTGATAATTCCCATTTATGGTTGTTTACTATTCATGAGGGATAAATCAATAGTCAAACGTTAATGCTTAACCTCTATCCCCTAAAACTCATTTTAGGCCTTTTAAGGATAAAAGGGTCAATTTACATTTATTTAATCCAAAAACATGATTAATATCATATTAAACCCTTCCTAGAGTAATTAGATTGTCATTAAGACAATAGCACTTTAAATGTTATCAAGAACATGAAGAACATAGTGAAGAGCATTTAAACCTTCAAAACTTTCTTTCAAAAATTTAAACACCAAAACGTACTCAGATCAAAGCATGTCATGCATTAAAACGTGTATAGAAATTAAAAGGAACATCATGGTCTTGATGAAATTAAATTAAACTCTCATAACCACAAATCTTAGCTAAGGATCAAAAACTCTAATGATATGCTAAATCTTTTTTTTTTAATCAAGATAGATCATGCCTATCTTCGTTATAATATTTTATGTTATATAATAAATTTTGCATAAAAATAGCAAGGCTTATCATGGCGCAATTTAATTCAACTTAAGAGGAAAAAATCACATCATAAGGCTATAATGCCAAAACCCCAAAACCAAGAACAAACTCCACTTTAACATTTGAGATCATTCCTACAACTTTAAACTTGCTTAGATGTATTAAAGATATATTACCCCAAGCCTAAACTCCAAATTAATAAAAGAAATAAAAAATTAAAGATCCACAAAACTCTTCCATAAATCCTCCATGAAACCTAGATAAAACCAAGGAAATATTAGGGAAAACCACACATAGAAGCTAAAATAAAGAAGGTGGAATCAAAGAGGCATAGAGGATGAACTTATCTTCAAAGTTTGAGAAGAGAATCAAGCTTTAAAATGGAGGAAATGGAGGTGGTAAGGTTTCAAAAATGGTTAGGAGAAGAATAAAGAGAGGTGGCATGCCAAAATGAGGGAGAAAGAATAGAATGATCAAGAATTACAGAGTTTAGAAGACTTAAGTTCTAAGATAAGAAAAACAAACTTAACAATTAAGACTTAGGAGATATTTGTGGAAAAATATCAAAGGGTAAAGAGAGAATGCCACCATATTTGGGGGGGGGGTAAATAACCAATATTGTGCCATAAAAATCAAAACGAAAGGTCAGGATGAAAGGAAAATGAGTGGCGCAAGAAGGTTGGAAGAAAAAATGGTTAGCTTAAAATATTTTCACAAAATATCTACGAAGAAGACAAATCAAAATCGCTCATTGCAAAGGGTAAGTGTAATACCCAAAAAAATTGCTTAACCTAATCCCGCATCATTAGTCCTAATTTGACTCTTATATCAAGACATATTATTATTAGCCTTAACCAAATTTCTTAATACCAAAACTAAAACCTTGATTTGTATACACCAAAATTCATAAACCAAAACTGAAACCTACTAAAATTTTTTGCCAATGCAAATTTTTTGGCTAATCCCAAAATTCCTAATCTTTCCCTAACCTTTCTCTCTTTTCCTTTTCTTTCTCCTTTTATTTTCTTTTCTTTTTTCCTTCTTCTCCTGTGCTAATTTTATGGTGGGGTTTTCTCATCTCTTTTTAATCATGTTTTAAATTTTCTAATCGTTTTACCTTGTGATTGACATAAGGATGGTGGAGTAAACCAGACTTATGTCAATTACGGCGGTAACACCCAAATATTTGATTATATGCTTCCGCTTAAAACAAAATTTTTTAGTATTAAATTTGGGGGTGTTACAAGTTGGTATCAAAGCTTTAGGTTTTGATTACCGTATTTTGATTTTTAAAATTCAGTTTTCAATGATCCCTTATATGATTTCTACGTTCTATTTCACATTTAAGAAAACTATATTTTATTTTCAAAAACTCGGATTAACTTGTGAGGAACCGAGTACGGGTAGCCTAGGTGGCCTTGAAAATGTGAAATTTGTGCATTATGTGTTAGTTATCTAGGAAGGCTTAGGCCATAAAACAATTTCTGTCTTGTAGCCAGTTAGTCATCAATGGCACTTAACGGTCGCATCGGTCGTCTTGAGGAAACTTTTAAGGCGTTTATTGAGTTCGTCAGGCATCCACCGCCTCATCCTCAACCGCCACCTCCACTTCCTCATTATCCATAGGAGGGTATCGGGAAAGACTAGCTTCCAAGGGTTATAGGACATCACCCGCTGCTTTACGCTGGTGATAAAGACCCAGTTATCCTAGAGGGATGGATTCGGGATACGGATAGGACGTATGAAGCAGTAGATTGCCTGCTTGCTTGAAAGGCGAGCATTGCAACTTTTTTTCTCCGGGGAGAAGCCGGGACTTGGTGGGTAAGTCATCGTACATAGGGAGGATGATTGATGTCTTAAGAGGACTTCAAGTCAGCAATCCACAACAAGTTTTATCCTGAAAGTCTCAAGAAGGATAAGCTGAAGGAGTTCATACAGTTGACCATAACCGTGAGGTAGTACCATGCTCGATTCTCAGAGCTATTGATGTTTGCGCCGGGGATAGCAACTAATGAATCTATAGTTGTGTATCAGTTCGAGTAGGGGCTTCACTTTAACATCCAAAGGATGATGGGTGCCTTGGCTTTTCAGGACTTAGCCACCTTGTACGAGTGGGCTTGTGTCACTGCTGCTATGGTACAGGAGCAGACTTCTATTCTGGGTGAGAGGAAGCCAGAGACATAGGGTTCTGGAGGTAGGATTTAGTTCTGGGCCAATAGACCTCTAAGTTATTAGCCTAGGAGTCAGATAGGCAGACAAAGTAGATCTTTTGGACCAGTGAAGTGCTTCATGTGTCATTTCTACATTCAGGATCATCCAAGGCGAAACTGTCAGGGCACTCCTATTCAGTGTAAGAAGTGTGGTCAGTTGGGCCACCGATCTTTTGAGTGTCAGCGTCAGTAGGGACCGCTTGTATCTCAGTAGTAGGTATATTAGCAGCGAACCTACCAGCCACCATAACAGCAGTTTCAGCACAAGGCACCAGCCCTAGCTAATATATAGTTTAGGGAGACTAGGGAGACCACAAGGGCCTCGCTCTTTCCCTTAGAAAGGAGGGGGATAGAATCAAGGTTCTAGAGGGCATCATGGAGGATACTAAGGAGGACAGTTAGGCGGGTGCCTGTATGTCATCATCCAAACAGAGGTTAATTGACAACTGGATGTAGTCATTGGTACGTTTTCCATCTATTCATTACCATCATATGTGTTGTTTGATTTGGGAGCATCCTTGTCATTCATATCTTCTGCTATTGTTTCCAAAGTTGCACTATCTCCATCTACTAGTGTGTCTATTTTTGTGATGTTTCCTTTCAGGGATAGAATGGATTGCACTAGGCTCTACTCAGATGTGGCCTTAGAGATAGGTGGGGTAGACTTCCTAGTGGACTTGGTTGACTTGGACTTACAGAATTTTTACGCTATCCTTGGGATAGATATGTTGGCAAAATATAGAGCCATAATAGATTACGCGCAGGAGTGAGTTATGTTGCGGGGGCCTTAGGGTGCTAGGGTCTCTTCTAGGAGATGGAAGCCTAGACCTACAACGAAGGTCGTATCTACCCATGTGTTATATTCGTTGGTCCAAAAGGGTTTTCCTATGTATTTGTGTGGAGTTCAGGAGCTAAACAAGGATGTATCGGCATTGGAGGACATCTTGAATGCTCGAGAGTTTCCTAACATTTTTCTTGGAAGAGATACCAGGTATGCCGCTGGTTTAGGAGATAGACTTCACCATTAAATTAGTACCGAGAGCGGAGCCAATTTTGAAGGCACCTTACCGGATGGCACCGGTAGAGTTGTGGAAGTTAAAGACTCAGGTAGAGGATCTAGTGGTTCATGGGTACGTTTTCCTGAGTGTGTCTCCATGGGGAGCACCAGTGTTATTTGTAAAGAAGAAGGATGGGAACCTTCGTTTGTGTATAGATTATCGGGGTCTGAACCAGTTGACAGTGAAGAACTGATAATTGCTTTCGAGGATTGATGACTTGTTTGATAAGCTTTGGGGTGCTTCAATTTTATCAAAGATCGACTTGAGGCCAGGTTATCATTAGCTACGCATTGCCAAGGCATACATCATGAAGACGACCTTTAGGACATGATACCGGCACTACGAGTTTACAGTGATGCCTTTTGGGCTCACTAATGCGCTTGCTGTTTTTATGGATTTAATGATGAGGATCTTTCAACCGTTTCTGGATCAGTTTGTTGTGGTATTCATTGACGATATTTTGATTTACTCGAAGTAGATAGGAGCATGAGTAGCATCTACAAATGATTTTTTCACTCCTTTGAGAGCACAAGCTGTATGCTAAACTTTCCAAGTGTGAGTTTTGACTTCCAGAGGTTGCATTCTTAAGTCATGTGGTGTCAGTAGGAGGAGCCGTTGTGGACCCGACTAAGATTCTAGCAGTGACTAAGTGGAAGGCACCCACTAGCGTCCCTGAGGTACGTAGTTTCCTAGGTTTGGCCAGGTACTATAGATGCTATGTTCAAAATTTCTTTAAGACTGCTCGTCCTTTGACGAATCTTTTGAAGAAGATGACTAAGTTTCAGTGGGATGATGCTTGTGAGGAAGCATTTCAGGAATTGAAGCAGCAGTTGACTACAACACTAGTTTTGACTCTATCATCAGGATCTGATGGGTTTTTGATCTACAGCGACGTGTTGAAGCATGTACTAGGTTGTGTATTGATATAGCATGGTAAGGTAGTGGCTTACGCTTCTTGTCAGTTGAAGCGGCATGAGTAGAATTACCCAACGCATGATTTGGAGTTAGCCGCAGCTGTTTTTGCGTTGAAGATTTAGAGGCACTATCTGTATGGGACACAATGCAGATTTTTTACCAACCATAAGAGCCTCAAGTATATATTTAATCAAAAGGAGTTATATATGAGGTAGAGGAGATGACTAGAGTTGTTGAAGGACTATGATATCGAGTTGACCTACCACAAGGGTAAGGCCAATGTTGTTGCAGATGCCTTGAGTAGGAAGACGTCACACTCTTTGAGTTCTATTGTGGTTACTAGTCAGTTGCTGGAGGAGCTTGGAGAGATGAGAATATAAATGATCCAGCATGGTGATCTAGAGGTTTGGATGAGTGCAATGATGATCACGCCGATAGTTTTTGATGTGATCCGAGTGGGACAGCCTGGGGATGTTAAGCTTGAGAGGATTCGGTAAAAGATTCAAAATGGTAGGGCAGATAGTTTTCAGATTTACGAGGATGGTAGCATTCGCTATCGATGTCGTTGGTGTGTACCTCAAAGTTGTGCTGATTTGAAGCACCATATTTTAGAGGAAGTGTCACTGTACTCCATATTCCGTCCATCTGGGAGGGGATAAGTTGTATTAAGACCTTAAGGAGATCTACTGTTTGCCTCGCATGAAGTAAGAAGTAGCGGAGTTTGTGTCTAGATGTTTGACATGTCAGAAGGTCAAATTCAAGCATCGGAGACCTGTAGGGTTAGTTTAGCCTTTAGATGTTACAAGGTGGAAGTGGGGCTCCGTCTCAATAGATTTGGTGAGCGGACTACTGAGGATTCGTAGTGGGTACAACATGATCTGGGTTGTCGTTAATAGGTTGACAGAATCAGCAGTATTTGTGCCGATGAAGTGAACTTAGAGTATGGATCAACTGGACGATGCATATATGAGGTTCGTTGTGAGTAGGCAAGGTACACCTATCGACATAGTCTCCAATTGGGATTTGAGATTTCTTTTACATTTCTAGGGAAAATTACAGGGAGCCATGGGCACAAGATTAAGGATGAGTATTGCTTTCCATCCAGCTACAGACGGGCAGACTGAGAGGACGATTTAGACTCTAGAGGATATGCTATGAGCTTGTATTTTGGACTTTTGAGGCAATTGGGAAGATAGTCTACACCTAGTTGAGTTCTTATACAACAAAAGTTATCACATTAGTATCGGGATAGCACCATTTGAGGCATTGTATAGACGCAAGTACCAGACACCTTTATGTTGGAGCGATATTAGTGAGACTATAGTACTAGGACCAGAGATGATTGAGGAGATAACTTAGTAGGTTCGATTGGTTTAGGATAGAATAAGGGCAAATCAGAGTCGCCAGAAGAGCTAAGCATATTAGAGACGTTGCAGTGATGATTTGAACTAGGGGGTAGTGTTTGTTGAGGGTTTCACCTACCAAGGGGGTACAGAAATTTGGTTGAAAGGGTAAGCTAAGCTCGAGGTACATTGGTCTTTATGAGATTCTTCATAGGATTAGTGAGGTTACATACCGCCTAGCACTTCTACTAGAGTTAGTCCAAGTTCATAATGTCTTCCATATTTCTCAACTAAGGAAGTATGTCGCAAATCCGTTGCACGTGATTAGACCATATGAGATCAAGCTCAATGATTCATTGTCTTACGAGGAGAGACCTTTGAGGATTCTCGGTACCAAGATTTGGCAGACTTGTACAAGCTCAATACTGCTCATGAAGTTTCTTTGGAGCAGCCATGGGGCAGAAGAAGTTACTTGGGAGACCAAAAAGGATATGTGCAAATTGCATCGTGAGCTTTTTAGTTAAGGTGTGTTAGGTTTTGGGTTCCTTTCTCTTTTAAGGAGGTAGTACCTGATAGTATAGTATCGACTCTTAGAACTTGACAACTTAGATCGCTTTCCTTACATCCCTTTTCCTCTTCTTCCTTAACCTCTACTTGTTCACTTCGGAGACGAAGTCTCTTTCAAGGGGGTAGTGATGTAATACCCGAAAAATTTGCTTAACTTAATCCCTCATTATTAGCCCTAATTTGACTCTAATCTCAATAAATCTTATTGTTAGCCTTAACCAAATTTCTTAATCCCAAAACTTTAATCAAAACCGAAACCTTGATTCGGACAAATAGAAATTCGTAAACCTAAACCAAAACTTGCTAAAATTTTCTACTAATCCAAATTATTTGGCTAATCCCAAAATTCCTAATCTAATCCTAATTCCCTATTATTTTCTTCCTTTCTTCCCTTTTCTTCCTTTTTTTCTTTTCTTTTTCCTTCTTCTTCTGCATCGATTTTATGGTGTAAGGAGTTTTACATCCTCTGCACCTCCCTCCACTTGCCTCCCACATGCTTCCTCTCACTATCACCCTGCAGCCCTGCCACTCCCTCGTGTCATTCTTCTTCTTCTACTACTCTCCCTACCGCTACTCTATTTTCACAGCCTTACCACCCTTCTTCTTCCTTCTTATTTCTTCTTCTCCCTGCCTTCTCCTCCCATGCACATTTTTCTTCTTCATCATCACTCCCTCGTGCCTCTGCCTGACTCCCATCCCTCTCAATCATCACCATCCCCCTATCCTTTTCTTTCTTATTTCTTCTTCTTCTCGACAGATTCATCAACGTTGTCGTCATCACCCTGCCATTTTTCTCCTCCAAGGCATGACCTTACTAGTATAAATACCCCTCCAACCCTCCATTTTATTATCATCCATCAGCTCCCTCACATTCTTCTCTTCTTCCTTCTCCTTTCTCCTTCTTCTTCCTCCTTTTTCCCTATTTTGGCATTCAAAACACCCAATCCACCACCGAGCACCACCCAAGCCACCACTAGCCACCCTTTGGTAGGTGGACCGACCACCAAGGTTGCCCCGACCTTGACTCTCCCCGTCGTCGGCCATCGCTGCCGATCGCAGCCTCTTTTCCCTTCTCTTTTCCTTCGGTTGTTGTAGAGTTTTAGAGTGTATGGCCTGTGCACGGCCGTGTAACACTCAGATACCCTACTGCACAGCCGTACAATGCTTGCATCGTCTGGCCATGCATTTATTTCCTCTCGGCCCAATGTTGCACGGCTATAAAATTCCTACACTGCCTGGCCGTGCGTCTTTTCTTCCTTCAACCTATTGTGCACTGTTACTACACGGCCGTGCAACTTTCCATTTTAGCCATGCAACCCTATTTTCACCCCAAATCTTGTCCAAACACCACCAAAATTTAACCATATATCCACAACACGTTTTTCTACACTTCCATACAATTCAAGTTTCCATTTGACTCCGATAAATTTTATTTTTTTACCCTTCTCTACCATAATCTCTCTCTTAATTTTTGACCTCCGATGCTAATCATATTTTATCTTGTTTTCATTGGCGATATTCTGATGATCTCGAAGGAGGTATAGGATATACGTGTATAGAGCCCGATGTCCTTGTCGGTAAGAATACATGTCATAGCTAGGGATTTATGTGATACTTGTATCTTTGTATATTATTTTGTGTTAATTATGTTATATTGAATAATTTAATTATGGAAATACTATGGAATGATATTCTTGAGAGTAATGGAATTATGTAAGTACGTGTTTGGGTATAGTATTGGATACAAGATATTTATGGAAAACTAAGGACATGCACTTCGGATAATGATTAGAAATATATATGTTTTGGGTTTTATAAAGGCTTTGAGAGAATACGATTATATTGATTACCCTAAAGGTATTATGGTCATTTGAGGATAATTACTGGTCATACTTATGTGTTTAATTTTATGTCTTAAGTTGGGCATGATAATATACAATCAACTCTGAATAAAATATTAATCATGAAAAGTGAAAGATCACTTGGGTCGGGCCAATGTGTTTATATAGTTCCATTCCACTGGATAAAAATAGTGGCTTGGGTGTGTTGTCCCTGAGAGGTGCTTCAGTCTGTTCCACCAGATTAATAATAGAGGGACCCCATACTCAATGTGAAAGAAAATACAATTAAGAGTTAAAGTATAAATGGAAATATACTAATCATTTAAAGTGAAAGATTATGTGAGTCAGGACTAAAGTGTTGAGTCCATTCCACCGGATAATAATAGTGGCTTAAATGTGTTGTCCGGGAAAGGTGCTTCAGACCGTTCCACTAGTTTAATAAATAGTGGCTCTGGAGTATTTTACTCTAAAAGGTGTTGTATCCGTTCCACCGAATAATAATAGTGGCTCGGGTGTGTTGTCTCTGAGAGGTGTTTCAGACCATTCCACTGGTTTAAGAATAGCGGGGTCCCTAAACTCAATACAAATAAAAGATTAGAATATGGTATATCTAATGAAAGACTTAGAATCAGTAGTTATCTGTCATTCTTCTATTTGTGCATGTATGAATTGCTTATGCGATTTCTTGTATTATGTGTAACCCTACTTGACTGTACTGTTACCTTACTCAATATGTAGTGTACTGATCATCTGTTTCATGGGTGCTGCTTAATCCAATGAGTAGATGACCCAAATGTTTATGTGCAAGTCGATGAGGACCAGGTGGATGATTTCATAGCCTTTAATGCGATATATGTGGAAGAGTGATTCATTCATATAATGGTTTGGGCGTAGAGTCATGTTATCCGGATGATAGTTTTACTGGATACCTTTTTGGACTCTTAGTTCCATGGGATCCCTTGTTTGTTATATTTTGATATTGTAATCGGAGTTGATCTGCAAACACTTATTTGATGTTATTAAAAGTTTTCTCATCTCTTTCTAATCATGTTTTAAATTTTCTAATCATTTTTTCTTGTGATTGATGTAAGGATACTGGGATAAACTAGACTTATATCAATTACGGTGGTAATACCTAAATATTTGATTATACGTTTCCACTTAAAATAAAAAATTTTAGTAGTAAATTTGGGGGTGTTACAGTAAGAGCCACAAAATTTATGGGGAATAAATGAGGGGTACTCATCTATACTACTCAATAATGAAAGGTTGGAATTGATCATCACAAAATTAGAAACGTTAGAGAAATAAAAGTTTCATTTGATGACTTATTCTATCCAATTATATATGAATAAATTCAAAAATTTTAAAAAAATAATTATATAACATAAACATTTTAATCCAGAATAGGAATCCACTAACACATTAATATCCATATTCGTTGTATATCTGTTATCCAACGGATAATCCATTTAGGCATTAACAGATATTATCCGAAATGATCTGGCTCCTTTTACACTATAACCTGATAAGTTGCCATATACCGGAAAATCATTTATAATATAAAATAACATTTCTCTCAAAGTGAAATTTTCTTCACTATATGCATCAAATACTTCAATAAAAGATATCAATATCATTCCCTAATTGGTTTGGCCTTGAAATGTGTAAAGACAACTCAATGACACTAAAATATAATAATCTCTAAATTTTCATATATTTTAGATATCTAAAAAGATCATTTCGGGGCTTAAAAATATATTTAAGGCACATCCGTACATAAATGATATATTTTTGCCAACTACTCAATTTGGCATTTTAAAATAACCTAAAAGAATTATTGAAATATCAGGAATTTAAATATATATATATATATATATATATATATCATAGAAGAGTCTAAAAAAATTTCAAAGGTTAAATGTGACTTGAAAGTCTTACAGAAGTTAAAACCTCAAGAAAGTGAAAACAAAAAGTTTCAAAAGCATAACAATGATCTAATTTGGTAAAAGGTATGACAAATTATTCAAAATAAGATAATTTTATCTTTAAATACCGAAGATTCTAAACAAGTTAGACTTTTAAAAAAATGGGTATTGCATTAACATTATCATGGACTCATTGTAATACCATTCACCAAACATTCACATCGGACATTATTTATGACAACACATGTTGCATAATACTAATCATGATAACATGACTGCAAAATACTATTTATGAAGACTTACACTTACAACTAACTATTTATGGCAACACTTAATTGTAGAAATATTATTCATGATATCACATATAGCTAACTATACATGTCATGCTTGGTTCACAGCTAAGTAACATATAACAGACAATAACATGTTTTCTTAATCACCATGCTTTCACGACTATCAGTTATCACTAGTAAACAATTCATACAAAATCAAATGTATGTTCTTTACTTTGAATTAATGTCATCTTCTAATCACTTCACTTATTATCATAGGTTGGTCTAGTGTTTAAAACATTCAAAGAAAGTATGATTTCCTCAATTAGCCATCGCTCCAAATCTTAGTAACTACCATCACCGAACCACTAGAATCAACAACCCCAATGATTGCTCCACTTGTAACTGTGACACAATCATGGAAGGATATTGTTACCACACCTTTTTTGGTCACAAGGCTCACCTATACAATTAGGGGTGTTTAATGGGTTGAGTTAGCCATAAATTATATAATCCAAACCATGAAAGCATGTTTGTGAGTTAGATGTGCTCGGTTAGTATTCTGCAAAAGCTCACATGGATTAACTCATGGTGGATGACGAACTAAGATGGGTTAGTATGTGCTAGCTCACAAGTTGATATGGGTTGTCATGGGTTAGTAAATATTAGCTCTACTATACCAAAATCACCACCACCACAACCCCATTTTAACTGGATCTTAGATGAATCATTTTTGTTCAGGCCTCCCTAAACCCAATTGACTTCGCCAACCCTATCTTATCCTAAAGCGACTTCTTTCATCCCTACCCCAACCTTGTTGGACCATTGCTTGGTCCAGCTCAACTCCAACCCCACCTTAACTTAGCTCCACACAAATCCACCCAACTAAGGCTCTACATCACTTATGCCTACTATGTCCCAACCTCACTCTGTTTAATCCCAAAATCAGCCAAATAAGAGCTAACTAGGCCCAAACTTGAATCGATTAATCAAGTTAACCCAAAATCACTCAAACCAACAAATTAATCCAATATGACTTGAATATGTAGCAACCCAAACCCAAAATAGACTTGGCCAATAAAATAACTCGAAATGACCTGAACTTGAAATTAACATGGCTAGTAAAATAACTCAAAAAACCTAAATTTAAATAATTTGACCCAATCCACAACCGATCTATAGAGAAAAATGATCCGTAAACAACTCGAGCCGAGGATGACTCGGCCTGCTAGAACCCATCCCAACCCAAACCCCAAACCACCCAACTCGATTACCACATCTAAGTAGATGTGACAATAAGTTTGCTTGTTTATTAATCTATGGTAACCCATGTTCAACCCCATCTAACCTATGTGTTACGACGGGTATGGTTGAAAATTATTAATTATTTACTCCAACCCATCATGGGTTAGACCATGAATTATATGGGTTACATAAGTTAAGATATTATAGATTAGATTACATCATGATAATTTATTTGAACACCCCTATATTCGACTAGATGTATTTCATTCTTTATTCTTCAACTTGACAAAGTAATTATAAATAAATAGAAATAAGTAATAAAATTAGTTCACATTAGTAGAAATTGAGAAAAATAAGAGACATAAAAGAGGGACAACACGGAAAAGATATTGAAATTACCACTCTTCGAGGAATAAGAAGAGACTATGAGTTAATGAAGATAAAGAAGAAGATGTAACTAAACCTTGTGTTAAAGAATACGAAGATGATGAATTATGTTTGGCATCTTCTCATTTTATTATTTTATATTTCCGTGTTATCTAATTAGAAGATTAATAAAGTTAAAATGCTAGGCAATATTGTATAGTGACTCACAAATAATAATTAGTAAGTTTTGTAAATTTTCTAGTTTAGAAATAATTTTGTAGGAGGCTTGAATGTGTGGTTTAGTTATCCAACTTTTTCTATTTGAATTATGTAAGTTTTTTTTGGGTTTTTATTAGATAGTTTTAAGTTTTAATTGATAATATGTTAGATAATATAATAAATGTATCATGTACAAAAATTTATACGATATAGTTTAGTTTATACTAAAATAATATCATTTTATTATTTTTCAGTTATTCTTTGACCGAATATTCTTTATTTAAAAATAAAACATATGTTTCAGTATGAAAAATTAAAAGCATTAATTCTTATTCATTATTTTCAAATAATGTGACACACATTTTTTCATAGTTTTAAAAAAAAAACTATCTCTATCTTTATTACCAATTGTTATAGAGTAACTTTAAACAAATAAATTAACATTGAAGTGAACACTCAAAAATAATACCATACATCACCTTATGTCTAGTCTATATCAGATATTGATTACTAAGTAGAAATAGGTGAGACTTTAGCTCGTAAATCCTTATGATTTTATTGGGTTGTGGTTAATTAAGGTGATGATAAATATTAAAGTTTACTAGGTGTGGAAAATTGAGATGAATCATAATGAAAATTTTAAAATGTTTTTGAGTACTATTATGCTCACTTTGTTATAGTTTGTTTTAATGTCATTCATATTAGAATAAACTAGGATGAAAAAATGTTATATTATTTAAGTCTTGCCTTCACTAACATCCAAAAATAAAATTAATAAAATTGAGATGGTTTAGGATAAATATTTAACCTTTATATATCCAAGTAAATATTTTTAAATAAAAATTTAAATTAAGGGAACATAGTTGTAAGAGGATAGATTTGACAAAGCTGACCTTACTCAAATGACCCAACTCACCATTCATTTAAATTTAATATCAACCTTAAAACCTTAAACAACTCGAATCAATATGAAATTGGTATAAATTTAGCTAGTATGATAATGACCTATATATGAATGATTATAATTGAAATAACCTAACCTAAAAAGAATCTGATTCAAACCCAACTCTTACCTAGATAGAAATATGACAATTACCTAACCCGAAGTTACTTGACCCGATATGACCCAAACTTGAACCCAACCCATACTAATACATAATTTCAAACTTGATCCAAGGTAAAGATAAATTTAATCTAAAAATGTAACATTTTACTTCATATAAATTGCTATATAAATATCAATAAACTATTTTATTAATAAAATTTTATATAAAAATAATAATATGAAACCAATTAGCGACAAATGAAATAAAACTAGTAAGACTTTGCTTTCTTTACTTTATTTTAATATCATATAAGCATCGATTAAGTTAGATCATATAAATTTTCGTTATTATTATTATTATAAACATAAAAATTATAACTGTAAATATAATAATTATAATATATATTATTATAATGACAATAATAAAATTTATATTTGCATTTTTAATAATAATAATGATTATTGTATTTCTAAATATAATAATAATAGTAATAATAATAACTATTATTGATTATGATAATAACAATAATTATCTACGATCATCATCACTACTACTACTACTACTACTACTACTACTACTACTACTACAACTATCATTATTATGATTACATATTTTATGATAACACTTTGTTATATTATTACATATATTGTGATAAAAATTACTGTAATAAATATAACAATAATAATAAATTATAAAATTTAATTTATTTATTAGATTTGAACTATTTGATTCTTGTATTTATTGGAAATTTTTATTTTTATAAACTGCGTGTCTGTGATGGATATTTGTCGAACTCTTGCTAAATAACATACCTCGAAGGAGAACTTCCTCCACGAGAGACTAAAAGGTCGTTTGGTATTAAGAAAGTAAATGGAGGAAGTATAATTTCCTAGAAAATACAAAATATCTTATTGTTTAGTTTAAGAGAAGTGAAAAGTCAATAGGTGATATTCTGAACCACCCATACGTCAAGGAAGCTACTTCCTAGGGTGAGGTTTAGTAAATAGTATTTTCTAAGTTATAAATTACCTAATTATCCTCAAGTACCCATAATTTCTGTAAAAAAATTTAGCCACTTTTTACCACTACATCAACATATGCCCATCATACCTCCATATTGCGTACCTGTTCACTACTTCAAAAAATAAATTTAATCCATCTCTATAGTTGTTCATTGAGGGAAAGAGAAGAGAGAGAAAATTCAGAAAAGCTATAGAAAGAAAGTGTAGGTAGGAATCCAATAATTTTAAAGTTTTGACAAACTTACCAGGTAATCTAGAGTGTAATTCTTCTCTAAATTGATTTTAACATTATCTACGCCTTTATCTTTTGTTGCTTCTAGTAGGATTCAGATGGGAGTGTTTAAGTAGCAAAAGAATGGCATGAATATTCACTAGTACCAGAGTTTCTGGGAGTGTCTGTTTGGTTTTTTTGGGAGAGGGGGGAGGTTTCATTCGTGGGTAGACATCCATGAATGATAGTAAAGAAGGCTTTTCGGACCATCACCTTTTTGTTATCTTTGGATGGCCTACTATATAATTAAATAGTTATTCTTTTTAGTGTGGTGATTGGTGAGTGATTCGTGAATCTTGATGGAGTAGTGACTATATTTTACTACTTACTGATGGAGTCGTGAATCTTGATGACCTACTACTTACTAACTTTTAAGCTCAACTTGCAGCTTGCCAGCTACATCAATAGAGCTACAATAACAGAGATCATGTATTTCGTTTTACAATATATATATATATATATATATATATATATATATAGATAGATATAGATATATATGTGTATGTATGTATGTATGCATGCATGTATATGTATGTATGCATGTATGTATGTATATTTTTCAAATGAAATGAAATTAAAGGGCAAGATTTTTTTATTCTTTTGTAGATATAAATAAATAATCATAATTAATGTCATTTTTGGGAACTAATATATAAGGTATGATTGAGCATGGTGTTGATGAGCTGGAAGCATGGAACAGTGGTACAATAAATTATTTGGTTCTCTATGTTTGCCTCTATTAATGTGTAGTTGTTAGGAATGATAATTTTTCCGGTTGGTTCGGGGGGCTCGATTGGGTTTGGGTATTTTTTAGGGGATCACGCATGCTACTTGCATTAATTATTCTATCATAGGTGTAGGCAATGCATGATAGCTAAACATGGCAATCCATTATTTTTTATTGCAACACATGTTCCAATGTCATCAATATCATCCACAAATTGATTATATTGTATGGATAATACTTATGTGTGCAGTAATGGCACAGATACTATTGAGCAAAAAATGATGGCAGAAACTCGTCTTATTATTTATTATCAAATGATGATTATGATGATGGAGAATAATATCATGATGATGCTTTCTCTTATAAGAATGTTAATTAGAACTCTTAGACCTGTCCACCATACGTTAGATGGCTCAACACATAGATGATATGAAGTTAGAATATCAAATATCAACTCTCTTATTCGAGTTAGTGACCAATTGTGTGTGGATAATTTAAGAATGGATAGAACATGTTTTCTTAAGTTGTGTGATATGTTATGTGATGTTGGTGGGTTAAAAGGAAACAAAAACATTGATGTAGATGAGATGGTCACAATATTCTTGTATACGCTATCTCATGATATAAAAAAATAGAAGAATTCAAGTATATTTTAGGCAAAGTGGTGAAACAATATCTAGACACTTCAATACCGTACTTCGTGTTGTTTTTAAATGTCACAATCTTCTTTAGAAGAAGCCGGAGCCTTTTGACGGAAGATGTTCAGATGAAAGATGGAAATGGTTTAAGGTATGTCACATTAATTTTATACTTTTATCTAGATTTAAAATATGAAGCAAATAATCTCTAACAATTTTGATTTTGTTTAGAATTGTTTAGGTGTTTTAGATGGAACCCATGTCAAAGTTCATGTTGGTGAAAATGATAAAGCTAGGTATAGAAACCGAAAGGGAGAATTATCCACTAATGTGTTAGGTGCATGTTCAAAAGACCTACTATTTATATATGTTTTACCTAGTTGGGAGGGTTCAACTCATGATAATAGAGTACTTCGAGATGCACTTTATAGAAGGAATGGGTTAAAAGTACCTCAAGGTAACAATTATAATACCTTTAAGTATTGCACTTTTTGTCAATAAACTTTGACTTTATTATGAAACAATGGTAATATTTTAATGTATACTAGGACGTTACTATTTATGTGATGCCGGATACATGAACTTTGAAGGTTTCTTAACTTCATATAGAGGTCAAAGGTGTCATCTTGATGAATGGAGACACGGACACCAACCCACAACAACTAAGGAGTTTTACAACATGAAGCATTCTCAAGCTAGAAATGTGATAGAAAGGTGTCTTGGTTTGCTAAAGATGAGACTAGGGATTTTAAGATGCACTACTTGGTATTTAGTGAATATAGTGGGTATGATTATTTCTGCATGTGCTCTATTAGGATGAATATGAATATTGGTCCAATGGAGATATTTGTTGAAGAATGTGATAATGGAATGCAAGATGTTGGTGATGATTCTTTCATTGGGCATCTCGAGACCAACACCACTTAGAATAACTTTACAAATGATTTAGCTTGTGAGATGTTTCAACAGTGGCAGGAGCCTAGACAAACTTAGTAAAAGTTGAGTTCTAATTTATTATTTGTATGAGGATGCTTAAATGATAAATTTACATTATATATTATATTGGATATGTTGGATTGTTGTTATATATTTATTGTTTATGATTATTTTTAGTATTGAAAATGAAGCACGATCATGGCATCAAATGCTAGAGGAAGATCTTGTGTTAGATGATTTTCAAAGGAGGATGTTGCCCTTGTTGAAAGTTTGGTGTATCTTGTGCTTAAAGGATGTTGGAAGGTTGAAAATGGTCAATTTAAGTCGGGGTATCAATTTGAGCTAGATAAGCTTATGCAAGAAAAAATTCATGGCTATCAGATGAAGGCTAAGTCCCACATTAATTCAAGAGTTAAAATTTTAAGGGATAGATATCATTCAATTGTGGGAATACATGGACCCAATGTTCGTGGATTTGGATGGGATGAGAGAAGAAAATGTATTTCGGTGGAAGATACCACATTTGCAGAGTGGGTAAAAGTAATATATATATATATATGTCTATTCGAGATATGTAACTATTTAATAATATTTCTATACAAAAAAATTATTATGTAGCAACTTATTAATATTTGTTTCACATTGGATTAGAGTCATCCAAATGCTATCGGGCTAAATAACAAGTCATTTCCGCATTATGAAGATCTTTCTATTATTTATGGAAATGATCGAGCTACCAGAGACGGTGCTCAATGTGCCGCTGATGTAGTTGATGAGATCGATAACCATCAACAACAAAATGAGCAAAATGAAACACCATCCCTGCCCATAGAAGATGGTTCTCATGTTGACACACCTTCAAGTAGTAATAAGAATAAAAAAGCTAGGATAGAGACCTTGGAAGTTGTCAAGTATATAGAATCACATATGAAACGAATGAGTGATGTGACAGAAGTTGTCAGAAAGCATATTGGTATCATCGCTAGCCGCTTTAAACATGAATATGAGGTGGATAATTGAAGAATAAATGTATTTTTTGAAGTAAAGAAGGTAGAATGTCTAACTCCAAATGAGATTATGAAAGTTGAAAAAAAATAAAAATAAAACTATTTCTGATCTTGTAGAGGTTGACTACTTCTTTAGTATGGATGATGATTATCAAAGGGCATATATTATCAGTTTATTGATTTCGGATGTTTAAAATATTCCTGTCATATTTATTATTATTCAAATAATATTTTTTAGTATTTTATTATAATTATTTCATCATTTTAGTTTATGTCATTGCATTTATTAATTTTTTTACAATAAGTTTTGATACAGGAGCTACTTCAATTACTTGATGATATTTTTATAATATTCTATTGTTGCTTGTTATGATTATTTATATTTTTGTAGTGGTAAATAAAGTTTCTATTCATGTAAAAAATAGGTGGAAAAAATAAATGTTGATATTTATTAACAAAGGATATTAATATAATTTTATGTCTAATTTATAAGTAATAAGAAAATAAACCAAATAAAATAAGTAAGAAACTTATCATACTTTTTAAAAGATATATATATACGTAACAAATATAAATAAATGTATTTTTTAAAAAACTATTTTTTAATATTTAACTTTTAAAAAAATTATATTTATAAAAGTAAATATAAATATACCAAACGATTAAAAAAAAGAAGCGGAGAATCAGTTGTCCCAAACTCTTCTCTGTGCTTTGCCCAGGCCGGGGCCAGGCTTCCATAACTAAACCAAAATTCTTGTATAGAATATAAGAAAAAGAGGAGGTTGATGCAAAAATTCGGTGCGGGTATTTCATCTGCCTAAATGCTCGTTTGGTATGGGGGTTATAGGGGTGGAAAAATTATCCCCATATTTTATATATCTTGTATAATTTATTTAAAATTAAATATTTTTATTCTAATAAATACCCATTTTAGATCTTAATTTTATTTTAGATCTTAATTTGATTTAAAATGGGTATTTTATTAAAAATATATTTATTATTATTAAATACTTAATATAAGAGGTATAAAATAGAGGAAATTTTTTTCCACCTCTATTACCTCCGTACCAAACAAGTCATAAGGAGTAAACAACGAGGTTCAAATCCTGACGGAGGCCTTTTTTGCTCCTTATTTAGTGTCAAAACGACGCGTTTTATAAGGGAGAATTAGTCAGCCCAGCTGTTAGGTTTCTCCCCCTCTTATATTCACTTTCCTCACTTTCCTCTCCCTCTCGAGACAGATTCCGACTCCCTTCTCGTCCCTCTTCACTCTTCAGTTCTTGCTCCGGTGTTTACTTCGATCTTCGACTTCAGCTTTTAGGCTCCAGCTCCGCACCTCCGCCGCTGCTCCTTCATCGATATGTTCAGTGATTTTTCGCCTCCGAATCGGTAGTCACTTGTCGCTTTGTCATTCCAGTTCCAGCGGTCAATGGTCCGTCGAGCTAATCAACGAACCCGCTTCGACCTCCTCAGGTAATTATCTATCCCTTTAGTTTATTTAGTACTGATAATTTATTTTCATATTCTCTGTTAAATACTTTTTGTGTGAAGCCCTTGGTTTGGATTATTGTATATGAATCATATGATTGACAATTGGATGTATTGATAATCTGATATCTGATAATGAGTATATATTCATCTCAGTTTCCTTAGTTGATTTAGTATCTCAATTCATTATTATTGAAAATTAGAAACACTTTGCTTTGATTGAATTGGTTTCTCAATTGATTAAACCCTAATTATTTTATTGATTGATTAAATTCTTGAGTTTTTACGAAACCCTAATTCACCAATTAGTTTGTCAATTGATTGAATTGTTTAAGTTCTTAGTTAATTGTTGAATTACTTTTTGGTAAAATTATATTACACGTTAAATTTTGTGTTATTGTTGACATTGGACACCATGGACTTTCAATCTTGTTTCCACCACCACGCCACAGCTCCTTATTTACTCGTTAGTAGCAGCTGCAGTAGCAAAGGCAGAGGATAATATGAATAAGGGATCAACGATGGTGGAAGCAGAGACAGAGGATAATAAGAATAAGGGATCAACGAAGGTGGAAGCACAAGGAGAAGGAGAACCCAGTGTTCCAATATTTCGGGACATAAGGCGGTACTATTGCGAGTTTTGCGGGATTTGTAGATCAAAGAAAACTCTCATAACCACTCATATTCTATCTGAACATCAGGTGCCTTAGCCCCTCCCTCTTTTTTCCTTGATTTGAAAATTTTCTTAGGCAATAAAATTGTTGGCGGAACAGCGACAATTTGTGCTTTATAACTGTGGATGCTGATTGGGGTTGTTCTTATCGTAGGAGGAGCTAAAGGAGAAGGAAATTGAAGGAGTTTATGGAAGTAAAGAGGGTTTGAAGGCTGGCCACACTTGTGACGAGTGTAGTGCAACTTTTAAGAAGCCGGCTCATTTGAAGCAACATATGCAGAGTCACTCCCTTGAGGTATTCCCCCTCCCTTGGTTTCAGCGATGAAGAACCAAATTGCATTCAACAACATGCACAATGTAATGTTTGATATACTTTTACTGGAACTTGAAGGCTCAGTTATAGTGTTTTAAATTGGTTTAGTTTTAGTGAATTGAGCTTATGTTTTCAAAGACGCTATATCATAGACTGAATTTTGTTTGTGGAACTGTTTAGTGTTCAGCAATTAGTTCTATTTGTGGCAGCTTATTTGCTGCATAATCTAATGTGTCTCACTGATTTGTTCTTTTTATTAATTAAGCTGTATGGAAAATGTTGGAAAATTTGCAGATTGAACTTTTGAGTGTGTGAAGCATTGGATCCCAAACAAAGAACTCCAAAATGCTGAGGCTCATGCTTCTTGACTGGACTAGTATCAGGATGGGGGACCTCCTGAGAAGCTCTGTCAAGTGAGCCTTGCACACGCCCTGAGGTTTGGCTAAGATTTCACTGTACATTCAATTTTATCTTATTTTTTTGGAGCATTGTGTTATTTTTAAATTATTATGGGTAAGATAACTTCTTCTGAAGAACTTCTTCATCATGGTACAGAGACCTTTTGTTTGCCCGGTGGATGATTGCAATTCTTCTTATCGAAGGAAGGACCACTTGAACCGGCACCTTCTTCAGCATAAAAGAAACTTATTCAAGTGCCCTGTTGAGAATTGCACGTCCAAATTTCCTTTCCAGAGTAACATAAAGAGACACATGAGGGAATTTCATGAAGATAAGCATAAGCATGGGGAGCCAAAGAAACATGTTTGTCAGGAGCCTAATTGTGGCAAGGAGTTCCCATATGCATCCAAGCTTCGAAAACATGAAGATTATCATGGTACCTTCTGCGTCCTATTCTTGTAATTGCTTTTCTATAAATCCTACATGTTCTACACCATATGTTTAGAACTGACTCATTATTGTCATTATCTGTAACCACAGTTAAATTGGATTCTATAGAAGCATTTTGTGCTGATCCTAGCTGTATGAAGTCTTTTACCAACAACCAGTGCCTCAAGGCTCATATCCTATCCTGTCATCAACATCTTATCTGTGAGATTTGTGGGTCAAAGCAGTTGAGGAAAAATATCAAGCGCCACATGCGCTCGCATGAAGAGCAGCAGATAAAGAGAATCAAATGTACTTCTGAAGATTGTGATCACACATTTAGCTCCGTAAGCTGCTGCATTGCTGAGTGTTATTTTAATCTCCTTTTCCATCACGTGCTAATTAATGTTTAGTTATCTGAACACCTCTGTTATTTCTCAATCAATTTTGACAGAATTCAAACCTCCAGCAGCACATAAAGGCTGTGCATCTTGAACTCAGACCTTATGCTTGTAGACTTCCTGGTTGTGGCATGAGATTCTCATTCAAGCATGTTCGAGATAATCATGAGAAAACATTACGGCACACTTATGTCCATGTAAATATCTTACTACTTGAATTACTCAAACGGGTTGCTGTGGGTGTTCCAAGTACTGACTTGCACGTGACCTTTTTGTCTATTAGACGATGATATATATAATGTGATTTGTATTTTTTTTTCTGCAGGGTGATTTTGAAGAGGTTGATGAGCTAGTTAGGTCAAGACCAAGGGGTGGCAGAAAGAGGAAGTGCCCGTCCATAGAAATGCTTTCACGTAAGAGGGTTACTCCTCCAAATCAATTTGATGGCGTGATGATTAGTGGATCTGATTATTTATCGTGGTTACTGTCATCTAATGACGATGACTGATGAGGATGAGCTAGAAACATCGAATGATTAGGCATCCATTATGGAAATATGGGTTTCATATATGTAAATATAATATATCTGATACATGTGTGATGCTTATATATTTGTGTTTGTTGCGAGTTCTTTGTCCTCCTTGTGTCTCATAAAGAATTTTTGTAGGATGAGATCCGATTAAAAGATTGATAAGTACCGAGGTTTGATAGGGAGGAAATCTTCCTACCCAGGTGACCCAGGAGGTGGAAAAGGGTCTTGAGAGTAAAGAAGGCTAAATACACATAATATTTGGGAGAGGAGATAGTCTTGAAATTATAGCTGCATCTCTCATTCATTTCCTACGCCATATTTATGACATTCTCAAATTATTACAGATATGACATTCATTTAGTAGGTACATTAGAATTATAAGATTAAACCAAATGGACAGAATAAATAGCAAGGCTGTCGCGGCGTTGCTAGCATGGGCTGGGGCCAGGGCCATATGAAAGGCATGCATCAATACTCTTCCCTTAAAAAGATCATTGTCCTCAAGGATTAAACCTTGAAAACTTAGCCATGAGATCTTCATAGAATTTTCAGGTAGCATCATCCTCTAACTTGCTAGTCCACTTGGCCAAGACTTGGTAGCAACAACATTTCTACGCATGGCGAAGCGGCGAGCCAAAATTGTTTCAGGTTCTTACAACAAATTGAGGGTGGTGGGATAGGTGGGTAATGAGGTATGCATTTTCTGGTTGCCATGATTCTTCTTAAGCAATGAGACGTGAAATATCAAGCGAACAACTTGAAAAGGTAGAAAAAGTTTGTAAGCAACCTTACCAATTCTATTGACCACTTGTGGACAACATGATGAGTCAGGAAATGCCACCTATATAGTTGAAAATTAATGTACATCCAATCACCGATGCTAAACTCCTTTTCCGAACGATGTTCGTCAGCTTGTTGTTTCTATAACACCTCAAAAATTTAAAATAAAAACCTTTTATTTAAGATAATTTAATATTAAATTATTGATTTAATTATTTTAGGGATCCTTGATTTACAAAATAGATAGAATTATTTAATAAATTAATATAATTATTTTTATCATTTTATCTTATTCCTTTATTTAGATAAATTCCAAATCCATAATTTTACCAAAAGTATTTTCTTAAATTAATACCTAAGTTTTTGATAAATTAAATTAATGTTTTTCCTAAAAATTAATTTTAGCTTAATTTCTAATCCTCCTCCTCCTCCTCCTTCTTCTTCTTCGTCTTCTTCTTTCTTCTTCGTCTTCTTCTTCTTACTCTTCTTCCTCTTCCTCTTCTTCCTCTTCTTCGTCCTCTTCCTCTTCTTCGTCTTCATCTTCGTCCTCTTTGTCTTCCTCTTCTTCCTCTTCCTCTTCTTCCTCTTCCTCTTCGTCTTCGTCTTCGTCTTCTTCTTCTTCTTCTTCTTCCTCCTCCTCCTCCTCCCCTTCCCCCTTGGGGCCTTTTCCTCCTTCTTCTTCCCCTAAACCACCTCGACCCAAACACCACCCTAACCCCCTCGCATGCCACCCCCTTACACGTGCCTTCCCCTGCACCCCTGCCAGCTTGCACTGTCCCATCACCAACCGGATGCCTACATCACCCTCCTCCCTAGTCGTAATTTCTTTCCATTTTTGGCCCTGCAACTCCTAGTCCCCTCCCCTAAACGCCCCTCTTTTCCCCTGCCCCTGCACCTTGTCGCCTGCAACTCTCCCCCTGCACCTGCTTGCACCGTCCTCCCCTATCATCGCTAGCCGTTAGTGACTTGTTCCCTTGTCCTTATCTCCCTCTCATTGTTTATAAAACCCCCACACTCTCCTTCTCCTCTCTTTTCTGCCCCAAAAACCCTTGCCAATCTTTTCCCTGCCCTACCTTCAGATGCCACCGCCGCCGCAACCAGGCCGTGCCGCTGCCCTGGTTCCACTCCTTTCCCTTCCCTGTAACTTCTTGTGCCCATTGAGCCCTCACTTTCCCCTCCTTTCCCTTCCCTTCCTCTCCTAGCGTGTAGAGTAGGCAACTCGAGCTACCCTTGCACCACCCCGTGCCACCAATGCCGCTTTCCACAGCATACCTCCCTCTCCTCCTCCTTATTTTCTTCTACTTGTTCTCCTCTTCTCTGGCTCATCCCCCTTCGATATCATATCACCCTTTTCCCTCGACCTTCTCTTCTTCTGTTCTCTTCTCCCCTATTTTTCCTTCGACCCCTCTTTGCAGTCTCCACCGCCTCCAAGATGTCGCACCATACCTCCATTCACTACCCACCTCCTGCCTTGCCTATGCACTTAACAACCACCACCAACACCCTCCCTCAAGCCTTACCCGAGCCTCCTCTTCCTCCTTCCTTTTTCCCTCCTTTTGTCCATTTGCATGGCTCACACTACATGGCAGTGTGAGTTGTGCCGTATAATTTTGGTATATTTTAGCCAATATTAAGGTATAAGATAATTTAGTAATCTTATATATTTAATAAATATTTTAATAGAAATAATTCTTTTATTTACCCAATATTTATATTTCACTTGTGATATAATTTTAGGTACAAAATTTTATTAATCGGATTTTAATCATTTTTAATTGAGATACCGGTTAAGGTTGGTTTTATTGGAAATAAGGTAATCATTACACCCCACTAAAATATATGGATTATCGTATGTTAGCACATTAGAGTTTTTGCTGTGTGATTTATGTAAATATGATGTATTACTATCAATCCCATGATTATTATATTATCTTATATATGGTGTGATATGTGTGAAAGGGTGACTAAGAAAAAAGGGTTGATGTTGATGATGAGTGTTATGTGTATATACATGCTATACTAAGTGAGTATGGACACTTGTAGTGAAAATAGTACTAATATGATCCCTAGGGGAATTTGGTCATTTGGACACATCATGATGTTTAAACTTAAATGGGATGCCTAATGCGTTAGGAATGTTGCTAAGAGTAGAGAGGGGAGTTGGGTGGATTATAAATCTATGTGTTAGTAGAAATATCAATATTTTATGGTATAGGGGCATAAGTGGTGATAGTATATGGTATAGGGGCATTTTGATAATTTCAAAGGTATAAGGGTGATTATACTAATAAATGTGCATGCTAAGAAATAATTGGTGTTAAGTATGATAATAAGGTTTGGTGGCATTAGTAATTCATGTTTGGGTATAAATAGTAATATTATATGGTATATGGGCATTTTGGTAGTTTTAAAGGTACAAGGGTGATTATACTAATAAATATGCATGCTAAGTAATAATTGGTGTTAAGTATGGAAAATAGGGTTAGGTGGAATGAGTAACACATGTTTAGGCATAAATAGTAATATTATATGGTATAGGGGCATAGGTGGTGATAATATATAGTATAGGGAAATTTTGGTAGTTTTGAAGGTATAAGGGTGATTATACTAATAGAAGTGCATGCTAACAAATAATTGGTGTTAAGTATGATAATAAGGTTTAGTGGCATCAATAATACATGTTTGAGCATAAATAGTGATATTATATAGTATAGGGGCATTTTGGTAATTTTAAAGGTATACGGGTGATTATACTAATAAATGTGCATGCTAAGTATTAATTTGTGTTAAGTATGGAAATAAGGTTTGGTGGCATTAATAACACATGTTTGGGTATAAATAGTGATATTATATGGTATAGGGGCATTTTGGTATTTTTAAAGGTGCAAGGGTGTTTATCCTAATGAATGTACATGCTAAGTAATAATTTGTGTTAAGTATGAAAATAGGGTTTGGTGGCATTAGTAATACATGTTTGGACATAAATATTGATATTTGTGGCCTAGGGCACTTTGAAAATTTTGAAGGTGCAAGGGTGATTATCCTAATAAATGTGCTTGCAAAGTAATAACGGGTGCTAAGTATGAATATAGGGTTTGGTGGCATTAGTAATGCATGTATGAGCATGAATGGTGAATTTATATGGCCAAGGATTATTTTGGTAAATTTGAGGGTGCAATGGTGGTTATGCTAATAACACATGCATGGTAAAGGTTAATTGGTGTTGGATGTGAGAATATGGATTTATGGTCTTAGTATAATTTCTTTTAGCATGGTTATCAATATTACATGGCTTAAGGACTTTTAGTAGTTTGGGCATGTATTAGGGTGATTACTTTGATGAACACGTATGAGGCAAGTCCAACCCAAGGGAGCTATGACCATGGGTGAGAAGAGTAGAGTTGGTTGCTATGAATGGATATGGGGGTAAATAATGACATGGCCCAGCACTTACACATTTGGGGAGCCCATGGAGTGCAAAAGGATGAGAGGCTACCAAAAGAGTGGAATTAGGGTTTCTAGGAAGGCCCAATTTGGAAGGTTAGTATCACATGAGCAAGATGGCGGAGTTATGCTACAAAACCTTAGGGGATGGATAATCATGGCAACATATGCTTGGTTGTGGGAGTTTAGGGCCAATTAAGAAGTAGAGAAGGGGTCAGGCCCATTTAGGCCAAACTAGGGTTTTAAGGACTAACTCTAGGGGCCAATTGTTATCATATGTGAGAAATGGGAGAAATGGATTATAACCCGCGTGGAAAAGGTCCTAATGGTATATTTGGGTTGGTGGATAATTTTGGGGTCTCAAGGGATCATTAGGGAGTGTGGATATCTCAATTTAGGGGATTAGGGTTTCCATGGGGTCAGGTTTAGCTCGGGTGGTAGTATGTCAGAAGTCTCACATGGTTTGTGCATGGATGTGTGTGTGATATCTGGCAAATAAGATACGAATAAGGCATCAATCACTTAAAATGGATGATCATTGAGTCGGGCCCATGAGTAGTATATTTACCGGTCCACCAATTATAATAGTGGTTAGATGTGTTCTGCCCTGGATTGTAGTATACTTATCAGTCCATCTATTATAATAGTGGTCAGGAGCATTTTGCCCTGGATTGTATTAGGTTTATTGGTCCATTGATCATAATAGTGTTCAGGAGCATTTTATCCTAGATGACATAGTTACTAGTCCGCCGATCAAAATAGTGGCGTTCCTGATCCCTTGTGGATATAATCCGAGAAATGACTAATTATGACACTGATGTATGGAATACAGATAATAGTGAATGAACTAATATGACCTACTGATGTGTATGGCATTCTTGTTATGATGTTGTTTAGAAGTTAATGGGTCGATTAAGCGAGTTGCGCTTCCTGCTGAAGATGATATGAATTTATAATTATACTACAAAGAGCATCGCTTAGATGTTCCATTGGTAAGTTCTAAGCATTTGTAGCATATGATCTTAATGTATGTAGCTATCAGATGATTATTAAATTTCAGTCAATATATGTATTATTCCATGTTCATGTGTTCGATTTGTTGCATGCAAGCCTTACATATTAGTCTTGTATAAAGGGTTACTCATTATCATACTACTGAATGGTTCCTTTCTTGGGCCCCTGCCTATCCAATAGGCAGTAGCCTTTGCAGGTTAGCTCGCATGCTCCCTTTGGGATTGAGAGCGTAGGGTTATCTGGGATGCTGATTGGTATATTGAACCGGGAAGTCCTTCTATTTCCTTCTTCAAACCCTTTGTATTTCCTTTCTACTGATATTTTCTTTGTAACCACAATTAGTGGGGTTTCTATGGAAGGTGAGTTAACCTTCCCAACTATTGTGCTACTCTAATTTGTAAATGTGTTCTTGAAATTTAAGTAAAGTATATTTTCAGCCTCAGCATTTAGTATCAGAATGGTGGAAGGAAATTAGGCTGGTACTAAATGTGGCAGTAACACCTTAAAAATTTACTATACCTGCTTCCGCATAAACTTTTTTAGTAGTAGATTTTAGGATGTTACAGTTTCATCCTGGATTATGTCTTCACAAGATGAGATCTGAGGAGTGTGAGAGCATTCTCCCTAGCTGCAAGTGATCGATAAACAATGACAACCACTGAGTCTTTAGGGAAGTAAGGTAAGTATATTGGGAGGGGGGTTGGCCATATAAAAGTTCATAAGGAGTGGCATGTGCTAGTGACTGAAAAGTGGGTTTGTACCAATATTCTTCCATAGGAAGCCACTTGCTCCATTCCCTTGGAAAATTCCTTTCCATGCATTTTAAATAAATCTCTAGGCACTTGTTCAAAACCTCAGTTTATCCGTCTATTGGAGGGTGGTAAGAGGATGAGAGCTGTAATTGATTGCCTTACTGTTTGAACAACTCTTGCCAGAAGGTACTCACAAAGATGAGGTCTCTATCACTAGCGATGCTTTGAGGCAGCCTAAAGATCGTATCAATAAATTTCTTTGCCACTCTAGATGCTATGTAAGGGTGGTTTAAAGTGATGAAATGGGAGTGTTTACTGAGCCTATCAATAACCACTAATATGACATCCTTTCCATATAACTTTGGCAAACCTTCTACAAAATCCATGTTGATATTTGCCCAAACTGCAGTATGGATCGAGCGGGATTATAACAACCCTGGTTGAGCCTAGATGTCATATTTGTTCTTTTGGTACACATCACAACTTCTAACATACTCTCTCACATTTTTCTTCAGGCCCTTCCAATATAATAAGGATGATAGTCACTTCTATGTAGCATGCACCCCTGAGTGCCCACCAGTAGGTGTATTGTGATACAATTGAATGAGTTTGTGGCTCAAGTTTGTGACTTTTCCCACAACTAGCTTCCTTTTCCTCCTCAGTAAGTGTTGGGAATAGGTATAATTAGGAAATCTGGTGGTGTTTTGTTGCTATAACTCTTTAATAATTGTCTTTATATGGGGGTTAGATTCCCAGCTAGCCTTGATCTCATCTAGTAATGCATGATGAACCACCGACATAGTCATAGCAAATAGTTCATATTTTTGTGCCCTAGATAAGGCATCAACCACTATAGTCTTTTGTCCCTTATTATAAGAAATTTCAAAATCAAAGGGAAGCAGTTTGGCCAACCACATCTATTGGAAAGGAGTGGTAAGCCACTAGTCGAGGAGGTACTTCAAGGGTTGATGGTTTGTCTTGATCTTGAAGTGTCTTCCCCATAGTTAATGCATCCACTTGTTAATGGCAAAATGAATGGATAACATCTCTTTCTCATACATCGACAACCCTTGATGTTAAGGTGAACATGTTTTGCTGATATAAGCTAAGGGGTGCCCTTTTTGCATAATGACAACCCCATGCCCACTGAGGAAGCATCCGTCTCGATCACAAACTCCTTAGAGAAATCATGTAAGTTAAGTGTTGGTGCTGTAGTTAATGGTTCCTTTAATTGATCAAAAACATTCCTTGCCTCCTCTGACCACCTAAAATTATTTTTCTTGAGCATCTCCTCGAGGGTCTAATAATTGAACTGTAATTTCGTACAAATCTTTGATGGTAACCAGCTAGCCCTAAGAATCCTCGTAGTTATGTCAAGTAGAGATGGCAATGGACCCAGAACCCGACCTGTTAATACAGGTTCTAGGTCCGTGATTTTTGGACCTGATGGGTCTAGGTCGGGTCTAGGTCTGGGTCCAGTCATTTTAGACCTAGACCCATTTAATTAAAAAAAATACATACACACCCATATATATATATATACACATACATACATACCCAGTATCCACACCGTATGCCTGACGCCACAATCCACACTCCACACCAACACCATTCGTTTGTTTGGACCATCTCCCACTCCCTTCCAACAACTCCTCTTCGACTCTTCCATGATTTGAAGTTTAACTGTTCAAACTTTGAACTCGCATCTATTTGCTTCTCTCACAGCCTCGTAGTAGCAGCCTAATAGCCTCGCAAGCAGCTGACACAGTTGCAGCCCTCCCTTGCCTCTACTCTCCCTCGCATACACAGTCTCTCTCGCACTCGCTGAGTGACAGAGGCAGTCTCACAACGCAACTCGTAGTGTTACTCAGTTGCACACCCTCTCTCGCCTCTACTCTCCTCCTTGACAGTCGACATTGACGATACACACATAGTCTTGCAAATTACAGTAGTAGTATACTCCTCTTCAACCTCAACCTAACTTCCTCCAATAGTCTAGGTAGTTCCTTGAGTTGCCTCCCTCCTCCAGTCTTGCTACTCCTTAACCTCCCTCAACTTAGCTTCCTCCATGCAAGTAGGCTTCACAACCGAATCCATCCACAAGCCTCAGCCCCTCACTCGGTCAGTCGCCAGTCTGTCACTCCTCACCTCTGCCAGGTCCAATCGATGCGAGTAATGCTATCCATTGTGTATGTACCAATTGGCCATTCCTATGTGTGTGTGACGTATGTCTTTGTCTATGCCGCAACTCTGCATGAGCATGACTACATCATTTGTAGACTATTTAGCTTGTTTTTGATTAATTTTGTTCATATGTATTGTACCAATCCTATGTGTGTGTGTCTGATGTGTGTTTGCTAATAGTAGTGCCAAGTGCAGATTGTTGAACATAACTACATAAGGCAATCAGAATGGGAATTATGTAATTAATGAAGTTTAATTATTGATAATTAAATTGTAAATGAAGTTTGATTAAGTAAATAGTGGATTAGATGAAAACTAAGCAAAGTAGCATTTATTGTAACACCCTAATTTTTACTACTGAAAAATTTCGTTTGCAGCGGAAGTAACTAAGTAAAAATAGTAGGGGTTATGGCCGTGATTGACATGATTCTGGTTTATACAACCATCCTTACATCAATCACAAGGCTAAAACATTCAAGGTAATACAAGAAAGTTAGAAAATAAAAGTACATTTATAGTACAAATACTAAGTTTGGAGTATTACTTCGAGTTTAACAATACCAAAATACAAAAAGGGGATACCATAGATCAAGAGTCCAAAAGGGGTATCCAGTTTAATACATAACCTAGATAATAGATACTCTTCATCTGACTTCGAAATAGATAGAGTCACTCATCCCCACATAAGGCGTCATAGGCCGCAAAGTCATCTACCTGATCCTCTGAAACCTGCACATAAGATCCATGGCCTTCTACTCATAGGAATGAGCAACACCTATAAAACAGGTGGTCAGTACGTTGCGTACTAAGAAATGGAACAATACTATTGAAATAGGAGTACAAATAGCACATGCCTTCACATTAAATGATAAAGGAATATAACCAAGTAAATGAACATCTCATAAGGCATATTATGATCCAGATCCTTTTATAAAGTATAGTCCATTTTCATTCTTTTATATACGTTGAGTGAAGGAACCCCACTATTCTTAAACTGGTGGAACGGTCTGAAACTTCTCGGGGACAATACACCCGAGCCATTATTCTTTCCAGTGGAACAGAGGTTAAAAACATCTCCTTGGGGCAGAACACTCTAGAGCCGCTATTCTACCTATTAGAATGGGAATAAAAACATCTTCTCAGGGGAGAACACTCCCGAGCCACTATTCTACCCGGTAGAACAGGAATAGATCACTCTAGTCCTGACTCACGTATTCTTCCACTGTAAATAATTAGTATCTTTCCTATAGGTTATGAAGATATGTTTTATTTCATAATGAGTAGGGACCCCACTATTCTCAATCGGTGGAACAATTTGAAACTTCTTGGGGACAACACACCCAAACCACTATTCTTTCCGGTGGAACGGAGATTAAAAACATCATCTTAGGGCAGAACGCTCCCGAGCCACTATTCTACCTGGTGGAACGTGAATACATATATATAGATTTAGGAAAAATAATCACCATGGCCCTTCTCATGTGCTCTTTCACTCTAAGTGATTAGTATCTTATTTAATATTGATTATTCGACATAGAAAATAGTCAATTAGATATGCATGTTATATAGATCCAAACCTTTAAGTTTGGTCAAACCCTAATTACACATCCTTTAGTGATCATTCTCCCATGTTGGTCGTTCCACTCACATTATATTACGACGTCTCCCAAATCCCATCATTAGTATCATACCCAAAAAGCACAACCCAATTCCCATGAGTTTTGGTTTAGTAATCTCATCCCGATATATATATATATATAAATCACTGAAGTATCAAGTCCAAATCCTATAAAATTGTCATATCACTTCACGTAAAATTTTCATCATTCCTAATTCCAATAGATAACCTCTAAACCCTGAAGATGGAATAATAATAATAATAATATTAACATCTCAAGATAACTTGCCCCAAATTTACTATTAAAAAATTATGAACCCCAAATAACGATAATATTCTCATGAATTTCTCAAGTTATTATTGTCATAATTTAAGTCTCCTAACACATAAATCACCAAAACTTCCTTAATATCCCATAATGACCAAGTTACCCTTTAAGCACAATTAGCACCTTTATTTTATAAAATCTTATACCCTCCATACAAATTATTTTTCCAAGTCCCCATTAATTATCATACCTCATGAGAGACCTTAAGCCCATTTACCAAAACTCATTCAGCCCATATTTTATATCATAAGACATGATTTCAAAATCATGAAATTATCATCGTTCAACCCATATTTCACACTATAGATATAATTTCACAATTTTGAAATTATCATCCTTTAACCCATATTTCATACCTTAAGTTATAATTTTCACAAATATGACATTCTCATTATTCAACCCAGATTTCATACCATGAATATATTTCCACAAGTGTGATATTATCATCGTTCAACCATAGATATATTTCTAAAAGTATGATATTAACATCACTCAACCCATATTTCATGCTATAAGATGCATTCTTACAAATATGATATTATTGTCACAATCATAACATAATGGTATCTCTTACAACTCTTATTTTCTTTCAACATAACATTCATAACATCAAAAATTATCAATATTAACATATGTTACATATTGTAGCAGCAATATCATAACAAACACATTTAGTCATACAAGCAATTATCACCAAAAGTCCTAAGCATCGAATAATATCCTTACAAACTAGGACACTGAGCTCTAAGCACGCAAAATCCTATACTTTCTCCTCCGAAGCTATTGGAAAACCACCTAAAAAAATAATAAAATTATGGTTAGGCTCGAAGAGTTAAATTGAAGGAAAGATCAAGGTAAAGAGGGTAAAAGTAGGTATAACTATAATCAAATGAGAGCTTGAGATATGTGGATGTGTATAGGAATGTGTGGTGGAGCTATGGTAAAAGTTGGTGATGTTTGGTTGAGGTTTAGGGGTGAAAATAGGGATGCATGACTAAAGGAATAGGGTTACATGACTGTGCAGAAAGCGGTGCAGCTTCTGGCTGAGAAAAAATAAGATGCACATCCAGGCAGTGTGAAATTTTCATGGCGTGCAAAATATATATGTGCATGTGTGCTTATGTGGTATGATTTGGGAAGAAGAAAAAGAACAGAGAGAAGGGTGCAAGTGTGCAACGGGGATGATCGGGATTGTGCAGCTGTAGGGTGAGGGTGATGGTTGTAGGGGATGGTTAGGGTAGGGTAATAGCTGCAGGGTGAGGGTGGTGATGGTTGATGGAAGTGTTGCATAAGAAGAAGAAGAATGGTAGGGAGAGATGGGTGTGCGACGGGGTGCAGGTCTGCAAAGATGGGAGAAGGAGAAGAAGGAAGAGAAAGGTGATGGGTGATGGATGAGGGTGTAGAAAGGTGATGGGTGGTGGTGAAAGTGGATGGTGAAAGAGTTGCATCATGAGGTTGATGGGAGAAGGAGAAGAAGGAAATAAAGGAAAAGGAAAAAGGAAAAAGGAATAGAAAAAGAAAAGAGAAAGGGTTGGGGGGATTAGTTTAGGGTGATTTTAGATTAGCTGAGGGTAATTAGGATTAGCAGAAATTTTAGTGGATTTGATTTTGGTTTACAAATTATGGTTTATCAAAGTTAAGGTTTTTGGAATCGGTTAAAGTTTCAGAATTAAGGATAGGTTAAGGCTAATATAGGATTTATTAGGATTAGAATCAAATTAGGGTGCTAATGATACAGGATTAGATTAAGCAAATTTTTGGGGTATTACATTTATCATCAAGAAACAAAGATAATAAAAGGGTATGGGATGGGGTTAAAGGGCAAAAATGAATTGGTAGAGGATGGTTAGAGAAAGGAAAGCCAAGAGGAGAGAAAGGAGGGGATCTACTTGAACAAGTATAGTTGGATTAGATTATGTATCTCTTTGATAGCTAACCTAGGAAATATAGAGAATAAAATGGGATTTGATGGTTGCAACCCTAAATAATTGATAGTAGTAGAGAGAAATTGTGAGTAAGAAGATAATGCAATGTGCTAATGCCTTATTATGATCCCTATTATATTGCACTCGTATTTTACACCAACTTAATCTAACAACCAAGAGAATAAAATATTAGGGGAGGAATTAGCTAAGGGAGACTACAACTTCTAAGAGTGGAAAATATTAAAAAACAAGACTTAAGTCTTAACTCTAAAATACACAACGTTAGTAAGTAGCTATAATTGGATTGAAGGGAGTCAAACATTACAATTTAAAACATAGGTCAAGCTCCATTTGCAAATTCAATTAGCAGGGGTTGTATCAACACTCCTCCCTTTAGCTGACCTTTGTCCACAAAAGCATTAGAAAGAATTCAGATTTTAGTATACTTATATTTTTAATTTTAGGTAGGTTATCATTATTAGTTATTTCATGGGTTAAATTTGATAATATTTTATTCTTGAGGTTGCTTCGAATTGTATTTTTTTTGTTCTAGTAGGTCATGATACATGAATAAGAATCTAATTATGCTTCCTCAAAGTTTTCATGGTCTAAGGGCACTCGTGTTGGTTCATTTCAGCCTGCTACTTCACATATAGATGGTTTATATGTAAACATGGAGGTGATTTAAAATCAAAACAATGAAGGGTACCTAAGTGATAAAGAAGTAGATCAATAACTTGATTATACTATTTGTACATAAAAAAACTAGGAATTGCACTTCAGCGATATATGATTGCTTTGATAGAATTGACGTTAAGTGTGTGACCAAGGCAAAATGCAGTCATTGTAAGGCTATTTTAACTTGTGCAACTAGTAGTGAAACCTCACATCTTAAAAATCATGTAGAGAGACTTTCCCTATAAAACATTTGAGGCTTGGGTCAAGAGGGGTTAAGCAACAAAAATTGAGTATAAAGACTCAATCCGATGGCTTAGCAAGTTTAGATATAAAGCAGAATAATGATACGTCATTTGATTAAGAGATTTCAAGGAGGGAATTGGTGAACCTGGTGGTGATGCACATCCATTCGTTGTCATTTGTTTATTATATTGGATTTATAAGATTGTACAAAGCCTCAATTCTTCCTTCAAGATGATTTCAAGAAATACTTTGAAGAATGATGTGATGAAGTTGTTTCAAAGTGAGAGACATATTCTAAAGGATTTTTTGAATCATAATCAGAGTCAAGTTGCAATCACCACTAACATGTGGACTACATCCAACCAAAAAAAGGGATATATGGTCGCGACATCACACTTTATTGATGAAGATTGGAATTTGCAAAGAAGAACTTTGAGGTAACTAGTTAATTATTATCATTATATTTTATTATATTTTTAGCTTGATTAAGTGTAAGTTTGTGATGATTGTTTCATTATTATCTTTTAAGGTTTTCATATATCCTATGTCCATACACAAAAAGGCATTATCTCTATGGTTTTATTAGATTGTGTGTCCCAATTTAGCCTTGAAAGTAAAATTTCTTCTGTGGTGGTTGACAATTGTAGTACTAATGATGCAATGATGGGAATTTTCATGAGAAAATTTGAGAAAAATTCTTTTATACTTAGTGGAGCAATCTTCCATATGAGGTGTAGTACTAATATTCTTAACTTGATAGTTAATGATGGATTAAATGTGATCAAGATGGTGATTGACAATATTCAAGATTGTGTCTCATTTTGGACATTAACTTCTAAAAGGATCGAAAATTTTGAGGATTCATGTCAATTTTTGAAGGTCAATACTTCTAAAATGTTAGTTCTTGATTGTAAAACTAGATGAAATTCTACTTATTTGATGCTCCAAAGTGCTTTTCTCTATAAAGATATCTTTAAAAGGTTGAAAAATTTGTATGGTAGACTTAAGTTTGTAGTTCCTAGTGATGATGATTGGCAGTTGGCTAATGTTGTATGCTAGAAGTTGAAACTTTTTTACAAGATTACTGTGGTTTTCTTTGGAATAGATTGCCCTACCACAAATTTATTTTTTTTGAAAAGTATGCATGATTAGAATTGCTTTGAGAATTTGGTTACAAAGTGATGCTGAGGTCATTAGTTCTATGGCATCAAAGATGATTGAAAATTTTGACAAATATTGGCGTGAAATTGATGGGATTTTGGCTATTGCTAGTATCTTGGATCCTAGAAACAAAATGAATTGTGTTGAATACTATTTTATGAGATTATATGATGATGAGGCTCATAATGAATTAGATAGGGTTAGAAACATGTTTGATGCTCTCTTGGTTAAATATAAGAAGAAAGTTTTGATTATTCTAGTGAGCTTGGTGGTTCTTCTAAATCTCAATTGAGGAATTCTCTAAAGTGGGCATCACCTCAAAATTTTATTGATGATGAGGAGGATGAATTTGCTTTAGTTAAGAAAACTAAATTAAGAAAAGTAAGTGTGAGGTATGAGTTAGATCATTACTTGGAAAGTGATACATTGCTTGAAAGTGATCATTTTGATATCCTTAATTTTTGGAAGAACAACCACAAGTATCCAACTCTACAAAAGATTGCTAGGGATATTCTTGTTATTCCCATTTCCACTGTAGCTTCAAAAAGTGCTTTTAGCATGGGAGGACGGGTTGTAAGTCCCCATCATTCGAGACTTCATGCAACAACTATGGAGGCATTGATGTATTTATAAAATTGTATGGTTGAAGACATTAAAGATAATTTTAATCTCTCTCCAATCATAACTTATTACATTTTTATATTTTATATCAGATAATTTATTATTTATTTGTTTAATATTGTGTAAAGGTACATTGGAGATTTCATATGCATGTGCTACAATGATAGAAGATTCAGACACTAAGGATGGAGTAGAAGTAATTAACGTTTGTGATATGGTACATAATTATTTAATTTTTCTTTAATATTATTATTGTATAAAATTTCATCGAGTAAAATTAATATTTATAATCTTATAAACTTTTAGGACATTGATAATGATGAAGAGGATGATTGATGACAAATTACCAATGAATCAATGGTCAAGGATATGCCCTGTAGACTGTTGCCCTACTATTGTGTTGACTGAGGAACTAATGTTTACTTGATTTTCATTTTGTTGTCGTTTGTATAATTATATTTTGTCGTTGTATTATTTGTATTTGTAAGTAGTGGCTTACTAGTTACTCTCAGTCTATCGCTGACTTGTCGATTGTTGTTTAAATTAGCTCGAAATGGATTTGCATGGATGTTGCAACATAGTAGCATAAGTGCATAACAGGTGGTTATGTTTAATTTTAGCTTTTGGTTTTGTGGTTGTAGCTGATTGTTATATTTAAATATATATTTTTTTATTTAAATATGATATTTTAGTAAGTGTATAGTAGAAATAATATTTATAACATGAATTAATAGGTTTTTTAGATATAAAATGATGGACCCATTAAGGACCCGATGGGTTTGGATCTGAAATTTTGAGATCAACAGGTCTGGAATGGGTCTAGATCTCCAAAAATAAATGGGTCCCAACCCATTACCATCCCTAGTTTCAAGTCAATGGCTAGTGGCCAAGCTTGTACTGCTTTAATCTTTTCAAGGTCGGTAGTGTACCACCTCCAAAATTCACTACTAAAAAATTTCGTTTAATAAAAAGGTTTAGCAGAAGCGAAATGAATTCTAGGGATATTATCGCCACACTTATTACCAGACCAGTTTACTCCTACCGTTCCGGTACCAAGTGCTAAGGCTAAAAAGGATTATCATTAAACACAATTTAACACTTAAAACTATAATTCATAAAAGAATTGAATCGCTCATCATATAGAAATCAGAGTGCGGTTAAAAGAGTTACAATTCAATAAGTAAGTAACCAAAGTTTTCCAAAGACATAAAATATCGTATGACAGAACATATCTAGAATAAAAACGATACAGGGTAAAATAAAATGAAAGATAGAATCTGGCCAGGTCACTCTCGATCCCCAGGCCAAGTCCAGGCTCAACTCTCATCCCCACCCAATGCCTCATAAGTATCGTAAGCATCGAATATATCATCACCTACCTACACAAACTCAGGTGGGCACTCTGCTCAGGGGAATGAGCATCACCTATGAAACGGGTGGTTAGTATGCTATGTACTGAGTAAGGTAACCATATGGATAAAACCAACAAGAAGCATGCAAGTAAGTCCATGTAAGAGAATAAACACATAAGGCGTATAAGACAATAATCCATAATTACAAGATTAGGCTGAACTTATATTAATGATTTATCTTACATCTCTTTTATGTTAATTCCATGAGAATACGGGAACCCCACTATTATAGTCGGTGGACCGGAAACACTCCATAGGGCAGAAAGTACTTGACCAATATTATAGCTGGTGGACCGAAATCACTCAGCAGGGCAACATGCACCTAATCACTATTATTGCCGGTGGACCGGAAAGTATATATATAACCTCACTGACCCCGACTCGCATGGTGTTCCATTGTAAATAATTAGTATCTTTCCATGCCTTATAATTATGGTTCAAACATTTCTCATATTAATTTCATGTGAGTACAGGAACCCCACTATTATAGCCAGTGGACCAGAAACACTCCACAAGGCAAAATGCACCTGACCACTATTATTGCCGGTGGACCAAAAAATATATATCCTCCCTGGGCCCGACTCACGAGGTGTTCCACTGTAAGTAAATAGTATCTTCCCATGAATTATTACCATACAAGGTTTGTTTTATCGAGCTCGGAATCCCCCACTATTATAGCTGGTGGACCGAAAATCACTCAGTAGGGCAAAACACTCTTGACCACTATTATAGTCGGTGGACCGGAATCACTTAGCATGGCAAAACGCACTTGACCACTATTATAGCTGGTGGACCGGAGAATATATAACCTCATCGAGCCTTAGATCGATAATCTTTCAATTTAAGTGCTTATTATTTTATTGTATCTTATTCCACACACAACCCCGACTAGACATGCACGACCCACTCGAATTCCTGACAATCCTATCCTATATCTTGGGACTTTTACTTCTTCTAGTACATCTAAATATCCTTTCTCACTCTTTCCTCTTTACTTTGAATACTCAACACCGATGCCCACTTTCCATATTTCTGAATCAACTTAATATAACTCTCTAGGTTTTTTTTTTGGGAAAACCATCATTTGGCCTATATGGCCCAACTTGCCTCTATCCTATATAACTCATACTCCTCCAATTTATCACCTCGCTCAATTCATCTCCAAGCATCACATTTTACTTCCCATATAAATGTGGCCACGAAACCCTAGTTGGCCATCCCAAAACTCTAGCACCTCTCTTTTCCAATATGATGTTATTCATTCATCACTCTTACTTACCATCACCTTTTCCACATGATAACATATCCAACACAGCCCATTATCCCGAGACTTCCTTCCATCTTTTTCCAATCACCATGAACCCAAAAATCTTCTTTATTACCAATACCATCACTTACCTCGACCCACACTTGACATTTCAACCTCACTATCCAACTCCCATACATGATCACCAAAAACCCTAGTTAGCTCCCCGAAAACCCTAGTACTTCTCCTTTCTTTTATGCCACTCACTCAACACCCAAAAAAATTCTTCTCACTTGACTCCCTTTTCCCCCATATGACACCCCTTCCATCTTTTATCCTCATTCTAGCCATTTCCATTAATTTTTCCTCCCTTACACATCTCTCTCACTTAGGGTTTCCTCCCAAAACCCTAGTCAAAAACCCCATACATCCTTACATCAACCCACATAATATTTTCACATATGGACTCCAATTGCCCTAATAATTCTTCCCTTACCTTAATTGATCCTCAAATCAACTTTTCCCACGTAAAAGTCATCCCCATGCAAAGGCTAACTAACCCATGCAAACCCTAGACTTCCCATGCATGTTTAATCCATTCCCTTAAATTCATTCCTATTATTCCTCTTATTATCTACCCATAGGTCATAAGATAATTGCTCAATCATTACCATTTCCCAGTTAACTCACTTTCCTCATTCTTTTCCATTTCTCTTACAACAACATCATACTACTTAGAACCTCCTATCATGCATGTCATAAATGGAAATATTACATAATCACAATTCAGGTACAAGCAATAACATCACATTACATAGATCATAAACACATGCAACTTACCTTAGCTCCATGCTTAGCAAGCTGCCACAACATCATGATAATATACAATATAAAGCAAACCCATCAAACCAACGCACATAGCACGTTCTTACACATAAAAATCCTTAACCATATCCTTACCTAATATGACACCGAGCTTGGAGCACGCTCCTATGCCTCATTAGGGTTTTGACTTGATTCACCTATAAAAGGGAAATACTGTGGGTTAATCTCCCTCTTACCAAAATTACCATCATTTCCTATCTTACCCTTAACATGGCCTACTATTAGGGTTAATAATAGTATTAGTTGTTTTATAAATAAAAGTAGGGTTATTATTCTCAAAATAGTTAATCATGATACTACTAACCAAAATAAGTCTTAGTAGCTACCATGGTTTATGTTAGAGTAATCATAGCGATATTCATATTATTAAAAGTAATAACTTTAATTTTTCTAATGATAATTATAATAGTAGTTGTAGTGATAATACTAATATCAACCCAAACCCTAGTAGTAATAATAATAATATAATAGTAGTGATATTAGTAATATAAAAGTAGTGACCATAATTATACTTATATTGATAATGCTGGTAGTCGTAATAGGTTAGTGATTATGCAATATTAACAATAATGATAAGGTAGTAGTAGTAGTAGTAGAAGTAGTAGTAGTAGTAGTAGTAGTAGTAGTAATAATAATAATAATAATAATAGTAATAATATTAATAATAGTTCCAATCTTAAGAATAATGCTAATAAAGGTCCTAATAATCATAATAGTAGTAGCCTTGGTGATAATATGGTCAAGTATAATAATAATAATAATAATAATAATAATAATAATAATGTTAAGAATAATACTAATAATAATAATAACCGAAATGATAATAGTAATATAAGGGTTTAAATATTTACCATAATAATAAAGGTAGTCATAATAGGCCAAAGCTAGCATTAATAATAATAATAAGAATAATAATGAGGATAATAAGAATAATAGTAGTAGTAGTAATAATAATGATAATCATAATAATACTAAAGTTGTAGACCTTTAATAATAATAACATTATTTAGAAATATTTCTAAAGTTAGGTTAAATAATAATACTAATAACATAACAGTAATAATAATAATAATAATAATAATAATAATAATAATATTATTATTATTATTATTATTATTATTATTATTATTAAGGAAGGTACTTATTAATACTATTAAAAATAGCTAATACTTGTATAAAATGGGTTTAGGGGTTGGGAAGGTTAGAGTACCACCTAAGGATGGTGGCGGCACTGGCGGCGGAGGGAGAAGAGAGGGGGAGAGATGGTGGTATAGGCTAGAGGAGAGGGGATGAGGGGGTGTTTGAGGTGGTGGAGGGTGCCTTAGGTGGAGAGGGGTGGAATGAAGGTGGTGGTGTAGCTAAAGGTGGCGGCGCACAACGGCGGGTGTGGTGGTCGAACGAGGTGGAGGGAGAAGGAGAGGGAGGCAGGGAGGTATAGGAAGGTAGAGGAAGCTCCCCTGGTTGTTTTGGAGGGTAGAAAGGGTGGTTGTTGTGGTGGAATCGGTGGCGGATGATGGTGCAAAGGGCGGCGGGGGTCAAAGTGGGGTTGATCTGGAGGGGGACTTTACATGACCGGGGTGGCTCGTGTAGGGAAAATCGAGGGAGGAGGGAGGTGTGGTTGGGTAGAGGGTGATGCAGGGAACAATTAGGTGGGAAGAATGGGTGGTGGTGATGGTCGACGACGATGTAACGGGCGTCTGATCGAGCGGTGGTGCAAAGGTTAGGAATTTTGGGCTGCAAAAACAGAAACTCTATCAAGGTTACCAATGGGGTATTTATAGGCCAATTAGAGGGGGGGGGGGGGAATGGAGGAGGAAGAAGACAAGAGGGGGAAGGTGAGGCAGGACCACCAGCCGATGATGGTAGGCAGTGCAGTCCTGCCATGGCAGGGTAGGTTAGGTTGGGGAGAGAAGGGAAAGGGAGGGGCACGCGTGAAGGGGAGAGAGGGGGTTGGTTGGGTTGAAAAGAGGAAGGGTAACGACGAGGGAGAGAGGGAAAGAAGGTTGGACGACATGCGGTGGTGGCTAGTGGAAGAAGGGTTGTAGGGTTGGGGTGCAGATCACGTGGGGAAGAAGAAGGAAAGGGAAGGGAATGGACCGGGCGGTCCGGAAAGGAAGAAAAGAAGAAAAAAGGAGGGAGGCAGACTGGCTAGGGTGACCGGTGAAGGAAAGGGGAACGAGATGGCTGTGCGGGCCTAGGCTATGCCAAAAGATGAAGGGATTTGGGCTGCGCGGGCCGGCCTAGTCGGAGAAGATGGGGAAAAAAAGAAGAAAGGAGAAGGAGAGAAAAGAAAGAAAAAGGAAACAATGGAAGAAAGAAAAAATAGATGGGTTGGGGTATTTTGGGCATGTGGTATTTTTGGATTATTATTTAAAATAATAATATTTATAAAATAATAATTAAATCCCTTTTTAGATTAATTTGGGCTATTTGAATAAAATTTTCTTAACTTCCATTTTAATTAGCAAAACATCCTAATTTTTTCTAATTAAATTATTTATTATTTTCCTCTTAATTTACCTTAATTAATTCCCTTTATTTTAATAAAATAATTTATTTAATTAATTTTTCTAATAAATTGTTATTTGGCCATAATTTCTAAATTAGGGTTTTGGGGTATTTTAGGTAGCCACACTCTAAATAGATATCGCATGCCCCAACTACTCCAGACTTTTAGCTCCAAACTTACATTTACTCTCCTTCACATATAATTCATTTTGGTGTAGTAGCTCTAAAGTTAGCTCTAGATGAGCCACATGAGAACTCCAGTTCTTACTGTATATCAAAAGATCATCAAAGAAAACTAGTATGAACCTCTTGAGATAGGGTTTAAATACTTGGTTCATAAGAACTTGAAAGTTTGATGGAGCGTTCGTCAAACCAAAAGGCATAACTAGATACTCATAGTGCCCCTCATGAGTCTTAAAGTTAGTTTTTGGAATGTCCGGTGGATACATTATAATTTGGTGGTAACTAGATCTTAAATCTAGTTTGGAGAAGTATTGTGCGCCATGTAATCATTCCAACAACTCTTCAATGATGGGTATGGAAAATTTATCTTTAATGGTATACTTCTTCAATTCCTTGTAATCAATACAAAACCTCAAAGTGTTGTCTTTTTTCTTGAATAGCACTATAGGTGAAGAGTAGGGACTAGAGCTCGGACAAATAATACCTAATAGCAACATTTCCCTAACTAGCTTCTCCACTTCATCTTTCTGAATTGAGAAGTATTTATAAGGATGAAGATTGATAAGATTAGTACCCTACTTCAGGGGTATTCTATGTTCATGGAAACGTGTTGGAGGCAGATATTTTAGTATAATAAAAACTTTGGCAAATCTGACCAACACTTCCCACAAACCCGGTTACCGGCCACTAGTTTCTCTTAATGCCAAGGTCACTTACGTAAAGCTCCTAGCATTCAACCTCATTAAGTTGTACACATAACTGTACCACTACCCTCTTGGGACTATGATCAAGTGCCTTACTCACTCCTTTGCTTTTGAGGGATTTTGTTTTCAATCTTCTAGACCCCCTAAGCATAACTCTTCTTCCTTGTACTGTGAACTCCATGCATAATTGCTGGAAGTCCCAAGTGATCCTACCTAAGGTATACAACCACTAAATCCCAAGCACCATCTCGTAGCCTCCCAATGGAAACACCATTACATCACCATTAAACTCTAAGTTAGTTTCCATGTTAATCCTTTGCATATGTATGTGTTATGAAGCTCACTACCATTGGAAACCACTATAGTCAGTAGCTGAGTATGCACCATAGGACACCAAAGTTTTTTAGCTACTTGGAGGTTCAATAATTTGTGAGTTAACCCGCTGCCAATAAGGATGCTAACCAATCTTTATTTTTTTTGGATCTGTCTAGTGACCCTCATGGTGTGGTAAGTGGGGGTTCCACTTATAGCATGAATAAAAATTTGAGAAGTATCCTTTGTGGTTGTTTTGGGCTCTGAATCAATAAGAATAGGTGATGAGTCTTATATCTTATCCTCTTCAACTATTACATCTATGATAAAAATTTGTTTGCATGCGTATCTATAGCCCGGATAAAACTTCTCCAAGCACCAAAAATACTCATTTCGTGCCCTTTTAGTGTCCATTTATTCTTGTGATAGGGAATTCAGTTTCCTACCTAGCACATTGAGGATTGGTATTATAAGGTTAGCCTGGTTTTGGAATGTATGAGGGGGGTTTTGTGATATGGTTTTGGACTGGGTAGGAGTGGGGGGTTTATGTGTGACCACTGAGACTTTGGCTTGGTTGTGTAGGGTGGCTTGCTGTAGCTTGGCTAAGTTGCACGCCTCCCTTAAGGTGTCGGGTTTGAACATGCACACATGAGTTTGGATTTAAGGGAGAAAACCTTTGAGATAACAATTAATTGTGTAATCTTTAAGGAGATTCACACGATTTAGCAGTGCGTCAAATTTCACTTGATATTCCATCGGACTACTAGTTTGTTTCAAATTAGTAATATTTTCCATGGGATCATCATACGGAGAATAATCCAAACGTGAAGTGATAGCTATAGTGTACTCACCCTAGGTCAAGTAAACAGGGTGTGGTCAAATCTTTAAAAAGGCCGAGTGCCATTGGAGAGCCAAACCTTGAAGAAGAATGGAAGTGAGTCACACATTAGCATTCTCGGGTGTACCATCCATTTTAAAGAATTGGTTCGCTCTGTAAACCCAACCTTTTACATCCTCTTCATTAAATTTAGGGAAATCAACCCTAGTTAAGTGAGTTGGCATCTGGTAATGTACTTTTGGGTGGTAGACATTGGGCATAACAAGTGGTGGGTAGGGGTGAACATGATTAATTTTAGGGGGTTGTGGTATTGGAGGAATGGTCTCTAGGGGATTTAGGTTTTGTGGGGGTGGATTAGGAAGTTTTGTTGTAGCGGTTGGAACAGATGGGGCTTGAGGTGTGTTAGAGGATGATTGGTTGAAAGTTTTGGATTTGCTCTGCCCTTGTAATTAAGCTTGGGAAAGTAAGGTTCTTAGGGATGCTATATTTCCCAGCTGGGAGTCCGAGATGATTTGCCAGAGTTCGTCTTTCATTGTAGTTTCTCTTCCATGGACTCCTTCAGCTGGTTCAGTTCCCTCCGCATATTGGCCACTCGAGTGCCTTCTACCATGGTTGCAAGAGCTTAGATTTGATACCAATGATATGTGCCAAGGTTTGATAGAAAGTAAATCTTCCTACCTAAGTGACCTAGCAGGTGGAAAAGGGTCTTGAGAGTGAAGAAGGCTAAGTATACATAAAAAATATTTGGGACAGGAGATAGTATGAAATCACAGTTGCCTCTCTCATTCATTTCCCATGTCATATGTATGAAATTCTCAAGTTGTTACAGATATGACATTTATTTAGTACAAAAATCAAAATTACAAGATTAAACTAAATGGATAGAATAAACAACAATGCTATTGTGGTGTTGTTGGCATTGGCATGGGCCAGGGTTAGGGCCACAAGAAAGGTACGCATCAAAGACCCATTTCACATCTAGGTACTTGTGGAAAAAAGAACCGATGACTCCATAGATTCCATGAATTGGATTAGATTCAGCAAAACTTAGGAAAATTGAATATACCATTGAATGAAAAATGATGCGATTAGGTTTCTCCATCTGTTGTAGGCTATGAATTTAGGGCAATACCGACCCCTCTTAATGTGTTGTGGGCTATACCTTGCTAAATGATGGTTTTGCAATGAATATTGTGTAACTAACTTCTATGTATATGTTTATTGCACTTGTAAATAGTAAATGCATCTGTGAATGTCGTCGGTTCACATGGTTGGCAATTATGAAGATGGTCAAACAAAACAACATCGATTATACTTATCTATTAGCAATTTTGACGAAGAATGGTTTGCTAAGGATGAATTCTTTAGTAGTTCTCCAATGCTTGAGTTACAACTTGTGGGAATATAATAATGGATAGTAGTCCAATAAGATAAAAAAAAACCATATCTCCCTTCCCCTTAATATCTCCAAGCATGGAGCTAATGTTGAAGCGAATCGTTGAATTGCAAAGTTAGAGGAACTAACTAGATTTTTGTAAACTGAAATGTGTTTACAAGTGGATAAGTATCATATTTATTATGTTATTACATCTATATTTTTGTAAGCATATTGACACAACTATAACTCGTGATGTTTTATCACACACACACATACACACACAACTATAAATTCTCAGCCACTAAAATCATTACCTACCTCTTTTTCTAAAGCCTTTTCTTTTCCCTTTATTTTACCTTTTCACATATAGGTACTCTATCATACTAGTCATGTCCTATTACATACTAAAGTATTCACATGGCGTTGGAGTTCTTTCCAATCTTCTCATAGTCACTAGTTGTATATGTATCTTCACTCTTTCCCTTCTCAACTTCCTTTTCACTTTTCTCGGTGATTCTAAAAGGGCCATTCTAGACGACCTTCCACCGTTGGTAATCCAAACTCTTGATATAGTTCATCATATGATTTTTCCTCTAAGAATAGTTTTTCTGTTAAAGATAGATCTTAAAGTTCATGTCATAAGAGTGACCATGCAAGTACATCTTAAAATTCTCTAGAGGTTAATACTTGTCAGAATAACTTGCTTTGATATCAATTGTTATTTTCACCACACATTTAAGAGGGCGATTGTAACACCCCAAAATTTACTATTTTTTTAAACGGAAACAATTAAATTAAAACCTATAAATTTTGGGAATGTTATCGCCACACTTAGTACCAGACCGGTTCACTCCTACAGTTCCAGTACTAAGTGCTAAGGCTAAAAGGATATTCGTTAAACTTAATCAATACTTAAACCAAGAGTTTATAAAAAGAGAAACCAGAAGAGTCAAAGCATAGAAATCAGAGTATGCATAAAAAGTTACATATCTCCAAGTACGAAATCAAAATTCCTCGAATGGAATAATGTATACAAATGATAATGTTTAACTTTGGAAAATCCAATACAGAAAGGAAATAACATAAGGAAAAAAATGATATAAAGAGAGAATCCGCCCACGTCTCTCCCAGTCCACGACCCAGGTCCGACTCAGCACCCAGCCCCGCTTGATGCCTCAAGGATATCGAAGGCATCAAAATAAGCATCACCTACCTACACCACATCAGATGGGCCTCCTGCTCGTGGGAATGAGAAACATCTATGAAAAGAGTGATCAATACACTATGTACTAAGTAAAGTAACCATGCACTAAGGCCAATACAAAAGCATATAATCCAACATGATAATGTAATAGCATACGAGCATTCGAGTAAAACCATAAAGGCCCATTTATATTTCGGATTAATTAATTAATTAATCTCTTATCGATACTCATTTCACACCATACTTTTTTTATCAAATCCATTCCAGTACGGGAACCCCACTATTTTAGCCAGTGGATCAGTCACTTACAGGGCAACATGCCCTAACCACTATTATAGCCGGTGGATCGGTCACTTATAGGGTAACATACCCTAACCACTATTATACACCGTTGGATCGGTCTGGCCCCTACTTGTATAGTGTTTCACTATAAGTGCTTAGTGTCTTTTATGTGTCTTAGTAAACTCAGGATTTGGTTTATTGAGCTCGGGATCCTCCACTATTATAACCGGTGGATCGGTCACACAAAGGACAATATGCCCTAACCACTATTATACGCCGACAGTTTGGTCTCCAGGGCACCTTGGCACCTGGCCACTATTATGTCGGTGGATCGATTTGGGCCTGGCTCAATTATCTTTCACTTTACATGATTAATGTCTTGAGTGTCTTATTCAGAATTTTAACCCTAGACATGCATGACTAACTCCCTCTATACTTATCCTCCAAGAAGACCCATCCCACATCATAAGACTCATGCACCTCCTAACTTGGCCCAACATTCTTTCCTCCTTACCCTACCTCACACTAGAGCCCATTTCCCATGTATGTGGGTCAAGGCCCACTACCTTACACTTCTAAGTCCACTCACCACCTCACTCTAGGGTTTTATTCTGAAACCCTAATTTAGGCTGAAGTGGTCCATCTTACTCCACCTCACACAACCCAAATCATTTTAACACTCCACACATCACAACCAATAGATTCCACCCTCATTATCACACTTTAATCACTAAATACACGTGTGACTACGAAACCCTAAGTAGCCACACTAAACCTTAGCTGACCACACCAAACCCTAGGTCGGTCTCCTATGCACCCTTATACTGTCCTACGTACTATTTTTCATACAAGGTGCTCAAACACCCAAACAACACTTTCATCACCTTCTGTACACCCCAAATCAACTTTCCATACGTAAAATTTACCCCGATATAGACTTTATACATCCCATGCAACATTTCAAACCTTTTCATGCAAAATCCTAAAACTCCCACGTGAAACCCTAGATTCACCCATGAGAACCCTAGATTATTCCCTACGTACTTAGATTCCTCCATGCAAAACCCTAGATTCCTCTATGCACAACCCTAGATTCCTCTATGCAAAACCCTAGATTTCTCCATGCAAAACCCTAGATTCTTCCATTTATGGTCATGCAACATTCAGGCCAACTCCACATCATTTCACTCCATATCATCATATTACACAACCTAGCATGCATGTCTTATAGGGTTACATCATAACACATCACAATCACAACATAAACATATGATACTCAAATCATAAGATAACACATAAACGTACCTCAACTCTGGGCCGCACTATACATAAAATAGTTATAACAATACACATAAGGTACATCACATATCATGGCACATGGCATACAAGGCATATAAAACACATTACATACATACGACCTTAACTACACCCTTACTTAATACGACACCGGTCTTGGAGCACACTCCTACGCCTCCTTAGGGCTTTGATTGGTCTCACATATATGAGGAAAAAGCTAAATATTAGATTTCTTCCTACTAAAAATACCATTATTCCTTATTTATGTGAAGATTAGGGTTTTGGATAAAATAATAATATAATAGGGATAGCACTAACTAATTACTAATTTTGCTAAAGGTAAAAGTAATAATAGTCATATTGTAAAAGATGATAATATAAGATTTGAAGATTTTACCCTAATAATAATAATGATACTAAAAATAATAATAAGGATAATAATAACAACAACAATAACAATAATAATAATAACGATAATAATAATACTAATAATACTAATAATAATATTAGTATCATTTGAAATAAATGGTGAAATAAGGGCTTCGACCCTTCACCAAAATACTACCAATACTACTACTAATACTACTACTACTACTACTACTACTACTACTACTACTACTACTACTACTACTACTACTACTACTACTACTACTACTAATAATAATAATAATATTCAAAATAAAAATAGAATAGGGCCTTGGCCCTCAGTAGAAATAATAATAATAATAATATTAGTCATATTAATACTACTACTACTACTACTACTACTACTACTACTAATAATAATAATATATTCAAATAATGGAAATAAAATAAAATAAAATAAAATAAAATAAAATAAAATAAAATAAAATAAAATAAAGCTTGTATAAATAAGGTAAAAGGGTTGAGAGGGTTTAGGGTTCCACCTTGGGTTGGTGGTGACAGGTGGCACCAGCGGTGGTGTACGGTGGTAGCGATGGTGGTAGGAAAAAGAGAATAAAAGAGGAAAAGTCGAATGCCAGGAAAAAAGAGAGGAAGAATGAGGGTAGGAGTAGGGGTGTTTATGGTTGCCTAGATGGAGAGGAGTAGAATGAGGGTGGCGGTAGTGGTGGCCAAAAGTGGAAGAAGGAGAGAAAGAGAGGAGGAGAGGGAGGAAGAGAAAAAGAAGAGTAGGGGGAGGTAGAGGAGGGTTTACTTTTGGGAGGTGTAAAGGGTAGTGGTAGCGGTTGAAGTGGTGGCTAAGGGTGGTGCGAAGGGCGACATATGTGGAAGAAAGGGTTGATCGAGGAGGCTACTTTACACAACCGGGGTGGCTTGTGCAGGACAAATCGAGGGAGAAGGGTGGTGTAGTTAGTTAGAGAGTGGTGCAGGGAGTACTTAGGTAGGCAAAGTGGACAGCGGAGTTGGCGGACCGTTGTAGAATGGGCTTCTGAAAGAGAGGTAGTGCATGAGAGTAAAATTTCAGGGTTTCAGGAAAAAGGCTCAATCATAGCTGGTTATGGGAGTATTTATAGAACTAAAGGAGGGCTAAGGTTAGAGGGAAGATAGGAGAATCGGGGTAGGTCGTTTAGGGCTCACCGGCTACAATGGTTGGCCGATGAAATTCAAATGTAGCCTGTGATTGACCAGGGAAAAAGAGGGGGATCGTGCAAGAAGAGAGGAGAGTGGGTTGGGTCAAGTTGATTGGCGAGTCAGGGGGAGGAGAGAGGAGAGGAAATAACCGATCAATTCGGGCGTAATCGGCGGTAAAATTCTTAGGAAGGTGGGCGTTATAGGCTGCGATGGGGAAGAAGAAGGAGGAAGAAGAAGATGGTGTGGACCGACGGTCTAGGAAGAAAAGAAGGGGAACCGGCCAGTCGGGCGGCGCTGGGGGAGATTAAACAAAACGCAACGTTCTGAGGGTTTGGGCCACGATGAAAGAAAAAGAAGAGAAGGAGAGGTTTGGGCTGTGGGAAGCTAGGCCTAATTCGGGGGAGAAGAAAAGAAAAATAAAAGGAGAAGAAGGAAAAAGAAAGAAAAAGGAAGGAAAAGAAAGAAAGAAAAGGAAAAAAAGAGAAAAAGAAAAATAGGTGAGTTAGGACAATTAAAATAATTTGAATATTTGGGATGCTTAAAAATAATAATATTTAAATAAAATAATATTAAATTTCCTTTTTAGGCTAAATTAGGATTTTTGAAAGATTTTTCCTAAATTCCAATTTAATTAGCAACATACCCAAATTTTCCCTAATTAAAATATTTATTATTTTCTTCTTTATTTGGCCTAATTAATTCCCTTTTATTTTAATAAAAATAATTTATTTAATTAATTTTCCTAACAAATCCTTATTTAACTAAAATTCTTTAAATTAGGTTTTGGGGCATTTTAGGGATGAATTGAGTGTTTATGATTGTTTACTTTTTTTCCACAATAACAAAATAGTGATAATCTTTTTTACCATAGGATTTGATTTGAGACATGATCTACAATTGGTCCATGATGTGATCCTTGTTTGGTTGTTGTGTTTGAGTCGTGTGTGTTATATGTTTAGGGAGTAAGTAAAAAAAAAATAAAAATAAAAATAAAACACACGATTTTTATGCAATATGATCAACTTTGATATGCGTCCATAGTTAGCATAACACTTTTGAATCTATTCTGATTTAGAAAATTGCAAAAACCAACACCTAAGAAGTAACTCTAAACTTAGGTGCCCCGTAGTCAACTTTGCGTATGCTTCCCAATCACACTTGTGATTTTTCTTGAGTACACTCGTACCCCAAATCTTTCTTTGATTTGAATATAACAACTTTTCTTTTGAACTCTCACTTCTTACTAAGCAAGTTATTCTTTTTTTACTCAAATCATAACTATTGCTCTCTCTCCCTCCCTCTCTCTAAATTCTTATATTATGATTGACTCAATCTCTTAAATGCACTTGAGTACTCTTGCAATGATTACACTCTTTGCTTATATATGTCCATGCTATTTCTGACCTTGTTTTGTACCTCATTTTATATTGAGTTTCTGTTGCATGCCTCATACATTATAGAATTTCATAAAGCATCTTTTCCCTTCATGATCCACACCTTATTTGCCTGTTGCTTATGTCATGCTCAATGATTAAACTAGCTGATATTAAATTCCTTTCCTTTTTGTGATTTGTAATCTATTTTACAAAATATCTTGGTTATAGAATCTTTCCTTAACTTCTTGATTCCTTTCATGGATCAAGGAAAATCTTCTCTTAATTTTTTGATTGTTAACATACATATTATCATAATAAGTTTTGTCTTGTTCGTGCATTTTGTCTTTTCTATGTCAATGAATCTATGATCACTACTTTTCTCCAATATTTGTTCTTCTATCCGACCTTGGATTTGATTCTAGACTTGGTTGGAAATCTAATTCATGTCTCTGTGAGCACTTTATATTGAGATGGATAAATAATCTTTCTTGAGAGTTGTAATTTCATTTATGATACTCTTGAATGTCTTCACATTAAGATGTGGTCTCCTATACCTCTATGTTATGATTGTCTTTTTCTGGTTCATGTAGGACCCATTTCTAGAATTCTCCTTAGTCTTATTTTGCAACCTATTCTCATTGGTTTCACCCAAACAATATATAAATATAGTTAAACATATATTCAATCATTAACACTTATTTGAAATCATAAAAACTCTAAGGGATCCAACAAACTGCTAAAATATTTATCTATAGTGTAATTAACTAATAAGTGTGTTTGCTATTTCTAATTTTTGAGACTAAAATTTTTACACTTTCATTAATTTATAAATACACAAGTTCAACAAATATATACATATGCATATTGAAATTCTCATGTATTGCATTGAATGATAGACTAGTATGATAATTTGGTGGATGAAAAAATTTAGTAGTAATATGTGTAATACATAATACCAAGAACAATTATCTTAACAACTTGCTATGAATAATAATGAAAAAAGCTACAAAATTTGGTACTAGAGCATATATATTCAACATATAATTTTGCTCAAACAAGTTGCAAAATAATTCATTTTTTTTTACTCTAGCATGTACTAATTTAGGAAAATTTAGCTTTAACGAGGGACATATCTAGTGAAAGTTGAGAATCAACCATAATATTCTAAGCTACTTACAATAATTTCCTTTACCCATTGAGAATAAAGATGTGTAACATTAAGTTCAGAATGAAAATTTGGATCGAATCAGCAAATTATGCAAGATTTCGGTCTCAAAGCAATATTTAAATAAAATTGGTCAATAACCATGTTTGATCTTATCCAGTCCCATTTTTATTACAACCTAAGAACTCAATATTTTTCTCAACAAGTACATTATTTTAATAATGTATATATTTTATGGATTCTAGCCCTATTCGGTTATAGACTGGTTATTTCAATCCCTAAATTTTTTTTATATATAACAGATTTTGGTTCAATCCATTTTGATTCAATTTTGGACCGTTGCATACCCCTGATTGAAGATAATTTCCTCCTTCCATAGATGGTATTTTTATCAATTTAAAAATAACAATATTTTCAAAAAATACTATTTTTTTATACTCAAATACTATGATTTTTTGAGTTACTTACAATTGAGAGTCCATTGAGGGTAATTTCTTAACCTAAAACATAAATACACAATACTTGTAAAAATGTTACTACCTATTTTTTTTAGATACTCAAATAATATAGTTTCCTAACTACTTTCGGTAATATCCTTTACCCACAAATGATAGTTTTTTTTCACCTACTAAGGATAATTTCCTCCACTTATATCAACTGTAGCAATATTTGATTTTAATCCTTCATATTTGAATTAATAGTTCAAATCAAAATTTTACCAAAAGGTGATTCACATCGGACATTCTTCCATTTTAGTATATATATTCTACATTGGAATCCTGGACTTTAGCACTAATCAATATATAAATGAAGTAGAACAATTTGTTATAAGAAATTAAAAATCAAGTAGAAGGATTAAGAGAATCCACAGTTAGGCTAAATTTTTTTAACCAAAAATGATATATGTGCCACCGCAAATATGTAATATAAAAAAAATTGATAGTAATATTTCCCTTTTTCTTAGAGAAAAAGAAAACAAATTGTGCACCGTACCTTGTGATTCTTCAGTTATTGTTGCAAATAAGAGAATAACACAAACACAATAAGGAGAAAGAAGCACAATATGGCAAAAAAATAATTTTTGGCGACCCAAATAAGGGAATAATGCAAAAGAAATAACAGGAAGCTGCAACAACTCCTAACTACTACCAGTGGAAATGCATAAGTGCAATCTAAGATGTATCATGCGAGATTATGAGCGGTTGGTGAAGTTGGTGAATCTCCCATGATGATGAGGTTAAACTAGTAAGTTACCAGATAATTAACATCAACAACACATTGACTACACATATATCTAGTATATAATAGAAATACTCTTTGATATATTTTATTAGAAGGAGTTAATCTCAGCTTGTCCAAATCTAAAAGGAATAGAAGCCATATTACAAAAGATAACAAAAACTTATAAGTTATGAATTACTTGAAGTAGTTGTTCAAAAACTAGCTTATAAAAAACTCTTTATCAAATATAAATTTATTATTAAAAAAAGTTAGTTTCAATAAAATAAAAGTTAGTTTATAAACTACTCTGGGTCATACTCCTTATTATCTTTGTCTCTCATCCCATCTCCCACAACCTTGCCTTCTCTCTCCCTTTCCTTCTTTAAAGTTTCAAACCATACTTTGGCAAATTTCTTGATTTTCAAAATTGCCAACTTGCATCTTCTTTGATCATCTAGTTCTTTAAACTCAAAAATCACCTCCATGGTTTGTTTCCAACATAGATAGGTCTCGGGATACATATTACCTTCTAAATCAAGAATATCAAATCTAAGGTCTTTCTTTACAGCATCATAGGGTCATTTTAAAGTTGAATCACCCCTTTAATTTTTTCCAGTACTCTCATGATCATCATCATCAATTCAGTTAGCCATATATGGTGGCATGTGTTGTCCTCTCCATTGTGGCCTCCTTATCATATCTCCTCATCCTTGGTTTCATGTCTCCATAAGATTAGAGGGTCCTTCTTTAATTCTATACAATCTCTATTGTTTTCTTTCATCTTGTCTAACAAGTTGAGATGTAAGTTGTTGAATTTGAGCTACCAATGACTCATATTTTTCATGTCCTCCTATATTTTTATATATTTTTGACATGGCTAGACTAGCCAATAAAAAATGGGTTCCCCTTCAATGTAGGATGAAATTTCCAAGACTTGGAGGGTCCTTGATGAATTCTTGGTTGAATCTTGGAAAAATCTTGACAGTAGAAATTGAATGGATGGAAAAAATGTATGCTTATTATAGGTTACCTTTAGTGTGTGAATATGGTTGAAAAGCCTAAGATTTGGTACAAATTTTGATGATTGTTGGAAGTAAAAAATGCCAAAACAACATAATTGAAATCAATCGAGCAAGAATCAAACAAGAAAGAATAGAACTTGGGGTAGAAACTTTATATGATTAGGGTTATTGTTGTGGATTAGGATTTTGGTAGGGTTTAGGGTTTTGATGACCGGTTTTATAGGGTTATTAATGTTGATAATTAATGTATAATGATGGGGTAATTATCATAGTTTAGTTTGTGTTTAACAAAGGGTTTCATTGAAGATAAAACATAGCTTTGAAAGAGGTTTAGGGTTTGAATTTGAAGATATTGATTTTTATGCTTGAATGTGTGTAGGGATGAACGGAGATTATGCGGGTTGAATTTGGGATATAAATGTGCTTAATTTAAACAAAAAATACCTCTCTCAAATCACACATAAATTGAATAGAGAAAAATTGAATATGAATTACACAAAAATCATAAATAAAAAATGAACTCACATAGAGAATCAATCAAATATTCAAAAATGCAACTTGGTTGTATTGCATGAATGATCAATCCACATTTTTATGCTAGAATCTACACCTCCTAAAATATAAATTTTCATGAAAATATAGAATAAATCTAGAAGATAAAAATTAAGCAAAATCAACACACACACACACACACACAAATGACTAAAAGATAAAACTTTAAACTAACAAGATAACACTCCTAACAAGATCTAACTAAATCTTCTAACTAATATAACTAATATATAGTCAGCCCCCCATACCATGGATGTCCCTCCCTCATATTACCTCCATATGCTTCATTAAAATGTTAATAATGACTATGAAGTTTCTCCTTAATCCATAATTAAATAAGCAAGCACCTTATTAGGCCTAATGTTGTTAGTTTGGCCTAATTCCTCAAAAAAGGCTAAACTAATGGGCTATAATATGAAATAATCCAACCCATTTCCTATAACACCCCAATTTTTACTACTAAAAAAGTTTGTTTACAGTGGAAATAACTAAGTAAAATAGTGGGGCTTACCTCCGTGATCGATGTAATTCTCGTTTATACAACCATTCTTACATCAATCACAAGGCTAAAGTGTTTAAGGTAATACAAGGAAATTAGAAAACAAAAGTACATTTATAGTACAAACATTGAGTTTGGAGTATTACTCCGAGTTATAAAATACCAAAATACAAAAAGGGGATACCGTGGATCAAGAGCCCAAAAGGGGTATCCAGTTTAATACATAACCTGGATAACATATACACTTGACCCGACCCCGACATGTATGGAGTTACTCATTCTCACATAAGGCATCATAGGCAGCAAAATCATCTACCTAATCCTCTAAAACTTGCACAAAATATCCAGCGCCTTCTGAGCGTGAGAATGAGGAGCACCCATAAAACGGGTGGTCAGTACGCTACGTACTGAGTAAGGGAACAATACTATCAAAAATAGGAATACAAGTAGCACATGCTTTCACATTAAATGATAAAGGAAAAATGACCAAGTAAATGATCATCTCATAAGGCATAATACGATCCAGATCCTTTTATTAAGTATAGTCCATTTTCATTCTTTTATGTGTGATGAGTGCAGGAACCCCACTATTCTTAAACCGGTAGAATGGTCTAAAACTTCTTGGGGACAACACACTTGAGCCGCTATTATTTCTGGTGGAACGGAGGTAATAATATCTTCTTAGGGAAGAATGCTCCTAAGCCACTTTTCTACTTGATGGAACGAGAATAAATCATCTCCTTGGGGCAGAATGCTCCCAAGCTACCATTCTACCCGCCGGAACGGGAATAAATCACTATGGTCCTTATTCACGCATTCTTCCACTTTAAATCATTAGTATCTTTTCCCATAGGTTGTAAAGGTATGTTTTATTTCACGATGAGTAGGCGCCCCACTATTCTCAACCAGTGGAACGGTTTGAAACTTCTCAGGGACAACACACCCGATCCACTATTCTTTCTGATGGAACAGAGAGTAAAAACATCATCTCGGGGCAGAATGCTCTCGAGCCACTATTCTACCCAGTGGAACGGGAATGCATATATATAGATTTAAGAAAAAATAATCCCATGGCCCTACTCACGTGCTCTTTTACTTTAAGTGATTAGTATCTTATTAAGATTGATTCTCAGGCATATAACATAGTCAAACAGATATGCATATAACATAGATCCAAGTCCTCGAGTATTGTCAAACCCTAATTACACTTCCTTTAGTGTTCATCCTCCTATGTTGGTCGTTCCACACACATTATATTATGACATCTCCCAAATCCCATCATTAGTATCATGCCCAAAATTCACAACCTAATTACCATGAGTTTGATTTAGTAATCTCATCCCGATGTATATATGTTAAACACAGAAGCATCCAAGTCTAAATCCTATAAAATTTTCATAACACTTCATATAAAATATTCATCATTTATAATTCCCAATAGTTATTCTCTAATTCATGAAGATGGAATAATAATATTAACATCTCAAGATGACTTATCCCAAATTTACTGTTAAGCATTTATGAACCCCAAATTGACGATAATATCCTCATGAATTACTCAAGTTATTATTATCATAATTTTAAGCCTCCTAACACATAAGTTACCAAAACCTCATTAATATCCCATAATGACCAAGTTACCCTTTTAGCACAATTAACACCTTTATTTCATAAAATATTATACCTTCCATACATATTATTTTTCCAAGTCCCCGTTCATCATCATACCTCATGAAAGACCTTAAGCCCATTGACTAGAAATCATTCAACCCATAATTTATATCATAAGACTCAATTTCACAGTTATGACATTCTCATCATTCAACCCATATTTCATACTATAGGTATAATTTCACAATTTTAACATTATCATCCTTCAACCCATATTTCATAACTTAAGTTATAATTTTTTACAAATATGAAATTCTCATCATTCAACCAATATTTCATACCTCAAAATATAATTTCACAAATATGACATTATCATCATTCAACCCAGATTTCATACCATGAACATATTTCCATAAGGGCGATATTATCATCATTCAACCATAGATATATTTCCACAAGTATGATATTAACATCACTTGACCCATATTTCATGCTATAAGATGCATTCTCACAAATAATATGTTATTGGAACAATCATAATATAATGGTATCTCTTACAACCCTTATATCCTTTCAACATAACATGTATAACATCATAAATTATCAATATCAAAATACATCACATATTATAGCTGTAATATCATGTAAAACACATTTATTTAAACAAGCCATATCATCAAAAGTCCTAAACATCGAATAATATCCTTACCAACTAGGACACCGGGCTCTATGCACGCAAAGTCCTAGAATTCCTCCTCCGAAGCTACTGAAAAACCACCTACTAAAAATAGTAAAATTACAGTTAGGTTTTAAGAGTTAAACCGAAGGGGAAAATCAAGGTAAAGAGGGTAGAGTTAGGTATAACCGTAGTCAAATGAGAGCTTGAGATATGTGGATGTGTAGAGGAATGTGTGGTGGAGCTATGGTAGAAGTTTGGTTGAGGTTTGGAGATGTGTGGATGTGTAGAGGAATAAGTGGTGATGCACGGCTAAAATGGGAAGTTACACGGCCAGGCGGTGCAAAAGTTGCACAATTGTGCAGCACTAGGTCGAGAGAAAATAAAACGCACGGCTAGGCGGTGTAAAAGTTACATGGCTGCGGAGAATTAGGCCAAGAGAAATTTTTTTGCATGGTCAGACGGTGCAAGGATTACACGGCTGTGCAGTAAGGGTTTTAAGTGTTGTACGACTGTGCAACAGGCCGTGCAAATTGTAATGTTGCAAAAAACCAAAGGGAGAAGGAGGGAAAAGAGGCGACGGTCGGTGGCGATGGCCGGCGACGGGGAGGGGGAAGGTTGGGGTGACCTTAGTGGTTGGTCCACCAGCCAAATGGTGGCGAGTGGTGCACGATGGTGGGATATGGTGGTGCGGAAGCTAAAACAGTGAAAGGAAGGAGGAAGAAGAAGAAGAAAGGGAGAAGAAGGGAAGAAGAAGGGTGAGGGATATTCAGTAATGGCTCTTTGGCACAAAATATCAACAGAGTGAGGCAAAACTAAAGAGAAGTAGGGAGAGTGTGAGATATTGAGATATATGTGTGTGTGTGTGTGTGTGTGTGTGTGCATGTGTGTTGTGCGTATGGTGTTTCAGGGGAAAGAAAAGAAACAGGGGTGGTGTGCGATGGGGGAATGGTGATGGTGTAGATGCAAGTGGATGATGGTGGTGATGGTTGCAGAGGATGGCTAGGGTAGGGTGGGAGTTGCGGGGTGAGGGTGGTGATGAATGATGGGGGTGTTGTGTGAAGTGAAGGAGGATAAGAAGGATGCAGGGAGTTGGGGTGTACAATGGGGAAATTCAGGGATAAGGGTGCAGAAGGAGAAGAAGAAAAAGAAGGAAAAGGGAGGTGAGGTGAGGTTGATTGATGATGGAAGTCTGTAGGGGACAAGATGGGAGATGGTGCAAGTGGTGGTGCAAGTTGCAAGTGCAGCTTGCAGAAACATAGCAAAGGGGATGGTGGGAGAAGGAGAAGAAGGAAAGAAAAGAAAAGGAAAAAGGAAAAGAGAAATGTTGAGGGGATTAGTTTAGGGTGATTTTGGATTAGTTAAGGAAAATTAAGATTAGCAAAAATTTTAGCGGATTTGATTTCGGTTTACGAATTAAGGTTTATCAAAGTTAAAGTTTTTGGAATCGATTAATGTTTCAGGATTAAGGATAGGTTAAGGCTAATATAAGATTTATTAGGATTAGAATCAAATTAGGTGCTAATAATGCGGGATTAGCTTAAGCAAATTTTTGGGGTATTATATGTCCAATTAAATTTGTAGGACATACTTTGAATCAACAAGGTGTGGGGACCACATATAAAATATATTAATGATCTATTTTTTTTGTGAGAGGGTCCATGGTGAACTTGACTTCCTATAAACCCTCCAGGTGTAATAACCACATATAAAAACATTAATGATCCCATTTTATTTTTGTGAAAGGGTTTATGGTGAGTTCGGCTCACCATAAACTCTCTAGGTGTGGGAATCACATATAAAATACATTAATGATCCCACTTTTGGGGGTTGATACAGCTGGAGGGGGTAGGGGTGTTAATATTCAGACATCCATATCCATCAGATTGAATATGCTCTCCACGTCCCTTAGATTTTAATCCAGTCAAAATTGGGTATCGATTTGAAAAAAACAGATTGAATATCCTAAATGTCAAATTGGATTTTTTATATATTGGATTAGATTTTCAAAACCTAGCTTTTTTGCACAACCCCAAAGTGGGGGTAGTGTTGGATGAGGTCTTAACATGTGATAACCGATAGGAACGAGTGAAAATATTAAGGTGTGGATGAAAAGGTGGATTCCAAAATCTACATCCTTCCATCTTATCATGAGAAGTTCTTAGGTGAGTTCGGCTACTATGAACCTACACTTACATAAGTGTGTAAAGTTCATTTATTATGACACTTTTATGTGAGAGGGCTTATGGTGAGTCAGGCTCATCTAAAAATTTTCCATCTTATCACACCAAGAGAACCCCAACACCTTGATATCACTACAAGAACAAAACTCTTATAGAGATGACAATATGTCGCCCCTATAAAATTTTTCATGGACAAAAAATCGTAGCTACAAATATACCAGTGATGACATAATATAGGAGGAAAAACCATCGTTGCCATAAATTTATTGCGACAACATGTCATAGTTGTAAAATGTAGCGGGAAAAGTCCCCCCCCCCAAATATATTTTATTTTAATTATATTACACTTCTAGTGATGAAACCTTGTCGTTGCTATAACGCCCTATTGTAGTGACATTAGTGTTAAAAAATGGGTGGTCTAATTTCCCTCGCAATTTTTTTAGTTAATGTTATTTATAGCAACGACAACATCATCGTTGGAAATGTTTATAACGACGACAACAACACATGACCTGCAAATTTTTTTTTGTTAAGAGTCGTAGTTGAAAGTACTTATAGCGACGACATATGTTGTCGCTATAAACCTTATCAAAACTCTACGTGAATCCCCTCCACTCCGACCATTCATTTTTTCTCCTCCTCCTCCTCGTCTTCTTCTTCTTTGTTCGTCTCTCTGGCTTGACTCTATTCATTCGTCTTTCTCCTCTTCTTAATTTTGTTATAGTTTTTTTGTATTTGATGTTGCTTTTTTAAGGAGAAATTTTGACCACCTTATGCCTTGTATTTTCCACCCCTGCGTTTGATTTTGAATTATTTTAAGGTTGTTTTGTTGTTATTTTTTGATTTTTTATTGTTATTTCTATTGTTTTGTTGATTTGGAACTAATTTTGAAGTTTTTTATGTAGTGGTCGCCATATTTTGTCCAAAAATATGCTGAAATTCGTTCTAGATTACTTGTATAATTTAGTTTAATATTGAATAATTATTTAAATTATATTAAAATATTATATATGATATTTGATATGTTTGTGTGTGTGTGTGTATAAGTATGTATGATTTACTGTTAGATTTTAAGTGTAACATAATATAGTTGTAATTGTATAAATTATGGGTATGTAATTAGTTTTTGATGTGTATATATATAGTTTAATTGTATGTATGTAAATTTAAATTGTGAGCATGTATATTAGTTAATATATTATAATTTATAATTTTTTTTTATGTTATATGAGTTATTTATATATATGAATTGTGAGCATGTATATATTTATATAGTCATTTTTAGTATCCATTTTATAATATGTTGTGGCAATTGGGGTAGATGGGTTGGTTCGGGTCGGGTCATTCTTGTGTCATTTTTTTGTTTGGGTTAGGGCTGTGTTCAAGTCATTACATATCTTGGTTATATTGGGTTAATGGGTTAATCGACAATAAGAGAAAAAAAGAATTGATCTGAACAGTTAATAGTCAAAGTTATATCTTTAAGACGTCAATTATAGTGAATAAAAATACCGATAACTTGCACATGAAAAGCTACCATTCCCTATTACATTCTTTATGGTCAATGACACACTCTATGCTATTGGGTCATGAGCTGGTCAATTTAATTGGTGTGCTGGCAATGCCATTAGTGACAATCCACCATGTTACAAGTCTTGAGCAGAGGTCCTTGAGCAAGATAAGGCTAAAATAAGACCTAAACTTGAGGTAATAATAATATATTTTAAGAGTTTATATACATATTTATTTAATTTTAAAAAGTATTTACATTTGATTTTATACTTTGACCTTGAGGAGTGGAGGCAAAGTGATTTATGGGATATGGTGGTTAGAGATCTACTCCGGTTGTTTCAAGACACCTATCACAAAAAAAGAAAAAAGAAAAAAAAGATTAAGAGCAAGTGGACTAAGGACATTAATTGGAATCTTAATGGTCTTCTACTGAGACGAATGCATTTTTTATTTAAGTTGTAGTTCTTGAGTGAATATAAAAATGCGTATTTAATTTCACTTCATTTATTATAGGCAAAACCAGAGAAGAACAAGATTGATAGGCCAAATTTAGTTGATCCAAGTCTACATGGTTCAAGATTGATTTCCATGTACCGGCATGAAAAGGTATAGAATATCATACATCAATTGATAATCACTTGTTATAAAAATGTTATAATAAAATTAATAACTTCTTGTTATTACGAAAATGAAAGGTTAATCCACAAACCAACAGCTGCTATTAGAGATTGATGTTTATAAAGATTTGCATACCAGAAATGGAGAGTGGATTTCTAAGGGTTCAAGAAAGCATTATGTAAGTATTTTATTTTGATGTTGTACATCACTATTTTGTAAATAATTTATGTGTCTAATGATTACATGTTTGTTTGTAGGAAGAAATCGTTAGATGTCATGAGCTGGTATCACAAAGTCAAGCTACGAAGGATAGTTCGAGCAATGACCCACAACCAATTAATGAGACTGCAATAGTAGGTGAAATTCTTGGCTAACACTGAGGCTTTAGGCGAGGTGTCAGACCTATAGTGCATAAATCTTCTTCTTCCGATATTTCTATTGCTAGTCGTCCTCCACAGGTTGATTCTAACATCTCCCCATCTACTACTACCCAATTTAACCCCATGATTGATGAGATATTGAGGTTGCTCCAAAGTCATGATGCCATGATGGATTGTATGGATAGATGCATTAACGGTATAATGCAGTATATCCTACACAACAACCTCCTCAGTCCCTTACACAGATTGAAAAGATTGATGATGATAATATATTTGATGGATTAGATTAACTAGTTTTTTCAATATCTAAAACATTTGGACATAACGACTTTTTAAATATGCAAAATATTTGAGACTTAAATTTGACACATTATAGTTATGCTTTAATATATATTTTTAATTATAGATGTCTATATATATATATATATGCATGTTTATAAGAACGTTCTTTTGGTAAAAAAAAATTAGGTAAATATTGCTACAAGTTCACAATTTTTTTTAAAAAGCCAAATGTCTAAAATGGGTCGGTGCTAAAAACGCTTTTAGAGACGACGTAAGTTTCAAAAAGTTGAAAATAATGGTCAAAAAATTAAAAAATCAACATTGTAAGAAATCTTATTGCAACGACATGTTGTCGCCGTAATTTACTAATTTTTTTAAAAAGTCAACATACATTTAAAAAATATCATGGCCATAAATAAGTATGACAACGGCTGTTGTTGCTGCTAAAATTGTTATGGCAACGACATACTTGTCTGTCGCTGAAGTCGTTTCCAAGCACGAATTTATAATGTTGACTTTATGGTGACGACAATCTTCACCACAACAATTTAGTGACGACTTTTGTGGTTGCACCATATACTTTTTTCTTGTAGTGTATGTACCTAAAAGAGTTCATAAATGAGGACAATCAAAGCTTGAATGCGAGTCGCTAAATGATTTGTTCCTGCCATGTGATGCGGAGAACATCCTGGTTATTCCCATCATGTGCCGTGGAGTCAAAGACATCATTGTGTCGTACTTTCAAAGGACGGCAACTACACCGTGAGGAGTGCATACCATCTGCTCAGGACTATAATGAATCAAAGCAGGGCTGTTAGTACGTGAAGGGGTCAATACCCGGAGTTGTGGACTGTGGAGGGATATATGGAGACTATGGGCCTTACCTAGAGTTTGAAATTTTACTAGGAGCTGTTGCAAGGGGATTTTACCAACAATTCCAAGCTCCAGAAGGGCGTTGACCAGGCTAGGGATATGGTGTCCTGCATGAGGCTGAGAAGAACCAAAGGTGCATGCTATTATCCAATGCAGTGCAGCGAAGGAAAGGTGGAAAGGGCGTCCTGTTAAAATTCGAGGCGGATCGGGCATTTAGACTGGTTCGAAATTGTCTGTCAGGAGGATGAATTTACTACTTCATGCATCTGAACCTAACAATGCCTGCTTTAATGGAATTGTTCAGTCGGGGAAGGAACTGAAAGATTATGTAGAATAGTTACTGGCCCATTGTTTGGGAGTCTCGGAAGAACGACAAGCGAGAACCAATGGAGGAAAAATGGTGCACACCATCGGCAGGGTATATCAAGGTAAACACTGATGCGGGGAGAATAAGGGAAGGTGGATGGGGTGTGGGCTTCGTGGGGTGTGACGAACACGGGGAGATTGTATTCGCTGGCAGAAGCAAGCTCCATGGAATTGGGATGTGGATGAGGCTGAAGGCGGTGCATTTCTCCAAGCCATGGACATAGCGTACGAGAGGGGCTGGTGCGACGTCAAGTTTGTATCAGACTGTCTGAGACTAATCAATGATATGAGCTATTTTTTGTTGCGCCCCATCCACCTCTTTGTAGTATTTTGGCTAGTGGTTCAAAGTTGTATGTGCTTTTAGATTTCAACAAGTTTGCCATGAATAATAAGAATACGACTTGCTGCTCGGGTTCATATGAGACCTTTGGTGCTATCTCACAAGGATTGAGTAACAGAACCATGGATCTTGTTCAACATTTGGAGTGAGACAACTGTAGTATACATATTCAAGTCCAAACTTCAATTAATAAATCAATCAATATAAAAACACTATACATAGACTTAAGTGCCACCATAAAAACATTAAATAAATAAATAAAAGCCAACATGCCCACAATCTATACCTTTCACCCGGTCACACGGACACCTTTGGCTCTGTACGCCCTTTTGAGTTCTTCAGTTACCGGAGTAATGTGGGGGCATGCTTTGAATATAAGATCCGACAGTGACCTCATTTTTGGCGCCCTATCCACCTCCCATTTCAAGGCCTTGCAATCTCTAATTTCAAGTTCCCTTAGGTATGGGAGGTGTTGGAGACTCCTCGGGAGGGCTACCAGATTTTCGAAGCCTTCAATTGTCAAACAAGTAAGCTTTCGTAGAGCTTTCCATGGCATTCCATCTTCATCCTCGTAGTATAAGCAGTCAAGTTCCTCATTGCATTTGGATAAGGTCAAATTATGCAATACAGTTAGATGCTTTAAATTGTCTGACAAATGCTTTATTGCTGGACAATTTATTACTGATAGATTTCCTACATAAGATTTCCACGCATCTGTACCTTCAACTTCACCGGCCCATAATGTTCGCAATTGGTTGCAATCTCTAATTGTCAACATCCGTGGAGCCTTGGCTGCAAATTGGTTTGGCAGCAAAACCATACCTTGGATTGAGATGATCTCAATGCTGTAACAACTCCCCCAATCATTCAATTGGAGCGTTTTCTCATAAACATCTTGCAATATTAAGTTCCCTATGTTAGAGAAAGAAGGCATCACCGTGAGGCAAGGGCATTTCCAAATCTCCATCTTATTGATATGTCCAAATCTCGGCAGGCCATTTGCAACTTTACACAAGCCCCTTGACCACCCTTTCAACCTGTGCATTCTGCCAATTTTGAGCTCTTTGAGGGACGGGTAGAACACATGATCACTGTGGTTGTCGTCTTCAATATACTCTATATTTAAAGAGGTCAGAGTGAGAGATCTTAGGTGAGGCATCTTATGAAATGAAGGCAAGATTTCGCAACTTTTGCATTTCGAGATGGTAAATATAGTGAGACTATCTAAAGATGAGATCCAACTCGGAAACTTCTTCCCTCCATAGTTAACGATGAATAGATTTTCGATGCCGGAGCAAGGCTTGAGTTTCTCTAACACATCATCACCGTCATTTTTTTCATCACCATTCCTTGCACTCTGCCACTTGAAGTCCAGCGCAGTAATTCCCTTCTTTCTGTCCAAATATGCCCCCTCTGCATCTACCACAGACTCTTTCCATTGTTGAGGCAGCTCGATGGACAAGCATCCCTTCAGTTTGTTAAGTTGCTCCAGGTATCTCAATCCACCTGTGTGTGGACTGACTATGAGCTGATCCAATCCTTCGAGGCAAGTCATTCTTGCTATTGTCGATGGCAGATGAGTCAAGTCCCAACACATATTGATCTCCAAGTTTTTGAGACAATGGAGATTCCTGATACGTTGAGGCAACCTAACCAGCTTGTCACAATAAACTAGCTTCAGCGTCAGCAAGTTCTTCAATTTACAAATCGATCTCGGGAGCCTCCTGAAATTGTTGCGGGATAAATCAAGATATCTTAAATGGACCAACATGCCAACGGAACTCGGTAGCACTTGAAGCGCCATATCCTGTAGATCTAACACCCTTAGGTATCGAAGATTAGAGGCCAGCTTATCTAGCATCTGTCCAGACATCCTTACAGGGAGCATGTTCCCTAAGAAAATAAGACTTCTCCTATGTATGACATCATTGATCAAGCTATTTGATAATATTATATTTTGTTGTTGTCGGCCAGTAGATGATGGGGGCCGAATAATAGACAAGTGCCGGACTGCTTCCGGAAGACAAGTATCCCTCCAATCTAGGACTCTGCATTCTGTACCGGCTATCTGAGAAACACAATCTGTACTTCCTTTAAGAATCTCGAAATCTTCATGATGAAGATCCCAATTGTCTGAGTTTTCTTTATCTGCCTCGCTCAAAATAAAAATCCTGAAGGTCGAGCATTGTCGGTTCTTCCGAGAAGTAGGCAAATCCGTGAGCATCAAGCTGTTGATAGATGGTATCATTCCTGAACCGACTTAGTGAGAATAGCTGCAAGTAACCAAACTTGCGAAGACTATTTTGGAATACATAGACATTTTCAGAAAATTTAATATAATGATCATAATGACTTTTGAAATCAAAATCATGAGCATAGCATTGCCATGTCGCCCTGTCTTCCTTCCCATATAACAAAGTTCCGACGCCCTTGAGAAGAGCTGGATTCCCAAGACATCTGCTTACAATTTCCCCCCCAGATCTATCATCCACACCGGCCTATCATGTACGGGAACAAGTGCGGCTTTTTGAAATATAGACCATGACTGCTCTTCAGATAGATCATCTTCTGATAAACCGAGGGAGGCACCGCCACTTAGTGTTCCGTAATCACAAACATCCCGCAATGAAGTCACTAAGACCTTACTCCCCTTCTGACATTTACTAATCAAATTACGAATCTCGAACCAAAATTCGAGCCATTCCTTACGAAAATAAATAAAGCAACGCGAGAAGTCGTCCAAAACAAGCAAATTTTTATTCTTCCCAAATAAGCTAACAACCTTGTCCTTCAATTGAGCCTTCTCCTCCGTCTCCCCATGAATCGTAGCCTCATCAGCTCCTAGTATTCTTATTATTTTCTTTCAGAATTCTATGCAAGAAAAATAATCAAAACTTCTGCTACCAACCCAGATTCGAACCTCGAAATGATTCCTAACCTCTTCATCATTGTATACAGCTCGACAAAGCGTTGTTTTCCCCATTCCAACATTTCCAAAGACACTAACATGATCAAGATCATCATTAAGCAACATCTTGATGACTTTTTCCTTTTGATCATCTCTTCCGATCATATGGAAATCATCGTCCTTTACGTAATCGGGATCGTACCGCATAATTCCGTTCCTTGCAACTAGTTTCTCATTACTTCCGACGACCAAATTACTGCAGCTACAAGGTTGAGGAGGCTGGTGACCAGGCTCTACCACTAGCAAATTACATTCACAGCACTCTTTCACAATGCTCTCTAACCTCTTATTGATAGTCCTCATCTTATGGCTTAATGTTAGATCGAAAGGGAGATTGTAAATCCGGAGGTTTACCCTTTCGACCATGCCATCGGAATCGAGCGACAAGGACCGTGTGAGGGCTTCGTCCAATAAGTCATCGACTTCATGTAGCAAACGTTGGAGCTCACACACCCACCCTCGGACCTTTTCAGGAAACAAGGCCGCCATCAACTTTGCATCAACAATCACATCTCCGAACAACTCCAGCTTTGACCGGAGTTCTCGGAATTGGATACGAAGGCAGTAGTTGAGCTTGTTGTCCTGAAAGATGGGAGACTCGAGTTGTTTCACGACGGTGTCCAGAATAAAAGACGGAAAAGCTTCTGCCATTCCTCTTTTCTTTGCTCGTAATGATCGATCCGAAGAAATAACCAATTAACTAAGCTGGTCAGAGAAAATTAGACGGTGAATCACTCTAGCAGGCACAGTGGATAAGTGTGGATAGCGGATGGATTTGGAGGAAGTATACAGGAGACGGAAAATGCTCGGCAACAATCGGAAAGTTTGAGTGGGAGGTCGGTCGGGAAGTTACGCTTTGAAATTTGGAGGAGGAGACAATGGTAGAAGGGATGAGCGAAACCGGAGCTTTTATTTATAAAGATGACTGCAGGTGATGGAAGAGGTTTCTTGTTTTCTTTTATCGTACTGTTAAGTGTATTTCTTGGTTCTTTTATTATTAGTATTAGGGAAAAAAAACCTGGGGTCCACCCAACTGAAAGTAATTATTTTCAGTCCACCAGGTCTAGTATTGAGTCCATTTATTATTTGTTCAGAAGCATCATTTTATACGTAGAATACCATAGGTTAGTATTTTCCAAGCCATGTTCAGATTGTTGGTTCGTAATATGGCCTGGAAGATATTTTGAAGCTTCTCGTGTGTGGTATCCTACGTCTGCAAATTTTGAAGCTCAGGTCTGACTGATTGGAAACTAGAGGTAGAAGAACTTATGCAACTCATCTGCGTCTGTGGCTCTAGCTCCTCGATTGGGCATGTTTTTGCTACCATTTGACAGCGTTTTACCTCATTTGTGTTTCTATTCGTAGCATCGAAGTTGTCCGTGCTTGCGTCGTGAACTGAAGCTCGCTGACGGCTGTCTTTGTAGGCTTGTTCCTGCCCGTCATTTTTTGTTGCTCAACCTTTCCTGCTGTAAAAATGGTACTCTACTTCGCTTGTCTTGTCTGCTCTAAGTGTTGAGTTGTTATTGAAATTAATGTTACGTCTGAATCTAATTCAGACATTTCGTTGCAGTTTGGGGGTTGTACGGTAGAGTATCCAGGTGCTAAACTTTTTACTTATTTCCTAATTTTCAATCTGGTTGAAACTAGAATCAAGTTAGGAAGCTGAGTTTATGTGTGCTTCTGTAATGTAGTTTGAGGAAGAATTATCAAGCCCATTTTCGTGGACAAAGAATACGTAACTGTAAGTGATGCGGGTGATTGCTTTCACACATGTTATCATTAATTGATAAGGTTGCGAAATATCATGGCTATCTGTAAGCGTAAGTTTTGGATTATGACGACGTACTTGATTTGCGACTATAGTAATTCGCTTTGAGCAGGTGCGATTAAATGTCTATTGATCTGAAGTAAGCAACAAATGTAATTTTGAAGGCCAAAATTCATAAAAAATTTTGGAGTTTATTTGGTTCATTATAAAGTGAAAAAAAATTGGAGAAGGACCATACGTTTTTTTAATCGCATTCAGCAGCCTTGTATGTCCTGCTATGCAACAATAGTTGGAATGAATACAAAATACCTATCTTTAGCCTATCGAAACTTAGATAAAACTGTGCGAATTAAATGTTATTATGATTAACATGATGTTAGTTATAAGTTATTGAAAAAAAAATTGGGAAAAATTTCTTTGTAGTATATTTAGGTAAAACTAATTAGTTAAAAATCAAAATGGTCCAAAAGTATTTAGTTACAAGTACAAAATATCATGTACATATAATTACACTAATATGTACACCTAATTATATATAAATGTACATGTAATATTCTCTATATGTACATTTATATATAATTACCAAAAAAATTGACTATACTAAAACAAGAAAATCTATTTCAACTGAACATATTGATAAGGGAACCTAGAATGTATTGTATATGTCAAACAACTTGTACGAATTTAGATATGTTGAATTGTCTTTGATCTTTTATAGTAAAAAATGATATATATATATATATATATATATATATATACGGTTTAGGAATCTCCATGAGTTGAGTCGTAATTGTTCTATGTTGTAAATGTAAGGCGGACACTTGGATTTTCTGCCACAGGTAAATTGTAATAGAGTTAGATTAAATTTTTTTGATTTCACTAAGTAGGGAATTGCATTAAATTTTGTCCATAATATGACCGAATTTTTCCCCACTAGTTTTAAGTATGAAATGGAACAACAACATATAATTATCTCTGAATGTACATCGAAAGTTTATAAGTGTACAATGAATAATACATATATGTACAAGTGCATGTCAAAACGGTATTTGTTAGGTATTTTCTTATTATGTTCATTTGCTGATAATAAAATTTGAAAATATTTCTTCTAATAAATCTGAATGGAAAAAAAGACTGCAGCGCATCCTCATAAAATTAATTTCTGAGGGTCCATGTGTTTTAGTATTGAGTGGAATTTATTTTTGTCCCGAACCAAGCACGTATATGTCCAAATACGTTAGTGTATTCTACTCCAAACCACTTGGGTGTGTGTCTGGGAATTAACTGTGTATAAATATTTGTTTTTTCAGTGATTCTTTGTTAGGGTAAATTTGTCGGCAGTCTTCTTCATCCCGTATCTTGAGTGAAAAACCCTCCAATGTTGTCCCGTTTATAATGAATGTCAGTCCAGTCCTCAACCGTTCTTCTCCTTCTTCATCCCTTATGTTGTTTGTCCTGAATCTGTCCCTTTCCTCTTTGTGTTTGTGGTGGAAGTAAAACGGCTTTAACCCTTCGACCTTGCAATTTGACATAATATATGTACCATTTAGATGTTGTTTGTCTGCTAAATGATTGTCCAACTACTTCGGTTTCTGTGTACAATGGCTTAATTGTTTATAGTTTTTGTGAGATTTTGTGAAATTTGAATTTGTTGTGTTCTTGTAGATGCTAATTTGTAGCTGACATTACAATTTAAAGATATGTGATTGCAACAAATTATTGTTTCTGTGGATTTGAAGTATGGTTGTGCCGGTTTGGGGTTTGATTATTGTCACCCATTCTGTATTCATTACTGATTGTGGGGGGAAGGTATAGAATTATGGTTGTGCGAGTATTGTGCTGAAACCTCCTTGAATGGTGGTTGTTGTGTTGGATTTTTTTTTTAAGATTTGGTTAGTAGTTGTGCTCATAATTTAAAATTGTTCGTATTTTCTGATGATTTCTTTTATATAAAATGTTGGTGTATTAGAGAGGGAAGTTAATAAGGATAGTTTGCCATTCAATTGTAGTATTGATATAGATACACATGATTGGGATTGGATAATTAAGATTGCTATTGCTGTTTTAAACCTTTGTAACTTATACGTTGGCTAATAATGAATAGGTTTATGGAGTTGTGTGGATGTAGGCGTATGTATATGTATTTGCACTATGGAGGGTCGTTCATTGTTAAGGGTAACAAATCCGTTGATTATGATGGTGGTAGTAAAAGTGGAGCGATAATAGATGATGGTATGAGTGTTGAGGAGGTTATTTCTGTTTGTTGCAAGAGGTTTAATATATCTTCCGAAGAGAAAAATGTTTGGTATAGCTTAAAATTTGATAGGTCAATCCTTATGCCACTGGTTGATGATGCTTCCCTTGTGGAGATTTTCGAATTCAATGAAGAATATGGGTTTGCCTATATTGCAGCAGGAAATGTAGAAGTGATCACAGATGATAACTTGCTGTAAGTTCTTTACAATGCTTAATTTATATTATTAATATTTTGTGAACTGTGTTCTTTAGTTTAATGTTAATTATAATAATGATTATTTCGATTTCATCTGAAGGTCATCCCACATAATCAGAGATAACCCAGGGTGCTCGAAATCTGATATGGGGTCTAATGGATTGAAAGTAAATGAGAATAGTTATGAAAATGAGCATGTTGATAACTCAAGGGGTGTTGAGATGGGGGTTCGGAGTGCTGCTTGTGGTACTCGTACTTGGGTTGGTAGTGTGATGTCCAATGTTATAAGTGGTGAAGGTCAAATATTTGAAAGTGCAAATGCATTCCGCAGCTGCCTTTACAAATATTCTATAGCATGTGAGTTCCGTTATAAATGGGTTAAGAATACAAAAACCCATTTGATTGTGAAATGTTCACTAGAGGACTGCCCTTTCATCATTAAGGCATATGCTATTCGGAATACATCATTGGTTAAAATTAGGGAATTTAATGACTCTCACCAACACAAGGTGGGTGACATTTGTGCATTACATAAGCCACCTTTCTCTTCTAAATTAGTCGGGGGCCTTATTCTTGGTAAGATTAGGAGTACGTCTAACTATAGACCTAACGAAGTCCGCAAGGATATTGAGAGGGATACTGGCATTCAGATTAATTACGCCCAAGCTTGGTCTGCAGTTGAATGTGCTAAATCTTATATCCATGGTGATCCAAAGGATCACTATAAGATGTTGGATTGGATATGTGATCGTGTGAAGAAGAGCAATCCTGGATCTGTTGCCTTTGTTGTTGTTGAAGATTGCAAATTTTCACAGCTATTTATATCTTTTGCTTCATGTATGCAAGGATTCTTGTTCGGTTGTAGACCATGTATTTTTGTGGATGCCGGGCATCTTAGTGGTCCATTTGGTGGGACAATGTTGTCTGCTTGTACTGTTGATGCAGATAACAGAATACTCCCTTTAGCTATTGGCATTGTTAGTTGTGAGAACTACGATAATTGGCATTGGTTTTTGAAACAGCTCAAGTTGATTATTCGGTCTTTAGAAGTAGTTGTCTTATCGGACAGGCATCCAGGGATAATAAGTAGTGTTGCTGAAATTTTTGGTGAAGAAAACCATTGTTTTTGTTTGAGGCATTTGAAGGAGAACTTTAACAGTGAACTCATGAAGTTAGGGATTACTAGGAGAGTAATGAAGGAAAATGCATCAGATTTATTTGATGCCATTGCATATGCCAGTACAGATGTTGATTTCAACATGTGTATGGCAAATCTTGAGGCATTTAATACGAAGCTAGCAGAATGGGTGAAGAATACTAAGCCCGAACATTGGGCCCGAAGTAAATTTCCCAAACCACGATGGACTTGGATGAACTCCAACATTGCTGAGTCTTTCAATTCGTGGATGAGGAATGAGAGAGGTTTTAGCATACCTTCACTGCTGTTAGCCTATTTTGATAAACTTGCGACGAAGATGCTGAATGTGAAGAATGAAATATGTAGATGGCAGACCCCTATAGGTCCTTCTATTGAGAAAATATTATACTGTAACTACATGAAGCGCTCATGTGTTATGAGGTCTATTAGGTATTCCCATTTAATGTTCAAGGTTGAAATTATGGCTGCCCAGCTGACTGTGGACTTGAATAAGAGGACTTGTAGTTGTGGAGAGTGGCAAGTCACCGGAATCCCATGCGCACATGTTTGTTATGTGCTTGATCAGCTGAAATATAGTTTGTATGACTATACTGATTCTTTCTATAAGAAGGAAGCACAAGAATTGATATACCAAAACTCCATAAACCCTGTAGAGACTCATGAACTTCCTTCGTTAGAGCCAACAACCGGTATGCTAATAATTAAGGACGGTGATGATTATGAAGGCAGCAACTTGTGTATTCTGCCCCCCATTGTCAAGAAAACTCCTGGGAGGCCAAAAACCAGAAGGATTGAATCTCAGTTTCAGGATATGTCTAGTGTGCACTGCAGTCGATGTGGAGAAGCTAAACATAACCGTCGGACATGCAGGAGTCAAGTAATTTGCAACAGGGATGAACTCCCTGATGCATAGGGTGTATGAAATTGTAATGTGGTGGTTCCCAGTTTTTGATCTGTTGGAGAATGTGGACTGTGAACAACATATGGTAATATTAGTTGAGAATAATGTTCAGTACATTATGTGTAGTTATATGTAAATAACAAACCTACTGACATCATTATATGTTCTTCTTTTCTATCAGGTGAAGGGGAACCCATAATATCGGACATATGTTTTTGTGTTACCTGGCTTCCTAATTAAATGAAGGCTGAAGATTATAAGGATGACGTATCGATATCTGTCAGATAGTAGTGTCAATGAGGCACTTATTTTGGTACGAATTCAGATCTCGAGCATTTATTGTTAAATTTTTTACATTTGGTAGGAAATATCATTTTTGGTGTTACAAATGTTATGGTTACGTCTATACTATTACCCTCTCCACTGGCTGAGACTTGTTGTAAATTTTTTGTTTCCACTAAGGTGTATATTGATGAAAATATCATCTCATGTTTAGGTATAGTTTATCTTGCACCTTAAACTTTGAAGAATAGAATATAATAACCTGAAAAGTTACTTAAAATACAAGACTAAAATGTCACTAGTAATGATGATGATAAATCTGATGACATATCCCATACTGATTTTCACTTCTTGTGTTTTTGATAAAAGTAATAGAGATGGATGAGAAGTTGAAGGCAAATGTAAATGACTTTCAATCTGAAAGGGGAACAATTGTCATCAAGGTATTCAGAGGTTGTTGGAGAAGGTAAAATAGTTATAAGGTCCTTTTCTGTCATGTTTTTTATGGTTTGAAATTGCATACGTATCTGTGATAAGGTAAAATGTTTGCATTTTGTGGGTAAGTGTTTTCATGAACTTTTCATTTTAGTCCTTGTTCCTTCATTTTTATTGGAATGAAGGTATGGAAATGGGGTGCATTTTTAACAAAGGCATCATCAGAATTATTAGGTGATGCCACCAAATTGGGAAACATTTTTTTGTCAATCCATACCAGTTTAAGTCTGTGCCCAAACATGCCTTATTCTTATCCTTGCAACATCAATGAAGTGTACAGCCTATTTTAATTATTCATTGCTGTACAGGCTATTTTTGCAGGTGTGAAGTTATTAAGGTTTTTGATTCCTATTGCATTTACATTTATGTTACAGTGTCTACGTCTGTGGAGGCTTTCAGGTCCACTGCGTATGGAAATTAAGTGTGTTATTTCCTGCGTGACTGCTGGTTTTGAAACCGACGTTATTAGCGACGGAACGCTCATGGATTTGAACAAGCTTGTTGTTGATGCTTCCCCTGGTGTTCCATTATTAGTTCCATCTGTATAACAGTATGTTTATGTACATTTAGAATGTTTTTGGCAGTGTAAATCTGTTGTATATGGTTACTTTTGTGTATGTAGCTTGAAAGTTAATGTGTATATGGAGGCCATATGATTGCAGCCTCGTTTTGGGAATACTGTTTTGGGAATACAGATACTATCATCCCCCGTATTGATGTTGGCGAGTTGGGAAAATTAACTTACGATTTGGGGTTTGTGCATATGGCTGAAGAAATGTTTAGCAGCCTGTAATTATAGAGCTCCAAAATATTTCACAGGCTATAACATATTGTACAGTATCCTTGTCCCGCTACGGCCAACATCCGTAAATTAAATTGAAAATGAAGTGTCATATTTTTGCGGGTGTATGAAATTGCCATTAAAATTATATGCTCCTTTGATAAAATTATAGGTACGGAAAATCTGCAGTTGGTAAATAAGTAGTATATAAGCTGTCGCTGGAAATTGAAGTTACCTGTGCGAGGAAAAAAATTAGACGTAAGAGTACAACCATTGAAGTCCACTGGCATTTACTACAACCACCAAAGGAGTTGCATTTATGAATGTACAAATACATTTATAAATTGTTTGACTTCAGCATTTGTTTTAACGTACATAACATTGCTGAGTTGCATTTATGAATGTACAAATACATTTATAAATTGTTTGACTTCAGCATTTGTTTTAACGTACATAACATTGCTGAGTTGCATTTATGAATGTACAAATACATTTATAAATTGTTTGACTTCAGCATGGGGTTTAACGTACATAACATGGCTGAGTTGCATTTATGAATGTACAAATACATTTATAAAATTACAGGTACATTTATGACTTCGGCCATATATGACTTCAGGATGTCATATATGAATTGTTTGAACGTACAACAAAATCTTATATGAAATACTATTACGTGCCGACAGTTTTTGTTACGTTTTTTCCAATACTATTATTAAATGACTACACCACCTGCCAACAGAAAATTTAGGCTATAACATTTAATAAGTTATATTTATCCTTATTATATTGACCTACCCTTTAAACGTATTTTTTGACTTCTTACGTTTGACATTCATATTATGTGCGAGAGCATGCTATACAAATTATACACTCTATGCACAAGCAACCGGTTGTCTTCCCATTCAACTGGATAACTGAACTTCTAGGTAATCCTTTATCATGTTCTTTCTAATTATTATTTAGGTTGAATTAAGTCCTTTTCTTTGATGTAATTTGTTCTCTCTTTTAGTCATGTTAGTGAACCCTCTATCATTACAATATTCACTACAATTACAAAAGGATGGTATTTTTGTGCAAATTGGCCGAGTGACTTCGAAAGTGTGGTCTTTTAATGATCTACGACATGGTTTCGAAGATCTGTGCATGAGGTGTCACGTGCCCATATGTGGGTTGGTTATGAAATTACATTATGAAAAAATTTCCGGAGACAAAATTCCGATTGTCAATGGGGAGTCTGTTATTACAATGTTCAAAGATATGCACTCCGTTGGCAACTTCACGATTGGTGTGGATTTTTATCTACCTACTGGTAATAAGCTGTCGCTAGGTAATTATATGCAACGATGTTAGTTTTATTACAGTAGTTACATGTACATTTCTCACTGACTATGATGTCTGTGGGTGGTATTTGTTTGTTTTAATCCCCAACTGAAAAGGTAGTTTTTCATCACTGGCTTGTTATTCGAAAGCCACCAACCACGTTGGTGGTGTCAAAGACGGTCTCGGGATTAGGCTGGCCCGTTGTTCACTATGTGGTGAATTGGGCCATAACAATCGCAAATGTTGGCGATCAAGATGGTGTGACGCACATGGATGTGATGGTGCTAAACCATTTCTTACTATGACCGAACATTGTCCTCTTGTACCCAACCACGCAACGTCGACGTCAAAGGTTACAAACATATATATAGATTCATTTTTTCCCTCAACAGTTTCTTCATAGAAAATATGTATGTGTATAATATACTTACATCGTCATTGCAGAAAAGAGTTCGAACTTGTAGTCGATGTGGTAAAACAGATCATGACATTCGGACATGTCCTGAAGTAAGTAATATATTGTTTATCAAGATTTTGTTGGGATTGTGAGGCGTTTCTATCATGTTTTTCTATCATAAATTTGGTGATATTTACACTCTGCAGTTGCTGGTTGAACGATGACTAAGCTACCGTTATGGGGGACATTGTCATTTTTGCTATGCAGCCAACCACAGTAATTAAATTCGTATATGAACGTTATGTATTAATACATCATATTAGAAGTACTGTAACTGGCGTCGGACAATTTAACGCACCCTATTACGCAAAATATTGTTGGTTGTCTTTCGGCTTTAACGATGGTATACCATTTCTTACTGTCACCGATATGATGCAATTAACATGAATATTTTTTCCCCCGTCAGTTGAAGCAAAAGGTTTAAATTTGAAGTAACCCAAGTGAACGATGTCATTAGCTGTACATTTACATTTATATACATTTACGTAGTCCGCAAATTACACGCACCGATCGTCCTATCATGCTGAACAAATCCTCTGTACTTTTTACAAACGTCAAGTGAAACACAACCATTGAAAGAGTGGTCTGGTCCAGCTTCACATTTGCTATCACCTAAAACAATGATGCGGAACAATGTTTGACCATTGCATAAACAACCTACACGAAGTTATGATGGATTACAACTTCTGCATATCCTTTTCAGATATGTAGGCAGATTTGCTATCAAAAGTTCCGTCCATGCACCACCCTCCACTACCTACACCAACATCAGACAAGTAAGATCTTCACACTTATTCATGAAATCTGTTATTAAAAGGTCCGTGATCATGTTACATATTCAGAATCTTACCATTTAAGGAGTTACACATGCGGCAAATATTTTATCCCGGACGGTGTTTGCTTCTGCAGATAATAAGGAGCCGATATAGTACATTCTATAGTGGATACCATGGCGCTGCAGAAGTCAAACTCAACGATTATGTATCATATCTCAATATGGACGAGGATACCAATCAAATCATAAAACGGATAAAACGATTCAAACCTACTAACAGGAAATTATATTACATAAAAGTAACTTACTACATCAAGTTGAGATGTCATCCTGCCATCCCATAAATCCATATAAGCTATTGACCATACTCCACAATCGTCCCTATAAATACATGATATTCATCATCCACAATATTAGTAGTTTCCAACTACACACATGGTCATACTAGGTAAGCACGTATAATACGAGCGTAGTAAAGAAAGTATTACGTTGTTGCACACTTTGGTACTTCACCATGATGTCTTCCGAAGTGTGAAACTACATCTGCTCTGTCGTGTTTTGCTTCTTGGAGAACATACCCCATTGCAATAGTCTTATGTGCAACGTAAGAAACGACGTTAGGAATGGCAAAAAAAACATATGTACCAACTATTATGCAAAATAAGGTTGCTGGGACCCACCACAATTGTATATGTGACATGCAAACATGATTGCATTGACTTTAGTAATGATTATCATGTAACAGATATGACTAAGCAAGTGTATACATGGAAATTATGTGCATCGGTGGGGTTTGGCCATTTTGTCTTATTTCATGGTGTGGTTTGCATAGTCTTAGTATTTGTAATAAGTAGTATTATGCTATAAAACGAAAAGCATGACAAACCAAGTTCTTCAGAAGCTGAGATTGTCCTGGGAAATTACGGTTCCCACTTCGGCAGTCAAGGATGTCAAATCTGCCATCTCGAATGTTTACAACAATGACAAACCAGTGGTTTCCTTGATTGATGGGGAAGAACACCTACAAGGTGATGTATAAATATTAGCTTCACATACCTACAAATAGTAACAACGGAATGTAGATGAGAGTAACATTTACATTCAGTGATTAGGAATATACCATTTCAACTACGGATAAATCAGTTAGTGGAAAATCCCTCAATATGGGATTACAAACTGTCCTTAGTTGCTTTCTCGAGTTAGGAGACAAACGTTGATTTATGATTCCTCCCTGCTTGTTCATCAGAGGTTTGTATCATCACAACTGAAAATATTCCATCATCATGTTACAGGGTCAGCTATTACTTACCATTTGTGCAGGGGTAATGTATATCTTTCGAGTTTTATTTCCCATTGAATCAACTCTCTGATTGAAAACTGCACAGAACATCTGAATAACCTACACAGCCAGAGACATATGTATAATTATGATGCAAAAGTATACTTATTGCAAAATAGTATCCAATTTACTAATATCACAGCATAATGTACATAGATATCCAGGAATATGAGCCATAACATTACCATGTTGTTAACCCAATGTTTAGGCATCAATGACAACAACTCAGCCTTCGTAAGATGAAAATTCGCCATTGCGCACACAATTTCACTGAACAACAGCAACATGATAACTGATTAACTTCACACAACCATTTATGTAGATGAAAACGTCATCAATATAGGATATATCAGAAAAGTTTATAAACCAAGCCTTGAAGAGTATGTTCTCACTCTGACTGAATTGATGCATCATTAAGCCTGTGAACATACTTCTTCAACGAAGGGTTTGGAATCATCGTCTGGACTGAGCAAACGAAAGGTGATTTAATCGCAGCGGATCTAGTCACTCGACGCTTGCCAATAGCCACGATTGATCTTCGTACATCCTGTGAAACAACTTCTTCGGCAGCAACATGTACTTGTTCCACATGATGTACAGGATCACCATCCTCATCACCGGATGCACTGCAACCATGCCCACCTGATCGATTATCAGATGTGGATTGATTGTGATGAGGGGGAATTGATTGTTCCCCGTCATAAGAATGGTGGGTAGGGGATGCTCTAGGTGAATCAACAAACGGTGATTCAGTTGGTTGCTGAGGTGGATTTGAAGTAAAGGCAGACGGTGATTCCGCTGTATCAAACCCCATGTTGGGATGATGCTCAGTGGATTGAGGTTTCTGCTGAGATTTCAACAGCGTTAATTGTTCCTCTATCTGTTGTATATAATTACAAACGGCTACATCATGTGAATGGATGCATTGTTTCAATGATTGAATATTTGAATAAATCTTTGTGTACGGGTCCTGCGAAATAGGAAAACCAAAAATATCATACAATTATAGATACCAATTAGTACAAACAGATACATAAAAAGGGGGAAGAAATAAAATCAAATTAGCATGCAAAGGGTAATATTACTGATGAAGAACTAGGCACGTCTTCATGTGGGATTTCCCTTGGGTATGCGTCATTATGGTCTGTACGGAAACGACTGTGATCAGCAGAATATGTTGGATTACGGACATTGCTTGGTCTCGGCTGCATAAGAAATGTAAAAATTTTAAACCAACTAACAAATTTAAATAATTAAATTTATAATTGGACTCACCTCGACAAGGCCAAAATTTTTGAAATAATTCAGCTCCAGCGATAATCTCTCACAAACAAGCTCCTCCGTCCATGCAGATGAGAGGGGAAATTTGGTCGGCACACTGAACCCCTCAATGTACGTCTTCTCCATGTACCATATCTAAATCAAAAAATAACAACAATTGCAGTAGATGTGGATACCCTTTGCCATCGTTTTTTCAGTATAAGTATATTAATAAGTAGAGGAAAAATTTCCCATACCATGAGGACATACATGCAACCAGCGGCATAGGTTCTCCTATTCCCCTCTCTCCCTCGAGCCTGCCGCCATTTTTTAATGCCATTCACAGTTGATCTATGTACATATTGGCACCAGTTCAGGCTCTTTATTTTGGAACAATCTCGTAACGAATGCAAGAACTGTAAACGGATCTCCCGTCTAGAAGTTGGGGCTAATAACACAGCCATAGAATATATAATGAAAGCACGAACAAAGACCCCGTCAGATCGGTCTTCCTTAATAAATCCCAAGATGTGATTCCACGAGGTCGTCTTTCCTTTGACATTCTGCAGACCAAAATCTGCAGCCATGTCTTGAATATCAACCCATGGGCCTTCAACATTTACAGCTGTATCACCCTGTGGGATACCCAGAATTTGATGGACATCGGATTCCTCAAATTTTATCAAATTTTTCCCAACACCGACCTCCAGACGACTATAAGCAAAGTCAAAATGTACACAAATCCATTTACAAAGTTGTATTTGTAGAATTGGTGTACATAATTTCAGGAGGTCCCCAAAACCAACATCTTTCAATGCATCGACCTTTGCTTCGTTGGTTAACACATGTTTGCTAACCACTTTTAGAAAATGGGCCGGAGAGCAACGAGTGCTAAAGGGGGCCTGCAACCACAAAGGAGTAATACATTTATACAAAAGAAATGCATAATACTGTACCGCCACAGATATAGGTTTTAGCATCATAATTTAATAATTTCTGGTGTGATGCCAACACAAAATCTTCTTTAATTACGGTCACATAATTTTTCATCGGAAAATTATTGTAAACTCCAACAAACAGATCCCACAATTAAATGTTCATTATGTAATTTGTTTTCAGGATATGTTAGCTTCAATCCAATTCACATGTACTTATTAATAATATCATGTGTACATTAGTGCATAATTAGGTGTACATATTAGCCTATTTATGTGTACATAATATTTTCCACTTGGATTTCCATACTGTTTGTGGAAATTGATTTGTATCCTATTCTTTTCTCTTAAATTGACCTCAAACTAAACTTACTGAGGATTTATGAGGGGGAAAATTTAGTATCAACTCCAACAAAATCAAGTTTTATTTCAGGGTGCAGAGGCTATTCAGTTTTCAGGCCACCTTTACTGGTATCCAATTCACATGTACTTTTTAATAATATCATGTGTACATTAGTGCATAATTAGGTGTACATATTAGCCTATTTATGTGTACATAATATTTTCCACTTGGATTTCCATAGTGTTTGTGGAAATTGATTTGTATCCTATTCTTTTCTCTTAAATTGACCTCAAACTAAACTTACTGAGGATTTATGAGGGGGAAAATTTAGTATGAACTCCACCAAAGTCAAGTTTTATTTCAGGGTGCAGAGGCTATTCAGTTTTCAGGCCACCTTTACTGGTATCCAATTCACATGTACTTTTTAATAATATCATGTGTACATTAGTGCATAATTAGGTGTACATATTAGCCTATTTATGTGTACATAATATTTTCCACTTGGAATTTCATACTGTTTGTGGATATTGATTTGTATCCTATTCGTTTCTCTTAAATTGACCTCAAACTAAACCTACCCACCATTTATGAGGGGGAAAATTTAGTATGAACTCCACCAAAGTCAAGTTTTATTTCAGGGTGCAGAGGCTATTCAGTTTTCAGGCCACCTTTACTGGTATCCAATTCACATGTACTTTTTAATAATATCATGTGTACATTAGTGCATAATTAGGTGTACATATTAGCCTATTTATGTGTACATAATATTTTCCACTTGGATTTCCATACTGTTTATGGAAATTGATTTGTATCCTATTCTTTTCTCTTAAATTGACCTCAAACTAAACCTACCCACCATTTATGAGGGGGAAAATTTAGTATGAACTCCACCAAATTCAAGTTGTATTTCAGGGTGCAGAGGCTTTTCAGTTTCAGGCCACCTTTACTGGTAACCAATTCACATGTACTTTTTAATAATATCATGTGTACATTAGTGCATAATTAGGTGTACATATTAGCTTATTTATGTGTACATAATATTTTCCACTTGGATTTCCATACTGTTTGTGGATATTGATTTGTATCCTATTCGTTTCTCTTAAATTGACCTCAAACTAAACCTACCCACCATTTATGAGGGGGAAAATTTAGTATGAACTCCAACAAAGTCAAGTTGTATTTCAGGGTGCAGAGGCTATTCAGTTTTCAGGCCACCTTTACTGGTATCCAATTCACATGTACTTTTTAATAATATCATGTGTACATTAGTGCATAATTAGGTGTACATATTAGCCTATTTATGTGTACATAATATTTTCCACTTGGATTTCCATACTGTTTGTGGAAATTGATTTGTATCCTATTCTTTTCTCTTAAATTGACCTCAAACTAAACTTACTGAGGATTTATGAGGGGGAAAATTTAGTATCAACTCCAACAAAGTCAAGTTTTATTTCAGGGTGCAGAGGCTATTCAGTTTTCAGGCCACCTTTACTGGTATCCAATTCACATGTACTTTTTAATAATATCATGTGTACATTAGTGCATAATTAGGTGTACATATTAGCCTATTTATGTGTACATAATATTTTCCACTTGGATTTCCATACTGTTTGTGGAAATTGATTTGTATCCTATTCATTTCTCTTAAATTGACCTCAAACTAAACTTACTGAGGATTTATGAGGGGGAAAATTTAGTATGAACTCCACCAAAGTCAAGTTTTATTTCAGGGTGCAGAGGCTATTCAGTTTTCAGGCCACCTTTACTGGTATCCAATTCACATGTACTTTTTAATAATATCATGTGTACATTAGTGCATAATTAGGTGTACATATTAGCCTATTTATGTGTACATAATATTTTCCACTTGGATTTTCATACAGTTTGTGGATATTGATTTGTATTCTATTCTTTTCTCTTAAATTGACCTCAAACTAAACTTACTGAGGATTTATGAGGGGAAAATTTAGTATGAACTCCAACAAAGTCAAGTTTTATTTCAGGGTGCAGAGGCTATTCAGTTTCAGGCCACCTTTACTGGTAACCAATTCACATGTACTTTTTAATATTATCATGTGTACATTAGTGCATAATTAGGTGTACATATTAGCCTATTTATGTGTACATAATATTTTCCACTTGGATTTCCATACTGTTTGTGGAAATTGATTTATATCCTATTCTTTTCTCTTAAATTGACCTCAAACTAAACTTACTGAGGATTTATGAGGGGAAAATTTAGTATCAACTCCAACAAAGTCAAGTTTTATTTCAGGGTGCAGAGGCTATTCAGTTTTCAGGCCACCTTTACTGGTATCCAATTCACATGTACTTTTTAATAATATCATGTGTACATTAGTGCATAATTAGGTGTACATATTACCCTATTTATGTGTACATAATATTTTCCACTTGGATTTCCATACTGTTTGTGGAAATTGATTTGTATCCTATTCTTTTCTCTTAAATTGACCTCAAACTAAACTTACTGAGGATTTATGAGGGGGAAAATTTAGTATCAACTCCAACAAAGTCAAGTTTTATTTCAGGGTGCAGAGGCTATTCAGTTTTCAGGCCACCTTTACTGGTATCCAATTCACATGTACTTTTTAATAATATCATGTGTACATTAGTGCATAATTAGGTGTACATATTAGCCTATTTATGTGTACATAATATTTTCCACTTGGATTTCCATAGTGTTTGTGGAAATTGATTTGTATCCTATTCTTTTCTCTTAAATTGACCTCAAACTAAACTTACTGAGGATTTATGAGGGGGAAAATTTAGTATGAACTCCACCAAAGTCAAGTTTTATTTCAGGGTGCAGAGGCTATTCAGTTTTCAGGCCACCTTTACTGGTATCCAATTCACATGTACTTTTTAATAATATCATGTGTACATTAGTGCATAATTAGGTGTACATATTAGCCTATTTATGTGTACATAATATTTTCCACTTGGAATTTCATACTGTTTGTGGATATTGATTTGTATCATATTCGTTTCTCTTAAATTGACCTCAAACTAAACCTACCCACCATTTATGAGGGGGAAAATTTAGTATGAACTCCACCAAAGTCAAGTTGTATTTCAGGGTGCAGAGGCTTTTCAGTTTCAGGCCACCTTTACTGGTAACCAATTCACATGTACTTTTTAATAATATCATGTGTACATTAGTGCATAATTAGGTGTACATATTAGCTTATTTATGTGTACATAATATTTTCCACTTGGATTTCCATACTGTTTGTGGATATTGATTTGTATCCTACTCATTTATCTGCCAATGACCTAAGACTAATTTTCCCATATATCAGGGGAAAAATTATTATAAACTGCAACAATATCGTACCATTTAACGTTGTACAATCTATTCGGTTTTCAGGTCACCTTCAGTTCGATTACCAATTTACATGTACATATAGATAATATGATATGTACATTTTTTGCATAATTTATATAGTTATATGTACATAATAATTTGTACTCAACCACATACTATACGAGAATATTCACTTTTAACCTATTCATTTATCTTAAATTCACCTCAAAGTAAATGTACCAATGATTTATGAAGGGAAAATTTAGTATAAACGCGAACTTAGACAAACTATTTAAGGGTGTACAGTCTATTCGTTTTTCAGGCCACCTTTAATAGTATCCAATTTACATGTACTTTTTCATAAAATCATGTGTACATTACTGCATAATTACGTGTACATATAATATCTTTATTTGTACATAATATTTTCTACTTGGAACCAAATACTGTTTGTGGACATTGATTTGTATGTAATATTCATACTAGCTGACTTCAAACACAAATTTCCTAACACCTGCATTACTACTTAAAAATAATTGTCAATAAAAATGATTTCAAAGTAACACAACTGTCCACAAATATTCTGATTTTCAATCCTTTATCATATGATTTAATAACTTCATTATAACAAACAAATGATAGAGTGGGTTATTAAACAAATTAAACTAATATGTACCTTCTCATCAATGGACCTAACGCCCATATGATCGCTTGCGGGACGACGTACGATCCTCCGCTTCTTACGATCGATTGGTTCCATATTATCTTCATTTCACAAACCAAATAAAATTACTATTCTCTACAGGTTAGCAAAATGTACTAAATCACAACTAACCACACTATATATGTAATTTAAATTGTATAGAAATTCTAATTAAAAACCATATCATCACTTCAGAACACCACAAACTAATTTATCAAAGGCACTTAAAATCAACATTATAACTTACCTACAACAATTAACTACAATACATTGTCAGCATTTCAAATATTATCATAACAACAGAACATTAATTATAGTAACCATGAGAGTTGCAACATGTGATTAACATCTAAATATATCAAACAACATATCCCACGTATAGCAAAATGTACCCCAACAGCCATTGACATACATGCATAAAAATTAGGGCAGGCCAATAAGCCAATTCAGCAGAATCGATATTTCAATACATATTCATTCATCAAATTATCAAAATCAGACTTCAGCATTCGTCTATATTGATGATAACACCATCGAAAACAAACAGATGTACTCACTTCAAATATATGGCTTACGAAGCACACAATCTTTCTCAACCGAAGTTATCAATCTGCAACAAAAATTGCCCTATCTGAAACACCAAATCACGTCACGAGTGGATTGCGTCTGTTCTTCTTGTCCAGGGAAGTAGAACAGGAGGACGACTTCTGCTGTTGTCAACAGTTCGAAAATGGCAAGAAACCGCCGGTCAGAGTCCAAGTCAGAACGAAGAAGGAAGAAGATGGACAGGAGCAGTAGGAGTGAGAAGATCAGGTACGTTTTCTTTAATTACGTACACAGTTAGGTTTGGTTACGAACCTTAGGTTTGGTAACTGTATACTACTGTATAACTTACCAAGTCCTAATACATCAACTAATGACCGTATATTTTTGTTTGCCTAATTAGTTTGGGCCAGCAGGACTACACACTATTTTTCCCTTAGTATTATTATCTTTTTGGTGCTTTATTATGTTTACTTGTCGTTAAAGATAGGGGTGTTGACAAATCAAGCCGACTCGCGAGTTTTTTGGGCTCGTTAACGGCTCGGCTCACTTGTTAAACAAGCTTAAAAATTAGGCTCGAGCTCGGCTCGATTATTAAACAAATCAAGCTTGAGCCTAATAAATTTGGGCTCGAGCTCGTTTAGAATGCAAAAGCTCGTGAGCTCGACTCGTTTACCACCAAAGTTCGAGAGCCAGCTCGTTAAAAGTTTGGCTCGACTCGTTAAAAGTTCGGCTCGTTTATAAACAAATCAAGCTCAAGCTTTATTTTTAGACTCGTTTAGTAAACGAGTCAAGCCCAAACCTACCCCGGCTCGGCTCGATTCGGTTCGTTAACAACCCTAGTCACAGACTCACAGTCACAGTTATTCGACATCCTTTTTTCAACCAATATTTATCTAATTATAATTATTGTTCTACATACACAGAACCAGAAGCAGCGAAGTCAGGTAGGGTCGGAACTCGGAAGCACGCAGCAGGCACTCACTCATCCGACCATCACCACAGGAGATAGGGTATTGTTATATAGAAAATAAATTTTTAGTCCAGGAAAAATAATTTTTGAAAGTAATTTTAATATCGGTAATTTTTGTCGAAGCTACTCCTCCAGCATCGGTAAAATATACTGAGGCAACACAATACGCTCGGCGATTTTAGCCGAAAGCAGGCATGATATTTGGCAATTATTGCCGAAACTGGCCAAAGCCACTTTTTTTTTAACGATTTCGGCCAAAAGTTTGTAAATAATTATTATTTATAATTAAAAAAATTCAGAACTTATATAAATATTTGATACAAAAATATAAATTAACATATTTACAATTAAAAAAATATATAATAAGTTTAGTTATATATATGTATTAATGTGGTTTGGTTCGGCATTTTCAGCTAAATGTTACCTAAATCATTGGCAATAATTGCCTATGTATATCTCTGGAAATTTTAAAATAATTATTATTTATAATTTAAAGAATTTATATTTTGTACAAAAATTTAAATTAACATATTTAAAATCACATAAAAAAATTCAATAAATAACTTTAATTAAAGTTATAAATTTATGTATATTATAGAAAGAGAAAAAAAATATTAAAACAAAAAAATTAATTACCTCATATCTTTGGGAAAGATTGTTGAACATAATATAAATCGGCAATAATTGCCGATCCATCTCCATCATAAATAGTTGGCTCCATACTCAATAATTTCTATATATCGACTATAATTGCCGATGCCTATCACTCCATTTTTTTCTTTTGGCAATTTTGAAATAATTTTTATTTATAATTTAAATAATTTATAATATAGATGTATAATATAAATATTTTGTACAAAACTTTAAATTAACATATTTACAATCACATAAAAAATTCAATAAATAACTTTAATTAAAGTTATAAATTTATGTATATTATAGGAAGAGAAAAAAAATATTAAAACAAAAAAATTAACTACCTCATATCTTCGGGAAAGATTGTTGAACATAATATAAATTGGCAATAATTGTCGATCCATCTCCATCATGAATAGTTGGCTCCATCCTCAATAATTTCTATATATAGGCTATAATTGTCGATGTCTATCACTCCAATTTTTTTTTTCTTTCAGCAATTTTGAAATAATTTTTATTTATAATTTAAAAAATACATAATCTAGATGTATAATATAAATATTTTGTACAAAAATATAAATTAACATAATTACAATCAAATAAAAAAATTCATTAAATAACTTTAATTAAACTTATAAATTTATGCATATTATAGGAAGAGAAAAAGAATATTTAAAAAAAATTAATTAGCCCATATCTTCGACAAAGATTGTCGAACATAATATAAATTGGTAATAATGGCCGACCTATCTCCATCATGAATAGTTAGCTCCATCCTCAATAATTTCTATATATCGGCTATAATTACCGATGCCTATCACTCCAATTTTTTTTTCTTTCAGCAATTTTGAAATAATTTTTATTTATAATTTAAAAAAATCATAATCTAGATGTATAATATAAATATTTTGTACAAAAATATAAATTAACATAATTACAATCAAATAAAAAATTCATTAAATAACTATAATTAAACTTATAAATTTATGCATATTATAGGAAGAGAAAAAGAATAGTTAAAAAAAAATTAATACCCCATATCTTGGGCAAAGATTGCCGAACATAATATAAATTGGCAATAATGACCGACTCATCTCCATCATGAATAGTTGGCTCCATCCTCAATAATTTTTATATATCGGCAATAATTGCCAATGCCTATCACCCCAATTTTTTTTTTCTTTCAGCAATTTTGAAATAATTTTTATTTATAATTTAAAAAAATTCATAATCTAGATGTAAAATATAAATATTTTGTACAAAAATATAAATTAACATATTTACAATAAAAAAAATTCATTATATAAACTTTATGTTAAAAATTTTGAGTTTTTAAAAAGTAGCCTTTAAATAAAATTGTATCGATAAAATTTGTTACCTTCCCATCGGTTGAAAATACCAATGTTAAATCTTAACTAATTTAAATTATTTGAAAGTAAAAATAAATTTAATCAATATCTATTATAAATATATCTAAAATATATAAATTATATATACTAATGAATATTATTAAATCAGTAATATATGATTTATTATGAAAAAATAAGTTTTTGTCTAAAGTAGCAATTATTTTAGTATTTTAATACTTATTGAATTAAATTTATACATGGAGGTTAGGACAAAATATGTTTTCCATGGAGTAAAATTTTGTTTTCCAAATAACAAAAACTGTATACTATCATCTGATTCGAAAAGATCTTAAACAGTAAAGTAATGCGTACTTCTGACAAAAAAATATTTACTTGACAATGAATCATATGACAATTGATCTTGTTGTTGGTGTTTCGGCAAGTTTGGCTGATAGTTATACTATCATATACAATGAAACATATGCTAGTGGGGATAGACAATATTTGTGGCTTCTGCAACACTGATAGTATTGTAGGACAGTACGGAGAATAAATATACTGTTGCATATCTTTGTAAATGAAATTATTGTAGGATGGTATATGGTTCTCGTGAAGTTAGGAACATGAAAAAATTTTGTCAGATACGTGTATAATTATTATAGTTTCTGTTCGAATCCTTATATATAAAGGAAAAGCTTATCATTTGTATTCTTCAACTCAATATTTCTATTTTGCAGAAACTTTGTTAGTTGAAGGTTGAGATATAATTTTTAAATATTTGTTAAACACTCACAATGAATAATGAATTTGGAACTTCTTCAAACTACGAAGAGTTTGAAACTTCAATAGGGTACGATGAGTTCGGAAGTCCGATGAACTACCAAGATGGGGTCAGAACCCCATCGTATTAAGATGATAGATTTACAATACCGAGAAGCTATGGATATGCAGAAGATATGCAAATGCATTCTCCCAATATTAATTACAACTTCAACAAAGAGATAAAATATTATTTTTTAAGTATTGTAAATTGTGGCGACAAAATTAGTTACATGAAATTTATAGTTTTTTGTTATTATATTATTATGGTAAGCTCTTTTTTTCAGGATATGAAGAATACATCTTTTACGAGTGAAAATTATCAGAGATTTTTTTGTAACGGATGAAATATTTTCGGATCGAGATGAACTTGTGACATGGGTTAAGAAAATGGGTAGAACTCATAAGATGATTTTGATTATCAAAGGTTCTAGAAAAGGAAATGGTATTGGGGCGGGTAGAGTCTCGATAAGATGTGAACGAAGTGGTACGTACGCCCGTACTAGACCAACAGATACCGAAGGTGCACGTAATACTTGTTAAAAAAATGATTTTCCTTTTTTTATTATTGGTGTTGAAAATAATAACGGTGGATGGCAAGTGGTAGTTAGGAACGGGACACACAATCACGAATTGGCTAATTATGAGTAAGGTCATGTTGTTCTTGGTAAATTGATAGAAAATGAAGTTCAGTTTGTTAATGAACTTATCACAGCTACTATAAAGCCACGACAAATCATACCGCTTCTTCAAAAACAATTTGAAGGTAATGTGAGTATGAGAAGGCATATTTATAATGCTCGACAGAAGCTTAGGTCCGAAGAAATGGATGGTCAAACAATGTTACACCATGTTATGAGTATGTTGGTTGAGAATCATTATTTTCAGTGGCATCAAAGTGAGCCTCAATCAAACGTAATAAGTGAACATCTATTCGCACATCCCGTATCTGTTAACATTTTACGTGCATTTCCTTTTGTTTTGCAAATGGATTGCACGTATAAGACAAATAGATACGGAATGTCCTTACTTAAAGTTGTCGGACTAACACCAACACAATTGAATTTCAACGTTGCATGTGCATACATGTCATCTGAGAAGGAGGAAAATTATTTCTGGGTACCTGAGAGATTAAAGAGCTTAATGGATCCATATATGCTTCCAACCACCATTATTACTGACCGAGAACTTGCTCTAATTTCAGCCATGGAACATATTTTTCCTACTTCAAAACATTTATTATGTAGATTTCATGTGAATAAGAATGTGGAGGAAAATGTAAGAAACTCTATGGTCGTTCATCGTTCTCACATGGTTTTATGTCACGATGGAAAAATTTGATAGATGCCACGAACGAACAAACATATGAGGCACGATTGTTGTCAATGGAGGAAGATTACAGAAGCATGCCCATCCTAATTTCGTATCTAAAGACGAATTGGCTACAACCCTACAAACATAAAATTGTTGCAGCATTCTTTGGTGATGTGTTCCATATCCATCAACTTACAACGAATAGGTATAATTTATATTTTATTGCAACCGTGATAACTGATTTAGCTTCTTTTATGTTGATGAAGTTAAGTAAATAAATTTTTGTTATGAATAGGGTTGAAGGAGCTCATGGATCTTTAAAAAGATTCCTGGAGACATCACGGGGCAGCTTTAATACAGTGCACAAACAAATGCACACGTTCCTTGAGTTACAACATGATGAGATAAAAGCATCGCTGGAGAGGTTTCGGTTCCACACTCCTCATTTTGCTACAAGTGATCTTTATGCCAATTTGAGGGGCCATGTTTCTTTATATGCAATGGAGTTGGTGAACAACGAGTGTCAGAGACTTGAGCATGTAAGTACGAATGATGATTTATGCGGATGTTACATGCGTCGTACGCACGGGATACCATGTACACATGAAATTAAAACATACATTCATAACTACATGTCAATCCTCCTGTCGGCTATTCATCCGTTTTGGAAGAAACTCGACATAGATGGACCCATTACTCCACCGAGACCCCAAGAACCGGTAGATGTTGCATCTCACTTACTCCATATTTTCATGGAATCTATTATGCGCCAGCTACCAGAAATACAGAATCAGTTGGCCAGAGAGATATTTAATATTGCAGTTCCCCAGAGAATACCTCTCCATGAGTCACCAGTACGACAGCACAGGGGTCGGCCAAGGAACTCCACTAGAAGGGAACAATCTAGTTGGGAGTATACATAACAACAATTTTGTAGTCTTCCCAAATCAACTCAACGTTGGGGTTGGGGTCGGGGTCGAGGACGACAATCGTCATTTTTGTCATTAGGCCAATTTCAATTTCCATATGTGACTCAAATGAATCGAGATATAGTTCCTTATATTAGTAGCTGGTGTAATGTTTTAGGAGATGAGAATTGTGGTTTCAGAACATTGACTTCTATTATACTAGGAGATGAAGAGCGATGGGTTCAAATTCGTACCGACTTATATCACGAGATATTGGCGAGACGACAGTTGTACGAGAATGTGTTCGTATATGAAAGCGTTGATCAAGTTCTTAATACTATTACCCACTGGGAAGGGCCAGCTCCGATGGCACACTGGATGGAAATGCCTGATATTGGTCATGTCATTGCAACCTGTTACTGTGTGTTGTTCGCATATTACTCATTGAATGCATGCAGCTCATTCCTACCTTTAGTGGCTATGAACGGAATTCAAGGTCCTGAAACTGAAGTCACTATATTTTTCTTGCAAGACATGAGTCACTATATATCGGTGAGCACTAAGTTTAATGAAGAATTTTTCCATTTCAATATGATATGAATGGCTAACATAATAATTTTTTTCTACAGGTATATCTTTTAGAAAGTTTTCCACTCCCACCAGTACATACCAATTAGAATAGATATCGTGATAGCAGCGTTTCAACGTGGAATACCCAATATTCTTCAAGATTCGAACAATGGCGCGCATTGGTACATGATGACACACAAGACCCTCATCCTTTATCTTCGGACTCAACTTTAATGTAGAATTGTTGTAATTTTTTCTTCATTTATTTGTGTTTACATCCTTTGTAACATGTACGTGCTAATTTTATTAAATATATTATAATTTCTATCACGAAGATCTAAACTATGGATATATAATAAAACACTTGATATAGTGTTAATGAATAAGGATAGGAAGATATTTATTGATTAATAAAACACTTTATTCGAGTTGGAAAATACTGGACCTCCTTATTTTTTCTTTAATTCTCAGCTAAATGCTGACTTTTGAAAACTAAGATTTTGTGAGCTCACATTATAACACGGTTTCCATTATTATGAAGCTCATTCACACTGTGTCTCTTATTCCTTCACTAGCATATTGATGAAATTTGAACACAAATAGTCAATTCAAAAACGTATTTTAATGTTTTTAGATCAATGGTAAAATAAAAACGACAGGTGCTATTAATTCTAACAAACATATTTTAATGTTTTTACATAACAATACGGTAATACATGAAGTTCATTACAAATGGCTACGCCGAGGTGTAGTAACTCCTAAATCATGCACAAGGGTTTCGATACATGTAACTAACTGTTCATAATTTGGAGCTGGCTTTCCCCTCCAATACAATCAACGAATAGTTTTACGTGCTTTGTTCAGACATTTTTCGGTTGGTATATGATGATCATCGTTCGCATGTTCAGCTAAATATTCTTCCGTCGTAGCCAATATATATCTATGTGTTCTCGGAAGATACTAATCCATATAATCATCGACCACATCCCATGGGTATTCAACTGCTGGTCTAAAAACATCCGGGCCCAAAATATATTCATACCTCAAGAACCATTGGCCGAGCATGTGTGCATAGTATACATTGTACTTCTTGAGGGAATAACCTCTGTATGAGTTTCTAGTTGGCTTGATGGACTCCTTAGGGATGACTTGTGTATAACCGAATTGCCGTGTCACTCTATCTGGCATATGTGGTTCAACTTTCTCCAAACAGTGTATAAAACCGTGATAGAATGCCATACGGCAATATCTATATGGATCAGCTACTCCGTACGGATCCCAATTGACCTTTCACGAAAATATTCAAGTAAATATGGATATCACAAATATAATATAGGAGGATCAAATAATGTTTTTATCATACCTTTGACACAGACATAACATCAATCTTTGCCCGAAAGTACTCGAGCGTCTCCAATTTATTTTCGAATTTCTGGCCACAAGACCACCTCATACAACGAGGATGGTCTGGATCATACCTAGATCTTTCCACTCCAAACCCGGAAAAGTATTCATATATCCACGTCTGTCATAATATTCAATTGTTAGCCATCATAATGAATATAGAGTATGTAATATATGTATATATATATTGATTATAAAATTACCTGTAATAGAGTCATGCATCCAGGCATTTGAGCAGCGTCGGCTCTAGAAGCCATACCAAGTTGTCAATATAAAAAAGAAAATGTGGCTGCACCCCATGCATAACCTTCAACCCGGATAAGATCTTGAAGAAAAATGATAAAGTATGGATTAAATTTATCAACCGTCTTATCAACAAACAATGATAAGCCGATCAACCATAATATATACCTGATAGCTTTTTCCTCGTCCCCTAACCAGTATGATTCACATACTTCTTGCAGCCATTTAAATGGAAACCCGCCCTTTTGAGTGACTTCATTCACTTGTATTTCCTCCATCCCAAATAAGGCACCCATTGCACCAATCATTTGCCCACGCGCGTCAGCTATCATGTCCAAATGTAATGGATGACCATCAACTCGTAGCCCTAATATACGATGTACATCTAAAAGAGTGATTGTCATCTCCTCCCATGGCATATGAAAGCTATTAGTGTCTGGTTGTCATCGCTCAATAAATGCTAAAATAAGCGGCACGTTCACATGCTCAAATGTGCAGGATGGAAGGTGTGATAATCTTGTTCGTCGTATCAGAGTGAACATCCTATCATTGATGCTTCCTAGAAAACTTCTTAAAACCTCCTGCCTTGTGTGGATCTTGGGACAACCCCGATCCTGATCAATACAATAAGCAAATGTAATGCATCTATATGATTGATTACATATAAAATAATAATTAAGAAATAATGAATATGTTAAACTTACCTTTCCTAACCATAAATCTAAAGCTACGTGACCGCCAAAGCTAGGAATCAAATCAGGAATTATTGGACCTCCAGGACATGGCCCAAGCAAGTACCATTCATCCTTTAATTGTATACTCTCTTCATCTTCACTAGCGTCACCAGCATCACCAACATCCCTATCATGATGATCTCTATCCTCCTCCTCTTCCTCCTCCTCCTCCTCCTCCTCATCCTCATCATCATCATCATCATCATTACGCTCATAAGTCGATGACGATGCTCCTCCTCCTCCTCCTCCCATAGTAGGCTGCACCGGTGAGGTAAGAAAATCTATATATTCTGTAGGAAATGGAAAACCTCCTGACTCGGAACCTCCGTACCCTGAACCTCCAACCGCAGAACCTCCATACCCAACACCTCCAACCCTAGAACCTCTATACCCAGAACCTCCAATCCTAGAACCTCCAACCTCTAACCGCATAACCTCCATACCCAGAACCTCCAGCCCCCAAACCTCCAAACCCCGGACCTCCTGCCCCCAAACCTACGTACTCTCTTAAGCCCGTAGTGCCAACATCAGCCACAAATGATGGACGACCTGCATAGTCTGCAAATGATGGAAATTTATGACCTTGTTGACTAGACCTTGGTTCTTTAGGAACTTCTGCATATTCTTGTTGTTCTGATGCTTCTTCCGGTTCTTGTTCTCCAGATTTCTTACCTCGTCATAATCCTTTGGTAATACTCCTGCCGAAATTTCTCAAACGAGCCATTGGCGCAGGTAGCTCAGTAGCAGTTCTGTTACGTCATGCATAAGCAGTCACATGACGACCATCGGTTCTATCTACTACATTGTCTTGTCTGCGACTCATCTGAATTTCAATAATAAATGCATAAAGTCATTTTTAATTATATATATGAATTGAAGGTAATACGCGATAACATAAATAAAACCTAATTACATACATGAAATTAATATCATTAATAAATATCAACCCATATTATGATAGCCAAAGAGATCTGTATACCCAACCATATAACTCAAATACAATATCTTACATTAATCCTCTACTTTATTCATTAAATATATCAACAATATTTGTATTACTTACTAGTAGGAGTTTAGTATAATATAACAACTAAAGTATACTTAATTATGGTATGTCCTCATCTATTTTTTCAATAATCCAACCAGAATTATCCAAATATATTACATAAAAATTAGCAACATTATTAAATATAATTCAAATATAAACATATTTTATCTATTATAAATACATTTAACAAAAATATTAAACAAATCTAACCTATTATCCTATCAATATAATTAAAAACATTTACAAATAATCCCTATCACATAACAATATTTAACATATTTAATGAAAATATAAATAAATCTAATAAACATCTAATCATATATAAATAATACAATAACATAATTAACAAAGTATTAACAAATCTATAAACATAATAAACAAATTTAATCAACTTAACCATAATTAAAATCTATAATTAACAAATATCATTAATACACCTTAATTAATATATACAAATTACACTTCAAAGATATAGCCGATACCCCATAATAGAGAGATAATTTATCGAATCTATATTTAATTAAATTATGAGAGCATAATTATTATAATTAATAAAACATAATTAATATAAATAATTACATATCCAAAAAAGAGCCAATACCCTATAATAGAGAGGTAATTTACCGAACCTATATTTAGTTAAAATATTAGTGTATAATCAATATAATTAATAAACCATAATTAATATATATAATTATATATCCTACAAATAACCAAAACTATAGAATAGAGATATAATTTACCAAACCTATATTTCATTAGAATATTTGAGTAAAATTAATATTATTAATAAACTATATTCAATATATATAATTTTACATCCTAAAAATAACCAACATCCTATAATAGAAAGACAATTTACTAAAACCTATATTTAATTCAAATATTAGAGTATAATAAATCTAAAAATATATTTTTCTAAAATTAATCAATTAACCATAATCAAAATATATTATTAACATAATTTATAATTAGAAATTATTATTAATAAATATAATTATAATTATAATTATAATTATAATCATTAAGCTGATACCTTAGCGATAATACACGTGAACATATCTTTAATTAAATTATGACAGCATAATTAATATAATTAAAAAACCATAATTAATACATATAATTACACATCAAAGATATATCCAATACCCTACAAAAGATAGATAATTTACCAAACCTATATTTAATTAAATTATGAGAGCATAATTATTATAATTAATATAACATAATTAATATATATAATTACACTTCCAAAAAATAGAAAATACCCTACAATAGAGAGATAATTTACCGAACCTATATTTAGTTAAAATATTAGTGCATAATCAATATAATTAATAAACCATAATTAATATATATAATTATATATCCTACAAATAACCAAAACTATAGAATAAAGATATAATTTACCAAACCTATATTTAATTAGAATATTGGAGTACAATTAATCTTATTAATAAACTATAATTATTATATATAATTTTACATCCTAAAAATAACCAAAATCCTATAATAGAAAGATAATTTACTAAAACCTAGATTTAATTCAAATATTATAGTATAATAAATCTAAAAATATATTTTCTAAAATTAATCAATTAACCATAATCAAAATATATTATTAAAATAAATTATAATTACCAAATTATTATTAAGCGAAACCCTAGCGAGGCAGTCGAATTCGTCCAGGGAATCGACACGATTTGCCGAAGCAAGACCTCCACATCGGCAAAAATAGCCGAAACCCAGCCCCGTCTTCGATTCGATTTACCGAATCCGCACCCTCACATCGGCAAAATTAGCCGAAACCCAGCTTACCTTCGGTTGATTTTGCCGAAAGCCCTCCCTCCCTTCGGTCCATTTTGCCGAAACCCGCCCCTTCTTTCGGTGCATTTTGCCGAAACCTACCACCATAATCGCAGATCTATCGATCTCCTTAAAAAAAAAATTACTTACCGGATCTATTTAATAAAAAAAATACTAGATCTAATCAATAAAAAAAAATTATACTTATAGATAATTAAATATTATAAATAAAAAATAAAAAATCAAACTTACCTTGCTGTTGCTTGATTGTTGTTGCTTGAAATCTCTTCTCGCAGAGGAGAGTTTGCACCAAAGAGATAGAGAGAAGATAGTGAGAGAGGAATGGTTGGTCAAAAAATAAAGGCAGTGTTGGTCAAAAATAAGCCACCGACGATCTACAATGATAAGGGGTAAAATCGGTATTTACTGTACAAATGTTTTCTGTACAGTAAATACAAGTTTGCCAAATAACAGCTACGCATGAGATATTAGCTCCTAATAATTTATCACGATCCCCCCAGAATATTTTCTTCTCTTTTTAAAAAAAAATGTCCATTGTTAATTATTAAGCTAATTAAAAATAAAAATAAAAAATATATTTGATATAACTAACTAACATGTTCATTTGTAATTTATGTATTTGTTATACTTTTTTAGTAAATAATTTAAATTTTATAAATATATAGTAGACAAATAATTATTTTTAAGGCTCAGCTCCTGATCCGTATATCTATACAAATCATACCATTGGTTACATAAAAAAATAAAAGATCAATAAAGTTCATAGTTCCCCTCAAAATGATTCTACATGGTCAATGACTTGATCTACTTGTGGAACCGTTTCTGGTGGGCATGCCGGAACTGGTAGCCACATCACCATTTTATCTGTATGTTTCGTTCTTCTTGCTATGCAGCCTCAGTTCATCTCCTCGCCCTTTTTTTTCTTTTTCCTTTTCCTCCCTCGTGCGATGGAAAGAATGAAACAAATGGTGTGGATTCTAAAAATTTTATTTCAGCATGGCCTTAGATTTAGGCAATATTTGGTTCTAAGAAAGTTTAAGAGAAAGAAAATTAAAATCAAAATCCTTTCCTTCAAATTTTCTTAAAGAAAATTATATAGTTAATCTTTAGTACCTTTATACCATCTTCTTTTTTTAATTCATTATCTCATGTAAACCAAATACAAAAAAATTATTTTTCTTATTATTTTCTTTCTTTTCTTTAAAATTTTCCATGAACCAAATGGAGCATTAATGATGATGGATATGATGATGGGGGAAACTATCCTCTTGCAGTCCCATCGAGAGTTCTATATTAGATCTTGTGGCCTTACTAAAAATATCAAAGTTGTTCCCAAATTCAAGTAGGTGTGGATATTTAAGGGAACCATCCCGTGAGAATTCAGTACTAACCTAACAATGGCCCATTGAAAATTATTTTTAAAAAATTATAAAAAGATATATATGTTTAATTTTTTTCAATCAATTAATTATTCTAGAATATTTATAAGGTTAATGGGAATTTTTTATTAGCCTTTAGTCTTAATCATTTTATAATATCAAAGCAATTTGATTATCATTTCCAATAATACTCGAAATAAGGATAATTTAATTTTTTGAATAAGTTAAAACAATACTTATATACAGAGTGGTAATGTTACAATTGTGTAGTTATTATGATATCCAAAAATAGTTGATTGAAAGATTAAACTGACTAGAGTGTAAAATCATGGTCTGACATGACCCTCAACATAATATAAAAAAATATGAATCTTTTTTTTTCATATGTATATATTGTATCGTGGATCCTCATACCCTAAGGTGAGTTTAGACTTAGTCAAGTATAATCATTCTATCCATACTTATTTGGATTGAGCTTTATATTTATATAAGTTGAAATTAATGCATCAATGACTTACTATCTAGTCTTCATTTGTGTTTGCAAAAACACAAAGATAGTTGAATGAAAGCCAAGCCTCAAATAAGTAAATTGCTGAACCACACATATTTACTGTTTCTTGTTTAACTTTTAATTAATTGTTGATTTGATATTAAAAAAATGGTATCAAAGCTTTGTTAGATGAATTAAGGTTTTCAACAATGAAGGAAGTAAAACATTGAGAATAAGACAATCATTGGTTCCTATTTTACTTTACAGAAGATATAGATAGAGGATAATTGGTATTAGATTTATCTTCATCAACTACATGATGAATAAAACTTAAAATTGATAGATAAGGTGATGTGGTAAGCTTTTGATAGGAAGACTTTGTAAATGCTTTATGATAAAGTTTGGCTTAGAACATTCCGCACAATATCACAAGAAGAAAACACCGACAAGTTTGATGAGGTTCCTTACTAATATGCACGACAGCTTCTTTGTGAAAATAAATGGGCTTTTTGGGATAGGTTTTGTAAGGAGGGAATACTACGAGGTGTATGAAAGGTGGAGGTAACTTTACTTCATATCAAACTGTAATGACCAAGAAATAGTAGTAGTAGTAGTAGTAGTAGTAGTAGTAGTAGTAGTAGTAGTAGTAACAACAACAACAACAACAACAACAACAACAACAACAACAACAACAATAATAATAATAATATAATTTACTATGTCATTAAATATTAGTCATTATTAGTCTCTTTTGTTGATCTTAAGTTATATGGTAGTTTATAAATAATCAATGTTATTTTGGAGTTTTCATCTGTAGACTCGTAATATTGATATGATAATTTAAGTTACTAACTTTTGGCTTACCCGGTCTACTAATTATGCAAAGGCAAGTGAGGGGACTTGGATTTTCCACATGTCTGTTTGATCAACCTCATACTTTTATCTATCAATTATCCAGCATTATTCCATCATAACTATATTATTTTTTCCCCTTATTTCTATTACTTGATTTTTTTCCTAACTTTTCTTTTTCCTGTGCTTGGTAATTCATTCCACATGCTAAAATCTTACCTCTACCTATGCTGCCTTTCTCAAGCCTAGAAATGCTAGTTGTGTCTTTTAGAGGTATTTGAATTACTCTTGTCTTATATATATATATATCCTTTTCTTTTTTCTTTCTTTCTTAGTTTATGTTGCCTTTATGTATGTGTATGTGTACATCCTATAAAAACCAGTGATAGTCTTTGATTGCTTGATGATTGATGTGTCATCTTGTCGTTCATATATTTGACTACATTCCTTCATCATGATCACACCCCCCCCCCCACACACATATGCATGCAATAACTTTGCCTTTTGATACCATTAGTGACTTTCATAGGTGGTCGGATTTATGGGTTTGAAAACTTTCAACTTTCCCTTAATAATAGTAGCACATTCCAACTTTGAAAGTTTTAATTTGGCTAATTAAATTATTCTTATGCTACCTTATTCTTTTTTTGGGAAATCAGTTGTCTTACTATTGTCTTGATTCAATTTCTCTAATGTCATCAACTTTGTATACTATTGTTATTTTTGGTCTCCAACATGATTTGTATATTACTAATCATGTTAGTTTTACGTATATTTTTCCTTATATAATATGTGTGTATATATAAGTGGTGGACATCTTAGGTTGTGTTAAATTTAACCTAAGCTTGTGTGTAGGATTTATGGGTCCATTAGTTATTTAATAATGATAGTTATATGTTAAGAGATAAACTAGAATATTTTTATATAAGGGTTAACTAGATATAAATGTATATGTATGTAAATTTATGTTAGTTACTTATTATATTATTAATGTCAAATATATAGGATCATCATAATAGGGTTGGTGTTGTCTTTGGATTGATGTATTGATGTAAGTAACTAGTTTATCGACTTTATCATATGTGTGTGTATATATACATTTTGTATCTATTGTCAGAGATAGTTTTCTTATTGGTTCTTAAAATTAATTTATGAGTAACTTATCCCTTAGCCATTTTGTTTATAAACCTTTTCTTCTATAATAGGCATTTGCTCTCTATTTTTATCAAATAATATTTGATAAAATGATTTATGGTTTTATTGCTCAGTATTTTTTTTTAACTAAATGAGGATCAAGTATTTTTTTTATCTTATAATCTTTGATGTATAATTGTTTATCTTGTGTTTTTGTTTGTATGACCTTTAGTTTATTTTGTAAATGTGCCCCAAAGAACTGACATGCATCGAAAATTTCTAATTTTAAATATTATATTTAAATGAGGTTTTATTATGAACATTAATTAAATAAATTATTTTTAATAAATTAAAAGGAAATAATAAATATTTTTCTTAGAAAAGTTTTGGCATTTTAGCTAATTAAAGATTTTATTTTGGAAATTTATTAAATAAAGTATTTTATTTAAAATAAGCAGGAGAAAATAGTTTCAAATTAATATTAATTTTATAAATAATTTAATGGAAGAAAATTAGGGTGTTTTGCTAATTAAAATGGAATTTATGGAAAATCTTTTAAAAAATTCTAATTTAGCCTAAAAAGGGATTTAAAAATTATTTTATTTAAATATTATTATTTTTAAATATCCCAAATATTCTATTTAATTTAATTAACCTAATCCATTATTTTTCCTTTTTTCCTTTTTCTTTTTCTTTCTTTTTCTTTCTTCTTCTTCTTTTTTTTTTCTTTTTTCCTCCCCTCCTCGACTTGGGCCAACCCAGCGGCCCAGTCCCCCTTTCCTTCGGTGTGGCCCAACCAGTGCGACTCCTTCCTTTCCCCCCAACGCCGCGTTTTGCGTCTTATATTCCCTGGGCGCCGCGTTTCATCCTTGTCATTTTAATGATCGCCTCCCGGTTCGCTCGTCTCCCTCTTCTTTTCTTTCTTTCCCCGAACTGCCGGGTTCCCCCCACCTTTCTTCTTCTTCTTCCTTCACACCTGCACAGTGTAATCCCCTGAAATTTTAAAAGCTTATATTTTAAAAAATAAATTTTATTTGGAATAAATTAGCCTTTAAATTCATTTAGTTAAATTATTTTATGGATTTTTGAGTAAATAAAATTGGGTATAAATATTTAATAAATTAAAATAAATATTTTGTTATTTTATTATGCTCTTATTATTTAAATAAAATTTTAAACCCTTATTTTACAAAAACTATCCTTTTTAACCCTTATATTTTAATTATCTTAAATTAAAATATTAAATCAATTTATTACCCAAAATTATCCTATTTTATTATTTTATCAATTAAATTATTTATTCCATTTTCCCTTTCTTTTTCCTTTTTTCCCTTGTCCTTCTTTTCTCCTTTTTCTCTTTTCTTTCTTTTTCTTTTTCTTCTTTGGGTCGCCGGCCAGCTTCGGCCTGCCCTTATCCCCCTCTTGCGCTAGGCCGCTGGCCCATTCCTCCTCCCCCTACCTTTCCCGCATCGCCCGACCACCTTCTTTCTTTTCCTTCTTCCTCGACCGGGCCGACCCGTTTCTTTCCCCTTCGGCCGATTTGCCCGTCTCGCACGCCCAGCACCCAGCCTCCCCGATCCTTCTTCTTCTTCTTTCTTTCTTCTTCCCCACTCCCTACCATCGCCACTCCCTACAACTCCCTCTCCCCCATTGACCTCCCTAACACACACACTCTCTCTCCTGCCATTCTCTGCCCCATACCAGCCCCACCATCTTCCTTCCCCTCTCCTTGCAACGCCCATTTCCCTACCACCTATAGCCACCCCTCGAGCCCCTATCCCTTCCCTTCTCTTCCTCTCCTATTTATTCCTCCTTCCATGCTCACTCTGCAGTTTTTTCAAGCCTTATGCCTTACCCGAGCCTCTCCTTTTTCTCCCTTTCTTCTCCTCCCCTCTCTCCCCCTGTTTTTGGTTTCGCCACCCATCTCCGCCGCTGGTGCCGCCTCAACCACCACCAAAACCACCTCCTGCCACCCTCTACCTCACCCTCGAGTCATCACAACCCCCATCGAACCACCCCGCAGCCCTATTCTCCCTCCTCTCTTCTTTTTCTCTCCCTTCCATCCCTTCTCGACAACCACCCTGCACCGTCGTATTCCGCCGCCGTCCCGCTGCTTTTACCGCCACCTAAGCCACCTAATTACTCCCTGCAACCCCCTCTACCATCCCCAATCATCCTTTGGTCGAAACCATCACCCGAAGGCCTCCATTTTCCCTCCCCATTTTCCTTCCTCGCTAGCCTCCCTCTCGACCCCTTCCCGGCAACCCCTCTTCGCGACCCCTCTGCCGCTGCCGCTGCCACCTTTAGCTGCCTCCAACGCATCCCCGACCACCAATTACACCCCCTCTCCACCTCTGCATCCTTCCTTTACCTTAAATCCTCCCCCACATGCCTCTTTTCCTAGCCTAAAAACCCTAACCCAAAATTGTCCATTTTTCTTCCTATTACCCTCCTTCGAGCACCTCCTCCCCATTTATTTTCATGCAGCTCATGCTGCATTAGCAGCATGAGTTTTTGGATTTCTCGACCTATTTATTTAATAATTTTAAGGTATAATTATATTTTAATTTAATTATTTGATTAATTAAGTGTTATAAAGTTTTGTACTTTGATTTTATTATTTCTAATGTAATAAGTCTTGAATTATTTTTAGGTATTGGTTTTGATAAATCAAGTTGAACCTTTAACCGGAATACCAGTAATGTTTGCTTTTCGGGAATCGAGGTAATCGTTAAATCCTACTTAAACACAAGGATTAACGTATGTTAGCACATTAGGATTTTTAATATATTATTATGCTTGGTTTGTGTTGTTTAATATGATATATGTGGTTCTTGTGTTGATTGATGAAAAGGAAGCATGATAGATTGTTGATATGTATGGAAATAATATTTGTGGTATTAATTTGGTTGTTAAGGAAAATATTAAGTATTATCCATACTATTTTATGCTATTGTAATATTTAATACATGTTTAACATTTTGTGAGCCTTAGGGGATTTTATTAATGTACATTGTACAATAATATGGCCTAATATATATATGGGTGTTAATGAGTATTGTATTAACTATAAAAGTTGTGGATGATGCATCAATATTAATATTTTATGTAGTAATAGTAATGATTTAATACAAGTGGTGTGCTAAGGGGTATAATGGTAAATTTTAGTAAAAAGGGGTATTATGGTAATTTTGGAAGAAAGGGATAAATTGGTCATTTTGGAAGTAAGGAGGGTAAAATAGTAATTTTGTAATAAAAGGGAAATTTGGTAATTTTGCAATAAAAGGGGAAATTTGGTAATTTTGCAATAAAAGGGAAAATTTGGTAATTTTGTAATAAAAGGGGCAATTTGGTACTTTTGTAATAAAAGAGCAATCTGGTAATTTTGTAATAAAAATGTAAAATTGTAGTTCTATAATTAAAGGGTAAAATAGTAATTTTGTGATTAACGGGTAGAATGGTAATTTGGAAATTAAAAGAGGTAAGATAGTGATTTCATAATTAAGGATAAATGGAAATTTTATAAGTAAAAGGGCGATGTGGTAATTTTTGGGAGTTAAGGGGGTAAAATGGTAAATTTGAAGGTAAATGGGTAAAACGGTAATTTTGTAAACCAAAGGGGTAAAAGTGGAAATTGGAAAGGAGTAAATTGGTAATTATAATAAATGAGAAGGGTAAAATAATAATTTAAATAACTAAAGGGTAATTTCATAATTTAATAATGGAGAAGGGTAAAATGGTAAATATAATAAATGTGAGGGGTAATTTAATCGACTAGAGGGTATTTTGGTAATTTTTAATAATGGAGTAGGTTAGTTTGGCAATCATGACAATTAAGGAGGGCAATTTGGTAATTTAAATGGCCAAGGGGTAACTTGGTAAATTTGATGATGGAGAAGGGTAGTTTGGTAATTATGATCATATAAAAGGGTAATTTGGTAATTTAACCAACCAGGGGTAATTTGGTAATTTTAATAATGGAGAAGGGTAGTTGGTCATTAATAATAGAGGACGGTAATTGGGTAATTAACTAAATAAAGGGTTAATTTGGTAATTAGGATGAGGAGGAAGGGTAATTTAGTAATTTGACCAACTCAAGGATAATTTATTAATTATAGTAAAGGAAAAAGGGCAAAGTGGTAATCTAACCAACTAAATGGAAAGTATATTAAGTGTAAAAATTATTAAGGGGGATTAGTGACCTAATAAGCATGAGTAATAGCTTGGTAACCTAAATCGAATAAGGGGTAACTTGGTAATTTTGTAACAAGGAGGGTAATATGGTAATTTGTCAAGTAAGGAAGGGATGACTTAATAATTTTATAAGTAAGGGGTAAATGAGTAGTTTGTATCTAATATATCGTTGTGATTGTGGAATTCGTAATATGACTCTAATAATGTTGATTAACGAGGTAGGAGTATTTGATGATTAGTAAGTATCACGAGAACGAATCATAATTCAAAATTAGATGAGTTAGGATGGCCTTAATGATTCCTCTGTGTTACCTTGGACAACCATTTGAATAAGAAATTTCTGAGGATATCTGAACGATTAAAAGTGGATAATTATCTGATTGTTGTGCTTTTGTGATCACCATTAATTAAGACACTAATACTTAAAGTGAGAAACCTCGAGATCTAGAATGGTGGCTCTTTAGGGGTCGCTACCCTAAAGACGTGGTTTAGCCCACGATTATTTGGTATTTGCTGGAGTGCCTTTGTGCCCCAGCCAGACCCTATATCTACTCTATCTAGATCTATGGACCTAGTTAGGGGATATGCATACTTAAGGATTAGGTGTTCTTGTCGGCAGGGTACTGAGTTAGCTTTATGCACCGGTACAACCAAGGTACCTTTGCGTCCCTAGGTTGGCAGTTGAAGGGTACTGAGTAGCTTTTATGCACCAGTACGACCGGTGTACCTTTATGTCCTGGGTTCTTGATCTCCCTATCGAGGCAAATAAATGGAATTATTGTGCTGAATAAAAAGGGAAAAATACTAATTGTTAAATTGAAAGATTAATGAGCAAGGACTAGTCGAATTATTTGATGAGTACCGATCCACCGGAAATAATAGTGGCCCAGGATGATGTTCATAAGTATCAATCCACCAGATATAATGGTGGCCTAGGATGTTTTTACCCTGGATGATATATATATATATGTATTCCGATCCACCGGCCAAAATAATGGGGGGTCCTGAGCTCAATTAAATTTGATTTGGATTTGAATAAGTTATGAAAATATACTAATAATTGAGATGATTGATTAATGATGGACCAATGGCCTTAAGGCTCGAAACATATCGATTACTCATTATGGCCTATTGATATTGGTTGACTTGTTAAGTAAGCGAATATATGAAAGTGAATGTTACATATACGCTATTAATATCTAATTGAATTATTGGATGTGCGAATAAATGGACCAAAATATCATGTTTATACCTATGGTTATTTATGAATGTAGTAGTATTTCATGTGTTACTTAGTACCGTAGTACTAAAGGGTTCCCTTCGTGGGGCCCCTGCCTATTCAATGGACTGTACCCTTTGCAGGTTATATTCAGGAGCTATTCAAGTGGGCTCTCAGGAAAGAGTGTAAGATACTGTCCGAAAATTTTAGGGTTTTAATTTGTCTCTTTTAAATTCAATGTATTTGTTATTTTTTAACCACCGTTGTTGAATTTTTCTCTTGTAAAGTGTTTATTGCGCTTTTCTGATTTACATATGCTTAAGTTTCTCGTAAAATTGTATCTTATCTTTTTAGCCTTAGCACTTGGTATTGGAACGGTAAAAGTGAGCCGGTCTGGTACTAACTGTGGCGGTAATACTCCCAAAGTTCACGGTTTGTTAATTTGCTTCAGCTAATTTTCTTTTAATTAAACGAAATTTTTCAGTAGTGAGTTTTGGGGGTGTTACACACAGCCCCGTCGCCGCTGCACCTATAACTCTACCGCCATCGCCCTATTTTTTTGCCTCCAATCTCGCCCGATTTGACCGGCCAGTTTTTCCCCTCCCTTTCCCTGTTGATCGACCTATCTTTTCGACCCAATCAACTCCTTTATCCTCACATGTTTTCCCTCATCCTAGCCAATCAACCCCTGCCCCCAAGTTGATTTTCACCTGTTTTGTCACCGCCGGCAAAACCTAACCCTACTTGCCTAATCCCTCGTCGTCCCACAGACTTCACCCTATCATTTGAACCCTATAAATTTCCCTTACCAACCCTGGAGTCCAATTTTGTTTTTCGAACCCAAGGACTCATCCCTTTTCGCCGCCGCCCCTTTAGACGCCATCCCTACCGTCTTCGGCCAACGCCACCACCTACTCCGCCTACCAAACTCTTCCATGCTCCACCCTCTAGCTAACCAAATCATCCATCCCCCTCAATTTTTCTTGCAAAAGCCACCCCAACTATGTGAATTAGCCTTCCCCATCAACCCTATTTTCTGCCTCCGCCACCCTTAGCCACCTCTTCCGCCACTGCCGCTGCTCTTTTCACCTTCCATTCTCTTCTGCAGACCCTCCTCTACCTTCCCCTACCTTTCTTTTCCTCTCCCTTCCTCTCCTCCTCTCTTTCTCTCCTTCTTCTCCATTTGGCCACCGCCTCCGCCGCCACCTTTGGCTGCGCCATCACCCTTATTCTATTCCTCTCCTTCTGGGCAACCATAATCACCCCAACCCTCACCTTCATTCTCCCTATTTTGTTCCGAGCCTTCAACTTTTCCTCTTTTCTTCCCTTTTTCCGGCCACCACCTCCGCCGTCGTGCACCACCGCTGGTGCCGCCTATCATCATCAGCCTAAGGTTGAACCCTAGACCCTCTCAACCCTTTTCCCTATTTTTACAAGCCTTAATTTATTTTATTTCATTTATTTGAATATAAATACTATTATTATTATTATTATTATTATTAGTATTAGTATTAATGTTTTTATTATTATTTCTATTGAGGGCTGAATCCCTATTGTATTTTTTATTTCAATTTTATTATTATTATTATTGTTGTTGTTGTTGTTGTTTCTATTATTATTATTATTATTATTATTATTATTATTATTATTATTATTATTATTATTATTATTATTATTATTATTATTATTATTATTATGTGTTTATTATTATAATTATTATTTTTATTATTACTATTTTGAATTACTATTATTATTATTTCATTATAAATATTAAAACTACTTTACTATTAGTTTTGCTATTATTATTATTATTATTATTATTATTATTATATTCTTAATTATATTATCATTGATATTATTTTTATTATCTTTGCTATTATTATTTTAGTATCATTATTATTATTAGGGTAAAGTCTTTAACCCTATATTATCAACTTTTATAATATTTCTATTATTTCTTATATCTTTATTAAAGTTAGAAATTTGTTAATGTTATTGTTCTTAATATGTTATTAGTTTGTCAAAGCCCTAAGGAGGCGTAGGAGCATGCTCCAAGACCGGTGTCGTTTTAGGTAAGGGTGTTACTAAGGCCTATTGTGTGTTGATGTGCATTAAATGGCTTGTATGTTATGCATCCTATATTTATTATTGTAATTATTTCGTATATGGTGTTGTTATATGGCATGTGTATTATGTATATGTGATGATATGTATTGTGACCCTATAAGACATGCATGTGAGAGTGTTGATGTGGTTTGTGTGGGAGAAAGGATGAAAAAGGAGGATGTGGAAAGAAGTTGGCCTAAGTATTTTAGTGATTCATGAGTGGAAGAATAAAATGGGAAATGTAGGGTTTCGTGTGGAAGAATCTAATTTATGGTTTTATAAGGGAGAATCTAATTTATGGTTTTGTTTGGGAGAATCTAATTTATGGTTTTGTTTGGGAGAATATAACTTATGTTTCTTATGGTAGAATCTAATTTATGGTTTCGTGAGGGAGAATCTAAATTATGGTCTTGCATGAGATAATCTAATTTATGGTTTTGTATGATTTTGTGTGAGAGAATTTAAATTATGGTTTTGTATGGATGAATCTTTAGTTTGGTATGGATTGAATTTAGGGATTGGTATGGATGAATCTTGGGTTTTATATGGTTTGAATTTAGGGTTTGGTATGGAAGAATCTTTAGGTTGGTATGGATTGAACTTAGGGTTTAGTATGGATGAATCTTTGGGTTTTATATGGTTTGAATGTAGGGTTTTGTAAGGATGAATCTCTGGTTTTATATGATTTGAATTTAGGGTTTGGTAAGGATAAATGTAACACCCCTAAATTCACTACTTTTTTATTATAAAGCGGAAGTAATTAAATTAAAACCCGTGAATTCTAGGGATGTTATCGCCACACTTAGTACCAAACCGGTTCTCTCCGACCGTTTCAGTACCAAGTCCTAAGGCTAAAAAGATTAACACAAAACTTAACCCAAGATTTCATATAATGAATTAAAGGGATAATAACATAGAAATCAGAGTAAATAATTATTATTCATATTCAAAAGAGAAATAGCTTACAACCGATAAAATGTTTATTTGAAATACTCAATATAAGATAATAAATCATAAAATAATAAGTTCGATACAAAAGAAATAACACATAGATATAATTCGTATAAAGAGATAATATGGCCACGACACTCTCGAACCTTGAGCCAAACACGCTCAACACTCAGCCTTGACTGATGTCTCGCCCACCTGCACAAAGTCAGAAGGGCATACTACTCGTGGGAATGAGAAACATCCATGAAACGGGTGATCAGTATGTTACATACTGAGTAAGGTAACCGAGCACTAATGCCAATACATAAGCATATAGAATTATGTAAAATAATACTCAACTTGCACTTTCAAATCCACACATATAGTACATAAGATCATTAAGGGAATTATACATCCTACAAATGATCTAGGCCACACATGAAGTACATGATTATTCCATATTAATTATTTAATTACTCTTTTATTAGAAATCAATTCATACCATTTTCTTTATCAAGTCCACACAAGTACGGGAACCCCACTATTTTAGCTGGTGGATAAGTCGTGAGGGTACATGCCCTGCCACTATTTTAGCCGGTGGATCGGTCGCGAGGGTAATATACCCTGCCACTATTTTATGCCGGTGGATCGGTCTGGCCCCTTCTCGTATGGTGTTCCACTGTAAGTAATTAGTGTCTTTCCCATGTCTTAGCAACTGTAGGGTTTGATTTTGTTGAGCTCGGGATCACCCACTATTATAGCCGGTGGATCGGTCGTGAGGGTACATGCCCTGCCACTGTTTTAGCAGGTGGATCGGTTGCGAGGGTAACATACCCTACCACTATTATATGCTAGTGGATCGGTCTGGGCTCGGCTCAACATCTTCCACTTTACGTGATTAATGTTTTAAGTATCTTATTCAAAAGCTTTCACTCTAGACATGCATGAATCATTCCTTTTACACTTCACACATCACAAATTGTAAAATTCCACCATAATTGCACTTTAATCACCAAATGCACATGATAACACAAAAATTCTAAGCAACCACAATAAACCCTAATTGTCCACACAAACCCTAGTTCGGTCTCCTACAGACCCTTATATAATCTCCACGTACTATTTTTCATCCAAAATGTTCAAACACCTAAATAACACTTACATTACCTTCATTATATCCTAAATCAACCTTTCATACGTAAATTTCACTCCCATGCAAACTTTACACATCCCATGCAACCTTTCTAACTTTTCATGCAAACCCTAAATCCCATGCAATTATTAACTCCCATGCAAAACCCTAACTCCACCATGCAAACCCTAATACCACCATGCAAACCTTAATACCACCATGCAAAACCCAATACCACCATGCAAATCCTAATACTACTATATAACTATTAATACCACCATGCAACCATTAATACCACCATGCAAACCTTAATACCACCATGCAAACCCTAATACCACCATGCAACATTAACTCCATGCAAAGCCCAACGCCATGCAAACCCTAATACCATGTATCCCACAACTCCATGCAAACCCTACACCATGCAACATTAACTCCATACAAAGCCCAACGCCATGCAAACCCTAATACCATGCATCCCACAACTCCATGCAAACCCTACACCATGCAACTTTTACTCCATGAAAAGCCCAACGCCATGCAAACCCTAATACCATGCATCCCACAACCCCATGCAAAACCCTAACACCACATTGTTACACTCCCCATCATTATTTTACAACCCTATCATGCATGTCTTAAGGCCACATCATACCACAATAATAACACACATATACACATTATTCTCATGCCACAATTTATTCACACCAACATACTTCAACTCCATATCATGCTGCATTCATAACAATTATACAATATACACATGAAATACACTATAATTCATATCACATGACATGCATAGCATAAAATCACATATTACACATATGGCCTTAGCACCCCTTACCTAAAATGACAACGGTCTTGGAGCATGCTCCTACGCCTCCTTAGGGCTTTGACTGGTTTCACCTATTATGAGGGAAAAGCTAAAATTAGACTCCCTCCTATCAAAAATACTATTAATCACTAACTTATTATAAGACTAGGTTTTTAACTAAATAATAATATATTAATCAAATAACATTAACTAATTACTAACTTTGCTAAAGATATAGAAATAATAGAAATATTATAAAAGTTGTTAATATAAGGTTGAAAACATTACCCTAATAATAATAGGACATGATATTTATAATACCACTACTAAAACTTAAAATAAGAACAATAGGGTTTCAGCCCTATATAGAATAATAATATTAACATTAAAAGTAATAATAATAATAATAATAATAATAATAATAATAATAATAATAATAATAATAATAATAATAATAATAATAATAACATTATCAACAACACTAATGGTAAAATAGTTGTATTAATAATAATGGAATAAGAATAATAGAAATTAGAAATAGGAAATAATAATAATAATAATAATAATAATAATAATAATAATAATAATAATAATAATAATAGTTATCCATATAACATATTAATATTAATAATAGTAATAATAGAAATAATAAGGGTAATAGTGCTAAAATCAAATTAAAAATTACAATAGGGCTTCAGCCCTCAACAAAAATAAAAATAAAAACATTAATACTAATACTAATAATAATACATATTAATAATGGAAATAATAATAACAATAATAATAATAGTATTATATTCAAATAAAAGAAATAAAATAAATTAAGGCTTATAAAAATAGGGAGAAGGGTTCAGAGGGTCTAGGGTTCAACCTTAGACTGGTGGGGATAGGCGGCACCGGTGGTGGTGCACGGCAGCGGCGACGGTGACTGAAAAAAGGGAAGAAAAAGGGAAAAGTTGAGGGATGGGAAAAAGAGAAAGAGAAACAGGGTGGAAGTAAGGGTGATTATGGTTGTACAGAAGAAGGGGAACATAATAGGGGTGGTGGCACAACCAAAGGTGGCGGCACACGACAGCGGTGGTGGTGGCCGAATGGAGAAGAAGGAGAGAAAGAGAGGAGGAGAGGGAGGAAGAGGAAAAGAAGGGTAGGGGAAGGTAGAGGGTGGTCTGCAGAATAATTTGAGAGGTAAAAAAAGCGGCGGAGGAGGTGGTTAATGGTGGTTCAAAGGGCGGAGGTGGTAGGAGAAGAGGCTGTTTGGGAAGGCTACTTCGCACAGTTGGGGTGGCTTGTGCAGGAAGAATCGAGGGGAACAGGTGGTTTGGTTAACTAGAGGGTAGTGTAAGGAAGAGTTTGGTAGGCGGATAGGGCGGCGTAGTTGGCTAGAGACTGCGGAAACGGTGTGTGAAGGGGTGGTGGCGCAATGTCGGGAAAATCTGGGTAAGCGACCAAAACTCAATACCAAGCTCAAACTAGGAGTATTTATAGGATTTAAATGAGAGAGTGAGGTTAGTGGGAAGATGAGGGAATAGGGCAAGTGGGGTTAGTGTTCGCCGATGGCGTCATGGCCGGTGAAAATTTAGATCGTGGCAGGAAGAGTGATGGGCTAGGGTGAGGGAAATCGTGCGAGGAGAGGGGAATGGGCAGGCAGGTGTGGTCAATGAATCGACGTGGAAGAGAGTGGGAGGTGGGCAGCGATCGTGCATAGTCGCCGCCAAAATTTTCGGCCGATCGAAAGAAGTTGCAGGTGCTCGACGGGGCTGGGTAGGTGCGAAGGAAGAAGAAGAAGAAAGAAAGGTGGGCTGGACCGGTGGTTTGGGGGAAGAAAGAAAAGAAAGAAAAAGGAAGGAATCGGCCAGGCGGGCGGGTGCGGGGTGAGGGTGGATTTAAATGAAACACAGAGTTTAGGTGAAACAAGGGACGAAACGCCGCGTAGAGAGGGACGGAAGAAGGGCGACGACCACGCGGGCTGGGATGCGGCGATGGAAGGAGGGAGGGGTGGGCCGAGGGAGAGGCAGGCCCAATGGGAAAAAGAAGAGAAAAAGAAAAGAAAAGAAAAAAGGAAGAAAGAAAGAAAGAGGAAAGAAAAAGGAAGAAAGAAAAAAAAAAAGAAAAAGGAAAAGGGAAAAATAAAAATAGGAGGGCTGGGTTAATTAAATTAATTAAAATATTTGGGATATTTAAAAATAATAATATTTAAATAAAATAATATTTAAACCCCTTTTTAGGCTAAATTAGGATTTTTGAAAGATTTTCCATAAATTCCATTTTAATTAGCAAATCACTCTAATGTTTTTCAATTAAATTATTTATAAAATTAATATTAATTTGGAACTATTTTCTCCTTATTATTTTAAATAAAATAATTTATTTAATTAATTTCCAAAATAAAATCATTAATTAACTAAAATACCCAAATTTTTCCTAATTAAAATACTTATAAATTTCTTCTTGATTTGTCCTAATTAATTTCATTTTATTTGAATAAATATAATTTATTTAATTAATTTTTATAATAAAACCTCATTTAAATATAGTATTTAAAATTAAAAATTTTCGGGGCATTTTAATGAATCTTTGGTTTTGTAAGGATTGAATGTAGGGTCGGTATGGATGAATCTTTATGGTTTGAATTTAGGGTCTGGTACTTATGAATCTTTGGGTTTTCCATGGTTTGAATCTAGGGTTTGGTGTGGATGAATCTTTGGTTTTGTGTGGATTGAATTTAGGGTTTTGTATGACGGAATCTTGGGGTTTGCATGAAAGAATTTAGGGTTTCGTACCTATGGACTTAGGATTCGGCATGAAAATTTTGAAAGGTTGCATGGGGTGTGTAAAGTCTGCATAGGAGTAAAATTTACGTATGAAAAGTTGATTTGGGATGTGAGGATGGTAATGCAACCGTTGTTTGGGTGGTTGAATACTTTGGATGGAAAATAGTACGTGGAGCATTATAAGGGTATGGAGGAGACTGAATTAGGGTTTAGAGTGATTAACAAGGGTTGGAGTGGCTAATTGTGGTTTGTTGTGGTTAACTAAGGTTTGGGATGGCTAATTATGGTTGTTATGGTTAAATAGGGTTTGGAGTGGTTAACTATGGTTTGTTGTCGTTAATTAGGGTTTGGTGTGGCTGCTTAGGGTTTTTGTTGTATCATGTGTAATTGGTGATTAAAGTGTAATTATGATGGTAGAATTTATGATTTGTGATGTGTAAAGTGTAAAGAGAATGATTCATGCATGTCCAGGGTGAAAGCTTTTGAATAAGATACTTAAGACACTAATAACTTAAAGTGGAAGATAGTGAGACGGGACTAGCCAATCCACCGGTTATAATAGTGGTTAGGGTTTTTACCCTATATGCGACCGATCCACCAGTTATAATAGTGGTTAGAGCATGATGTCCTATGCGTAACCGATCCATCGGTTATAATAGTGGGGGTTCCCGAGCTCAATAAACACAAACCAAAGTTTTGCTAAAGCACCTAAAAGATACTAATTACTTATAGTAGAACACCATGCGAGCTGGGGCTAACCGATCCATCGGTTAGGAATAGTGGTTAGGACGCATAGTCCTATATGTCTCCGATCCACCGGTTAGGAATAGTGGTTAGGACACGTAGTCCTATGTGTCTTTGATCTACCGGCTATAATAGTGGTTAGGGTATGATACCCTATGTGCCTCCGATCCATCGGCTATAATAGTGGGGACTTCCGTACTCGCATGGATTTGATAAAAAGCATGGTGTGAAACGATTCCTAATAAGAGATAAATTAAGTAATGAATCCGGATTATAAATGGGCCTTCATGTATGTACCCGAATGATTGATTGAGATTATCATATCATGATGGTCTTTATGATCTTTTATTCTTATGCATGGTTTATGTGATTTTATGTGTTGGCCTTAGTGCTCAGTTACCTTACTCAGTACGTAGTGTACTGATCACCTTTTTCATGGGTGCTGCTCATTTCCATGAGTAGTATGCCCTTCTGAATTTGTGTAGGTGGGCGAGACATTTGGCGGGACTGAGTGTTGAGCTTGTTTTGGCTCGAGGTTAGAGAGTGTCGTGGCCGTATTCACTCTTTACACGATTTAATTACTTTTGTTATTTCTTCTGTATCTGATTGATCCCTTTTGATTTATTATCTTGTATTGAGTATTTTTAAATGAATATTTTATCGGTTGTAAGCTTATTTCTCTTTTGGAACTTTATGCGTACTTGGATTTTTGTTTTACAACCGTTTAATGCTTATTTGGAATTTAGATTGTCTTAATTTATAATTAATTATTAATTTTTTTAGTCTTAGTACTTGGCACTGAAACGGTTAGAGAGAACCGGTTTGGTACTTAGTGTGGCGGTAACATCCCCAAAATTCATGGGTTTTAATTTAAGTATTTCTATTTTAATTACTTCCACTTTTAAAAAAAAGTAGTAAATTTTGGAGTGTTACAAGAATACTGTGAGCCCTTATCGGCCCATATAGTGGTGTGAGATTGTTAATCGATACCTATAGTAGTGAGTTGTGTAGGATGCCCTATTGATCACCATCAAATGACAGGGAGATTGCTGATTAGTGGTCATTATTGTTCCCTACTTGCAAGCTCCCTAATGTAGGGCCCTCACAGTTACTTCGTTTGTTAGTCATTATCGATTGCTTTATCTATGTGATTGATTATTAACTTGATTATTGGTCCTCATAACCCTTATGTGTTTTGCATTATTTACTAGTAAATGTTCTTTATGATTATTTTATGATCATTTGTATTCCATTTTTTTATGATATCCCTTCCATTTTTTCTAGTATTTTATAAATTTAATTTGATTTCTATTTTGGTCATTGAGGCTAGTTATTTGTTGAGCTATAGTTTTCTTACTCTATTAATATTTCAGACAATTCATATGAGATATGATTTGAAGGTTTGGAATCAAGCATATCAAGTTATCTTTTTTTTTGAAATGAACCTTATTTATAATCTTACTGGAATTTCTTTTCTATGCAATAATACAATTAAAAGTGTGATTATCTTAGTTTGTCTTGTTGGCCTTGTTAGCTCTATTAGTCTCCTCGTATAGTTGGTGGTGTATACCACTTACCTTTGAGGCTGTGGGTTGGGGGTGTTATACATACAGTCATAATTGTGAAGGAAAATTTTAATGAAGGTATGAAGACTCGTATAAAATGAAAGTACATAGTTAAAGGAGAGTGTAAAGACTGAAAAAGTATTATCCACACCATGAACACTATTACTAATATAAATAGCATTTTCCTATATCAGGCTATATCTAGGGTCGTAAATGAGTTGAGGTGAGTCAGATAACCTTGGGCTCGGTTCATTTAACTAAATGAACAAGTCGAGCTAAGCCAAGCTTTTAATGAGCCAATTTAAGCCGAGCTCATGAGTCAAAGCCATAAAATAAACCGAGTCTCATTTTTTTGGCTTGACTTGTTTAATATCTAAGTCCAAAAGTAAGGCTCAGACTCAACTCATTTAGCTAAACAAATAAAGTGAACCGAGTTTTTAATGAGACGAACGAGCCGAATAATGAACTGACTTAACTCATTCATAACCATAGCTATAATGTAAATGCCAGACTAATGTCATGCTAGACGCATTGTTCATTATTGAGGTAAGAGTATCATTATTCCTAAATATTTTGTAAAACCACCTAATAGAAAAAGCTTTGTAATGTACATGAATTATAACACAAAAAAATAAAAATAAAAATCTGGCAATAATTAGTTTTACTTGTGTAACCTTTACAACAATAAGGACTTTCTTACAGTAACCATGGAGTTTTGTTGTTTAGTGGACAAGAGAGTATACTTTCCTAATTGCCTATATTTGCGACACCTCTTTCATTTTTTTTTTCTTATTGTTTTTCCTCTTCTCTAAAGTCTCATCCTTTGGTTCTTAGCTGTAACTCTTCTTTTATTTACGTAAAAAGCGAAGTTATTTTAGACACCCAATGATCGAGTTGATAGAAAGAAAGAAAAAGAACATGGGGGTGGGGAGGATTGCCCAATAGATCAAGCGTTACCATAAGGAAATACATTGAAAAAGGGTATTAATTAAAACGCCTAGATGTCCGGATGCTATTATCTTTCACCCTGACACATCAACACCTTTGTATACCCTTTTGAGTTCTTCGATTATCGGAGTGATCTGGGGGCATGATTTGAATTTGAGCTTGTATGCTATTTTCGGTGCTCTATCCGCCTCCCATTTCAGGGCCTTGCAATCGCTAATAATAAGGCACCAAAGCATAGGGATATCTTGAAGACCCTTTGGGAGAGCTACCAAATTTTCGAAGCCTCCAATTTCCAAATAGTTGAGTCTTTGTAGAGCCTTCCATGGCATCCCATCCTCTTCCTCTTTGCACATGCAATCAAGTTCCTCGTTGCATCTGGATATCGTTAAGTTCGTTAGCGTAGTCAGATGCCTCAAAGTGTTTGACAGATGCTTTATTCCCGGGCAATTTATAATTCGTAGATCTTCTATGCATCGAAAACCCCCAGGAGGTAAAGGTCCCCACGCTTTTGTTGTACCTTCAACTTCATTTCCCCATAACGCTTGCAATTGGCTGCAATCTCTAATTATCAATTTCCATAGAGGCTTCGTTACGAATTCATCCGGGAGGGAAACCATACCTCGGATGGAGGCGATTTCAATGTCGGCACAGTCCCCGTGATCAATCATCTGAATCATTTTCTCAGAAACATCTTGTAGTATCATGTATGTGAGCTTAGAGAACGAAGGCATTGTTGTGAAATAAGGACACTTCCATATCTCCATGGTCATTGTACGCCCGAATCTCAGCAAGCCATCTGCAACCGTATTCAAGTCCCTTGACCAACCTTTTAGCCTGCCCATTCTACCAATTTTCAGCTCTTCGAGGGACGGATAGGGTTCATTATTATCACTGTGGGTGTTTTCTTGGACGTACTCTATGTTTAAAGAGGTAAGAGTGAGGGATCTCAGACGAGGCATCCGATGAAATGGAGGAAGGATGTCACATTTTTTGCATTCCGAGATGGTGATCATTGTGAGGCTATCTAAAGTTGTGATCCAGCTCGAGAGCCTCTTCCCTCCAAACCTTACGATGAGTAGATTTTTTATGCCGATCCAAGGCTTGAGTTTCTCTAGCACATCATCATTACCATCACCCTCACCCGTACCTTGCCGCTTGAACTCCAGCGTAGTAAGCCCCTTCTTTCTCTCCAAATATGCCCCCTCCGCATCCGTATTAGAATCTTCCCACTGCTGAGGCAGCTCTATGGACAGGCGTCCCTTAAGGTTGTTAAGCTGCTCCAGGTATCTCAATCCGCCTCTACGTGGACCGACTATGAACCGATCCAATTCTTCGAGACAAGTCAATGTTGCTATTGTTGATGGCAGATGTGTCAGGTCCCAACACATGTTGATCTCCAAGTGTTTGAGGCAGTAGAGATTTCTGATACGTTGAGGCAACTTAACCAGCTTGTCACAGTAAACCAGCTTGAGCGTTAGCAAGTTCTTCAATTTACAAATCGAGCTAGGGAGACTTCTGAAATCGTTGCGAGATAAATCGAGATACCTTAAATGTATCAGCATGCCTACGGAACTCGGTAGCTCTTGAAGCGCCAGATCCTGGAGATCCAACACCCTCAAGTACCGAAGATTAGAGGCCAATTTATCGAGTATCCGTACAGACATCCTTATAGGGAGAATGTTCCCTATGAAAAGAAGGCTTCTCCGGTGTATGCCGTCATTGCTTAAGGTGTTTGATATTATAATATTTTGCTGTCGGCGATCCGCAGATGACGACGGCCGAACAATGGACACGTGACGTGCTGCTTCCGAAAGATGAGTATCCCTCCAATTTAGGACGGTGCATTCAGTGCCGGCTGTCTGCGAGACATCGTTGTTTTTTTCTCCGGAAATCTTGAAATCGTCGTCAAGATCCCAATTGTCCGAGAACGCTTCATCCACCTTTCTAAAAATAGAACGACCAAGGTTGAGCGTCGTCAGTTGTTCCGAGAAGTTGGCAAACCCGTGAGCATCAAGCTGTTGAAAGATGGTCTTGTACTTGAAGTGACTCAGCGAGAATAGACGCAAATATCCCAACTGTTGAGTAATATTATGGTATGCGTATAGGTTTTCAGAAAATTTATTATAAAGACCATAATGACTTTCGAAATCAAAATCATGGGCATAGCGGTGCCATGTAGCGCTGTCGTCCTTCCCATGTAGCAAAGTGCCGACGCCCTTAAGGAGAGCCGGAATTCCGAGGCATTTGCTCACAATTTTTTTCCCCAGATCTTTCATCCAATCCGGCCTATCAAGTCCGGGAACAAGCGCGACCTCTTCAAATATAGACCATGAATGCTCCTCAGGTAGGTCATCTTCTGACATATAGAGGGGGGCACAGCTTTTCACTCCAAAATCAAGAGAGCCCGGCGGCGAAGATAGCAAGACCTTACTCCCCTCGTGAGTTGCAGCAATCAAATTATGAACCTCATCCCAAAAGTACTTTATCTTTTCCGGAGCATACGATTCAAAACAAGGCGGAATGTCGTCCAAAACAAGCAAAGTTTTCCTCTTTCCAATGAAGCCAACGATCTTGTCCTTCAATCGAAACTCATCGTTTGTCTCCCCATGCGGCGGAGGCTCTTCAACCCCAAGTTTTCTTATTATTTTCTTCCACAAGTCTATGCAAGAATAGTAATCGAGCCTTCTCATACCAACCCAGATTCGAATCTGAAAACGATTCCTAACCTTCTCATCATTGTATACAGCTCGACAAAGAGTTGATTTTCCCACACCAACTTGTCCAATGACGCCAACATCATTACAATCATCATCATCAAATAGCATCTCGATGACTCCCATCATGTGGTAATCTCTTCCAATCATATGGAACTCATCGTCCTTCACGTAATCGGGATCATAGCGAAGGATTCCTTTCCTAGCTACTAGTTTCTCACTACCCCCGACCGCCATATTACCGCAGCTACTAGGTTGAGGAGGCTCCTGCCCAGGATCTACTGCTAACAAATTACACTTACAACACTCCTTCACAACGCTCTCTAACCTCTTATTAATATTCCCCATCTTACGACTGAATGTCAAATCGAAAGGAAGATTGTCAAGCCGGAGGTGTACCTTTTCGACCATGCCATCGGAATCGAGCGAAATGGATCGTGTGAGGGCTTCATCCAATAAGTCATCCACCTCATATAGCAGACGTTGGAGCTCGCACACCCAGCCGTGGAATTCTTCAGGAAACAGGACTGCCATCGACTCGGCATCATCCATCACTTCTTCGAACAACTCTAGCTTTGACCAGAGATCTCGGAACTGGGTACGAAGGCGGCAGCTGAGCTTGTTCTTCTGAAAGATGGGTGACTCCAATTGTTTCAGAACTAATTTCAAAATAACAGAGGGAAAAGCTTCTGCCATTTCGATTTCTTTTTGCTGCCTCTTAATGATCGGACGAATTCACGAAGCTGCTTAGGAGAATCGGACTGTGAATCGCCACCCACAATGGGTAATAGTTAATTATGGGCGGTGGATGCAAATGGAGAAAGTAAAGGCATGGAAAATGCTAAGCAAATCGGAAAGCTTTGAAATTTGGAGGAGGAGGCAATGGTAGATCAGAGGACCGAAACATGAGCTTTTATAATGATGATTGCAGACAATGGGGGAGTTCTTTTCTTTTATTATCTATTTTCTTTGCTAACATTTTAGAGCACATATTATCGGACAATAAATTATAATTGAATGGATAAATATATTATTATATCAATTATATTCTTTTAATTAATACTCTCATTTTATTTATAATTATTAATTATATGTTTTTAAAAATAAAATATTTAATACTCTGTACTTTTATTATAAAATTTATACACTGAAATAAATTTGAAAAATTTACGGACATTTTATTTTATGAAATGGATGGAATAATTATTATTATTTTTTAGTGTTTCTTGTTATGCTTGCTGCTCGTCCAAGTTGTTCGACATCCTTTTTTCGTCTTTAGTTCATTTTTTTTTTGGTGACGAACTTTTATTTAATCAAGCATAATTAATGTCCTATATTTTCATGATCTCATTGCTTGTAGCCTTGTGTTATTCGTTAATTCAGGTCGGGGTGGAAGCAGCTAGGCGCTCGCTCATATCAGTCATCACATGATGATACATATACTCACGTACGCCATCAAGATCCCCCTAAGATGAATAATAATCATTGTTTCCCTCAAAAAATAAAATAAGCTAAAATAAAATAAAATGAGTAGTTACTTTACTTTTAATTACCTTTTTTAAAGTGACATGAAACACGTTTTATTCTTACCTTTATTTAAGCGAATATTTAAAAATAATTAGATGTGCTCTTATGCCTTCTTCTTTTTTTTTTTTTTCCTTAATAAGAAAACATACGTGATAAAAAAAATAAAAAAAAATAAAATCTATCGGTCCGATGATAATCGATTCCTATACGCTAAGGATGGATTGTGGATACGTAGACACGGGACCATAATTCTGTTTCCAACTTGCTTTTATATCTAAAATTTTGATTTAGGATTTGGCACAGGAATAATGAGGGTAATTTTTTTATATTTTATATTTTTTATAATAAATATTTAGTATTAATAAAAAAAATTATTTTACCGCCTCTATTAACTTATCAAACCATTCAAGAAATGATTTTTTTTAAAAAAATAATATACAAAAATATTTATATTAATGATTATACATACATGCAATCTCACATGGTGCATGATTGCATGGTGTCACTGACATCGATACTTTGTGTCAGCAAATATTAGAGCATCTGCGGTGGGGTAAAAAAAAGGGTATCCCAATCTTAAATTTAAGGACCTCAAATTTGAGGTTGTGGTTGTGGGAAAAAAAACGTATCCTTAAATTTGATGTAACCTCAAATAGTTAGGGCTCCCAATCTCTGAAAAGTAGCTTCTAGGTTTTTGTGTATAGTTGATTTTTGATATTTTTTTAGTATATTTTGGATGTTAAATAATATAAAGTATAAATAATTAATGATGATGTTATTGATAAAAGTAATTGGGTGTTGTAAATTTGAGGTTGGTGATTGTAGAGTATTGAATTAAATTTGAGATAAATTGATAAAAGTAGGAAAGATAAAAGAAAAAATAATTAGATAGTACAATTAGGGTATTAAATTTAATGGTAGTATTATGGATGCTCTTAGTAGTAATCCATAATCTCAATGCACTGTTTATACTTGACGGGTGCATTTTCATCCTTCCTCAATTTTCGTCTTCATGAACCCTTTACACTAGCTGATGGCGTGATGCCAGCCGATCACTCTAAGAATCACTTTGGACATAAGATTTGACTTGATGGATTGCATGAAACCAATGTGAGACTTTTGTCTCTTCTAAGAGAGAGTCACCCCGTCGATCATTTTATGACGTTTATGACCTTTGCCTCTTTTATTTCAACAAGCCTTCAACTTGAAAACAATATGGCAGCTTGAAGTATGGCATAAATTTAAGAGGCCAACGGTAAAATGAATGCGTCTTATCTACATCATATATGGCCTATAAAATGGAATTGGCGTTTTTTTTTTTTTAATTTGATGTATCCAAAACTTCTTAATTTGACGTATAAACAAAACTGATCTTCAATTCTTCATTATATATCGATGAATAACTAAAATTATAAGCAAAAGAAAGAACTAAAGAAAAAAAAAAGGTGTTGATAAATGTAACAAAGAAATTGATGCTTAAAACAAAAATTTATAGTTCATTTCTAAAATATCTCTATCATTATTTCAATGCTTCTTTATAATTTTTACCTGTCCTCTCTAAAACCTATTATTTGCACTTTAATTGCTATTTTTTTTGTTTGTGGCGATGGCTTTATAACTTTGATAACACTAACACAAATACCGATAATAATCAATCAAATAATAATAACCAGAGTCCTACTTTATATTTCAATTCTGAATATAGAATAACAATCTAGGTAATTTGTGAGTTGCAAATATGAGTACATAGATGCGAAATCAATTTACATACATACCAATAGGACATGCATGGAGACCTTGCACCCATAGGGGCTTGACCCTATGAAAGACTCGGGTTAATGAATATCATCTATAATATGCTGCTTCGCATTATACACAGACACCATCCGTTTTTTGAACTTTAACTTTTAACTAACTGCGTTGTAAGTGTTGCAAATTTGCGGCTACTATTGTTGCTGCAGGTGACAAGATGACAAACTTCAATCGATGAATGATCGATCATTCTTGAGCAAGTTCTAATTAAGAAGGCCATGGAGATTGGTGCCTACACTGGCTGCTCCCTCCTCTTGCTCTGGCCAAGTTCTAATTCCAACTGCTCCCATACTAATCTATAGCTTCTATATTATTCAGTGCTCATAATACGTAACCTTGATTGCTTTTCCTTGAAAAGGATAACATTTAGAAGGGTGAAAATCGTGTCCAAAGAGGGTAACTCAACAAGTTATTTCGAAAATTTGCCGATTGAGTTCTTTTTACTAATCCTTATTCAATTTCTAGCAAATGTGCGATAAGTAACTCCATCTCTTTATTAGTCAATTTCAGGTGTTAGGGTGTAATTTTTTTTAACCCGTTTGGTTACCATTTACATGGTCTAAGGTGATAAAAACGTGAAATATGCACCAACATTGCTCAAGCACCTATTTTGCGGATGTTTTGGGGATAAAGTAAATGATGATTTGATTTTATAACACCTTCCTTCAATATTAAGGTATGCATACTATATATACTCTAGAAGTTACGGAACTAAAATTGAAACTAATAAAACTTGTCGACACTTAGATGGCGGCCAACTTCAAATTAAGGTTTTCTTTAAATTAGCTTTTTGAATTCATACCGGCCGTGATTAAGTGCCTATACTTTGCAGATGATTTTAAGATAGATCCAATGATGAATGACCCTTTTGACCTTTTATTTCAATGGTTATGCATGCATACTACTAGCGCCAAGTGACCAAATCACAATTGGATCTATAGAAAGATCTAGCTATAATCATCAATCTATTTAACTAGATGGGATCCATGGCCAGCATATTTGTACAATGTCTTCTATTAATTTAGGCTCTCTCTCTCAATTATAATTAATGTGTTCTAATAAACTTATTATTATTATTTTAAGTTGATATATATATATTTTGCATCTATTAATTATATAATGTAGGAATGAAAAATGACTACCCATATCTATATGTAAGATATGATTGTATATCAATACAAAAAGCCTATATGTGTATATGAATAATTACCATGAGACAGAAGATAACTTGGGGCTATTAAATCCATAAAAATGAGCTAAAACTCAAGAGTTTTGACGAGAAAGGCGGCTCATACAATATTCTTAATATAAGACTTCCTGTTAGATTATATATATTATTAATAGAAATCTAACATAATTTATGAATAAATACTCATACCTTTGTATTATTATTGCTATTTATTATCTATTCTAATGAGGCTGGGATATGAAATGTAACTAAATAGAAAACATATGGAATAAATGTATTTGTTATGCAAAACACAACAATGCCCTTCGATTGTAGACAAAAAACTAGAATAGAGAATAGATGAAAAGAAATAACCAAGAACAATGTTTCTATGTATATTCAAATGAAAGAATTCCAATTGCAATATTAGTATGTATGATACTCGATACACAATTATAACTTGAAGTATTTCTAGAACATACAAGGGCTAATGGTAGAACATGCAATGTTAACACACCTTACTGCATGTAAGGAATCTATTTTACACAAGCATCCAGGGACTAGTAATTAACATTTACATAACTAGGTAATTATGCTAGCTAATCAGATGTCTTGGTAATTAACAAAAACTTAAAGCTTAAAAAGATAAGTCATTCCCACGTGCACAACACATGTGGACAACTCATTACAAACCCAATACACACTAACATTCTCCACCTTTGTCCTCATTATTGATGCACCTCAATATCTACATACAATATCAAAGCTTTACTGAATTTAATGGCCTGGTAAGCATATCAGATGCATTGTCTTCAGTTCTCACCTTCTCCAACCTTAATTTCCTTCCATCAACTACTTCTCTAACAAAATGAATCCTATCAATGAGGTGATTGGTTGTTTCATAATATATTGGATTCTTGCTGAGGCAAAGAGCACTTGATTATCACACCAAACTGTTACTATATCTATTAGCACCCTAAAACCTTTAATAAGACCTTTTAACCATAATACATATATACATACATACGAATAGGACATGCATAGAGATTTTGCATGTAATACTCCATTTTTAGAAACGCTAATTATAAATTAATAATCATATGATTAGATATAATTATTATTTTACAAGGTTTAGTATTAAACTGTATTATTACGACGGTTTATATATAAAAATAATCAAGGTAAAAAGTTGATAGAAATCAAACTATTAATTTTATCCTAGTTTATACCCGAAAATCTTAGCATAATTATTTTATTAATAACCTCGACCCATAACTTGAAATAAATCCCTAAAATTTATTTCCGATTATTTTACCTTTTTCCATTTTATTAAATCTATCGAAGATTGGATTATTTTTCTACTCGATACCCTAATCTACCTAAACTAAATCTAAAATAAAAATAAAAATATTTTTCTACTCTACCATCTAATCTCCTTGCCTCACCCTTTCAAGCCTCCAGCGACGTACAATAGTCCCCATGCATGCAGTCCTCACGCTGCACATGCAGCGTGAGTGAATTGTTTATCTTATAAATTTTGGCACCCATATTAAATGTAAGGTTATTTTGATAATTTTAAAAAAAAATCTATATTATAATTATTATTTTATCTAATAGATATTTATTCGGTAGTTGTGATATTATTTTTAAGTACAAAAGTTGATTAGCATAACTTAATATTTTTTAGTGGATACGGCTAATTTTACATTTTTGCTAGAATTCAGATTACCTTTATACCCTACTAAAATGATAAACATGGCATGCTAGCATATTAGGATTTTTGGTGTAAGAAATATATTAAGCATGGTTTATTTCGATATAATTATGTATTAATTACTATTATCATGAAAAATGATAAAACGAGCATGTTATCTGATGTAAAATATTCTAGGTACGAAAGTATGATGAAAATGAGTCTAATGACAGAAAAATATTTTGTATGATAATTATGTATAAAATAATAGATTGAGTATGCTTACATATAATTGTGAAATTATTATTATGGATGTGTGCCCTAGGGGGTAATTTAGTCATTTTTTATATTATGATATTTATCCTGAAAATTATATCTAATATGTATTATCTGTTGTTGATTATGCTATCATGTGTTTTGGATGGTTTAAAAGTACATAATATGATTTTGTATGCAAAAACCTATGCAAGGATAAAATGGTCTTTTGACATAGCTGATAGTTTAAATTTCATAATAAACAATTAGATTATTTTGTTTTAGCCTTTTCACAATAAATTAAGAAACAAAATAGATTTAATATTCAAATGGATGATAATCTAATAATTATTGGCCTCAGGCGCATTTTGGTCATTTCAATTGAATGTGCCCAAATATGAATAATTGGACATAAGATGTCATTAGACTTTTAATATGTTGACCTTACTATTGACTTTGACTTTGTTTTGGACTATTGACCTTAGGGTTGACTTAGATAATTGGAAATAAAAGGAAAATGGATAAGTATGGGAATGAGAGCAATTGTGAAATATGTATTATCCGTGATTACCTTATAAAAATACTAATACGTAAAGTGGAAGACCTCGAGTTTAGGAATGGTTTCTCTCTAGTGGTAGCTACCCTAGAGACGAGGTAGGAGTCTTCGATTCATTTGGGTTTCTGTTATGCAAGTTGTGATCTAGTAAGGCCCTAGTCAACTCTATAGGTGACCTACGGACCTATAAGGGGCATCGATACTTAAGGATTAGGTGTCCGAGGTGAGAAGGTGTAACACTACAAAATTCACTAATTTTTTTTATAAAAAACAGAAGTAATTAATATAGAAACTCTTTAATTAAAACCCGTGAATTCTAGGGATGTTACCGCCACACTTAGTACCAAACCGATTCTCTCCGACCGTTTCAATACCATGTGCTAAGGCTAAGAAAAGATTTATATTAAACTCAAACCAATAGTTAATAAAAGAATTAGAAAGATCATAATATCAAAAATCAGAGTGTGTGTAAAGAATTATTATTCATATTCAAAAGAGAAATAGATTACAACCGATAAATGATTCATTTAAAATACTCAATACAAGGTAATAAATAAAAAAGGATCAATCTGATACAAAAGAAACAACAAAAGGAATTAAATCGCGTAAATAGTGAATACGGCCATGACACTCTCAAACCTTGAGCCAAAATATGTTCAACGCTCAGCCCTGTCGGATGTCTCGTCCACCTGCACAAAGTCAGAAGGGCCTACTACTCATGGGAATGAGTAGCACCCATGAAAAGGTTGATCAGTACGCTACATACTGAGTAAGGTAATACATTAACTAAGGATAACATATAAAATCACATAAACCATGCAGAAAATAAAAGAGCATGATCATGAAACATAATATCTTACAAACATACTAGTAGATAAATAAGGCCCAAATATCGTCCGATTCAATTACTTAATTAATCTCTAATCAGAAGTCAATTCACACCATACTTCTTATCAAATCCATGCGAGTACGGGAACCCCACTATTATAGACGGTGGATCGAAAACACACAATATTTGCTGATGGACCGGTCTGGCCACTATTATTTGCCGGTGGACTGGTCTGGCCCCTACTCGCATGGTGTTCCACTGTAAGTACTTAGTGTCTTTTCTATGTCTTGGCACAAATATGTTTGGTTTTGTTGATCACGGAATCCCCCACTATTATAGTCAGTGGACCTGAAACACACAGGTACAAAGCCGGTGGACCGGAAACACATAGGACATCATGTCCTAACCACTATTATTCGCCGGTGGACCGGTCTGGGCCCGACTCAACAATCTTTCACTTTACATGATTAATGTCTTAAGTATCTTATTCAGAAAATTTTAACCCTAGACATACATGAATCACTCCCTTTACACTTTATCCTCCAACAGACTCTTTCCACATCATCAAAGTCATGGACCTCTAACTTGCCCCCAACATCCTTTCCTCCGTATTCTATATCACACTAAAAAAATCCAACTCTTAAGTATATGGGTCAAAGCCCACTACTTTTCGAACATCTCACTCTAAGGTTTTATTCCGAAACCCTAATTTTAAACTTTATGGTCCATCTTACTCCACTTCACAAAACCCAAATTATTTTAATACTCCACACATCACAACTCATAAATTCCACCCTCATAATTACACTTTAATCACCAAATACACATGATACCACAAAAACCCTAAGCAGCCACACCAAACCCTAATTGTCCACACAAACCCTAGCTCGATCTCTTACGTACCCTTATTTTGCTCCACGTACTATTTTTTATCCAAAGTGTTCAAACACCCAAACAACACTTAAATTACCTTCCTCACATCCCAAATCAACTTTTCATATGTAAATTTGACTCCCATGTAGACTTTATACATCCTATGCAACCATTCAAAATTTTCATGCGAACCCCTAAAAATTCCACATGAAACCCTAATTTCAACCATGAAAACCCTAGATTCTTTCATATAAAACTTTAGATTCAACCCATACAAAACCCTAGATTAGATCCTCCCATGCAACACCATAGAATCTGCCATGCAAAACCTTAAGTCCATACATACGAAACCTTAGTTTAGATTTTCCCATGCAACACCATAAATCCTGCCATGCAAACCCTAAATTCCGTTATGCAAAACCTAAGATTCCTTCATACAAAATCCTAAATTTAATCCACACACAACCCAAGGCTTCTCCATACAAAACCCTAAGTTCAATCCATACAAACCATTGAATACATTCCCTTATGTTACACCATATTAGATTTTCCATACAAAACCATATATTAGATTCTCCCATATGAAACCATAAATTAGATTCTTCCATACAAAACCATAAATTAGATTCTCCCATATAAAACCATAAATTAACTTCTCCCATACAAAACCATAAATTAGAGTTTTTCCATATAACAACATAAATTAGATTCTCCGATATAAAATCGTTGATTAAATTCACCCACATGAAACCCTAAAATTTCCCATTTTATTCTTTCACACATGGATCATTAAAATACTTAAATCAACTCACATCCGTTGGTCAACTTATTTCCCCATTCTCCTTTTTCATCATTTCCCCCCACACAAACCATATTACATCCTCACATGCATGTCTTACAGGGTCACAACAAAATATCATCACATACCACAATATTTCATCACATATACATGATACACATGTCACGTAATAACACATGAAATAATTACAATAATGAACATAGGAGGCATAACATACAAGGCATACAATGCACATTAACACATAAAATGCCTTAGTAACACTCTTACCTAAAATGACACCGGTCTTGGAGCATGCTCCTACGCCTCCTTAGGGCTTTGATTAGTCTCACCTATATGAGGAAAAAACTACAAATGATATTCCCTCCAACTAAAAATACTATTAATTACTAACTTATTCTAAGACTAGGCTTTTGATAAAATACTAAAATATTAATAGCAAAAATACTAAAAATAATATCAATGATAATATTAGTAAGAATAAGAATAATAAAAATAGTAACAATAATAATAAAAAGGGCATTATTCAAAAACATAGTGAAATAAGGGTTTCAGCCCCTTTACCAAAATAATACTAATAATAAAATTAATAAAATAAATAACAAATTTTAGTAATAATAATAATGATAATGATAAAAACCATAATAATATTGCAAAAATGATAATAATCATAATAGTAAGGATAGTAGGATAATATTTGAAGATAAAATGAAGTAGGGTTTCTACCCCACATTGAATAATAATAAACTTATTAAATAATAATAATAATAATAATAATAATAATAATAATAACACTAATAATAATAATAATAATAATAATAATAATAAATGCTAATGATAAAAATAGTGATAATATTAATAATAATAAGACTTGATATTTATAATACCACTACTACAATTCAAAATAGGCACAATAGGGTTTCAGCCCTATATAGAATAATAATACTAAAATTTAAAATAATAATAATAATAATAATAATAATAATAATAATAATAATAATAATAATAATAATAATAAAGATACTAATAATAATAGCATAACAATAATAGCAATAATAACAACAATAATAGTAAAATAGTTGTAATAGTAATAATGGAATAATAATATTAATAATTTCAAAATAGTAATAATAATAATAACATATTAATATTAACAATAAAGATAATAGCAATAATAATAATAATAATAATAATAATAATAATAAAATCGAATTAAAAAATATAATAGGGCTTCAGCCCTCCATATAAATAATAATAAAATCATTAATAATAATAATAATAATAGTAATAACAATAATAATAGAAATATTAATAATGATAATAATAGTAATATATTTCAAATAAATAAAATAAAATAAAATAAAATAAAATAAAGCTTGTATAACTAGTGAAAAATGGTTGAGAGGGTTTAGGGTTCAACCTTAGACTGGCGGGGATGGGCGGCACTAGCGGTGGTGCACGGCGGCAGTGGCAGTGGCCTAAAAAAGTGAAGAAAAGGGGAAAAGTTGAATGATGAGAAAAGGATAGGGAGAATGAAGGTGGAAATAAGGGTGAAAGGGTTGCCTAGAAGGAGAGGAACAAAATGATGATGCTAGCGCAACCAAAGGTGGTGGCCCACGGCAGCGGTGGTGGTGGCCAAATGGGGAAGAAGGAGAGAAAGAGAGAAGGACAGGGAGAAAGAGGAAAAGAGAGGTAGGGAAAGTATAGGGTGGTCTGCAGAAGAGAATAGGAGGTGAAAGAAGCGGTAGCAGCGGCGGAAGAGGTGGCTAATGGTGGTTTGAGGGGCGGCGGAGACAGAAAATAGGGTTGCTCGAGGAGATAACTTTGCATGACTAAGGTGGCTTGTGCAGAAAGAATCAAGGGGTATAGGAGGCGTAGTTAGTTATAGGGAAGTGCAAGGATGAGTTTGGTAGGCAGAGAGGGCGGCAAGGTTGGCCAACGGCAGATGTAGAAACGTCTGAAGTGGCAGCGGTAGCAAGGTCAGGAATTTCTGGGTAGAATTCAAAGGCTTGATACAGGGCTATTATGGGGGTATTTATAGACTTTAGAAGAGAGGGTAGGGTTTTGTGGGTCGGCTAGGGGGTAAGCAAGTAGGGTTTTGGTTCACTGGCGGCAACAAAACCGGCGAAGATCAAGAAGACGTGGCAAGGTGTGGCTGGCTGGGAGAAGGGGAAACGCTTGAGAAGAGGGAGCGTTGGTTGGGTCAAAAGGGCCGACGAGTCAGGTGGAAGAGAGAGAAAGCAAAACGGCCTGTCAATATGGGCGTAACCGGCGGTAAAAATCTAGGGATGGGTGGCGGAGGTTGCAGGTCGAACAGCGGGTATGGCAGGTGCGAAGGGCTAGGGGAAGAAGAAGGGGCAAACCGGTGGTTCAGGGGAGAAAAGAAAGAAAAGAAAAGAAGGGAAGCCGGCCGATTAGGCGCGGTGAGGGGAAAAAATTAAGTTAAACACACGGTTTAGAGGAGAAAAGAAGCGAGACACGACACGGAGAAGGGAGGAAGAGGTGGGACGGTTGCACAGGCTAGGCCGCGCCAAAGGAAAGGAAGGAGGGAGGGGACTGGGTCGCGGGTTGGCCCCGGCGGGGAAAAGGAGAAAAAGAAAGAAAAAGGAAGAAAGAAAAGCAAAAGGGAAAAGGGAAAAAAAGAAAAATAATGGATTAGGTTAATTAAATTAATTGGGATATTTAAAAATAATAATATTTAAATTCCTTTTAACCTAATTTAGGATTTTTAAAAGATTTTCCATAAATTCCTTTTTAATTAGCAAAACACCCTAAATTTCTCCAATTAAATTATTTATAAAATTACTATTAATTTGGAACTATTTTATCCTCCTTATTTTAAATAAAATAATTTATATAATTAATTTCCAAAATAAAATCCTTAATTAGCTAAAATACCTATATTTCTCCTTATTAAAATACTTATAAATTTCTTCTTAAATTGGCCTAATTAATTCTCTTTTATTTTAATAAAAATAATTAATTTAAATAATTTTCCTAATAATATCTTATTTAACTATAATTTTAAAAATTAGAATTTTCGGGGTATTTTAGAAGGGTACTGTGTGTCTTGTGCATCAGTATGATTAGAGTGTTGTTATGCCTTTGGGTTGAATGGTTGGAGGCTAACATGATGCCTTATGTGTCGGTATGACCGATGCACTTTTATGTTTGTGGGTTATTATTGTATCTCCCTTGAGTAAATAAATATGGAAATGATATGATTTGATTGGAATGATTATTATTAGATATTAGATTGGTTTGGTAGTAGCCTTCATGCCTACCTGTAGTTTTGGGTAGCAACATTTGTGCCTACCTGTGGTTTTAGGTAGAAGCCTTTATGCCTACATGTGATTTTTGATAATAGCCTTTGCGCCTACCTGTGATTTTCAGTAGTAACCTTTATGCCTACCTATGGTTTCGGTAGTAACTATTGTACCTACTTGTGGTTTCAGTAGTAGCCTTTGTGCCTACCTGTGTTGGTATTATATCTATGAGCATACCTATAGTGTTATGTATTTTATTATACTACACCTGTAAGTATATATGTGATGTTATGTATTTTATTATATTGAACTTTTATGGTTATGGATTTTATTATATTGTACCTATATGTATACCTATAACGTTATGTATTTTATTATACTGTACTTGTAAGGTTATAGATGTTATTCTACTATGCCTGTAAGTATAATTTGGAGGTTATTAATTTTATTATACTATACTTGTGACATTATGTATGTTGTTATATTGTACCTATAAGTATACCGGTGAGGTTATGGATTTTATTATATTATATCTATAAGTATACTTGTGATTATATAGATCTTATAATATTATACCTGTGAACATACCTATGATATTGTGTAATTGGTTGAGATTGATGCTGAGACATAAATTATGTTGTAAAGGTTATAATCATGGTGTAGAGTGGGTTTTGACTATTGGTTCAGAGAACATCTAGGGATGCTTAGTTGATATTTATTATTATACTCTAAATGAGCACGCGTGAATAATATATAGTTTGGTGACTACTGCTTATCTGTTATGATTATTTTGTTTAGATTATCTCATATATGTCTTATTGTTTATATCATGTATTGTTGTGATGCCTTATGGATATTGTGTCAGGATTTTCTTCTAATCATACTTCAGATAGTAACTGTAACATCCCTAAGTCTCCTATCACTCCACAACTTTTCCTTTACCTTACTTATGTCCTAAGACAACTTTTCTCACGTAAAGATCATCCCTATGTAGACTCCATCCATCCCATGCAAACCTTAGAAATTTTCCATGCAAGATTCACATCACTCATTCATTTTGATCATAACCTCCTTTTATTTTTCCTCATGGATCATGAGATAATTAGGTCAATCTCATGTCCTCTTTAGTCAACTCACTTTTCATTTTTTCCTCATTATCCTTTCACCCCATATCATATTATTAATCTTCCTAGCATGCATGTCTTAGAGGGTCACATCATATAACATCATAAGTATAACATATATAATCATTATACACATTCCATAAGCCATGGTTACTTGAATGGGCCTTTTTTGGGTACTTAGATTACAAAAAACAATTACATTTGAGTTGCTATGCTACAACATCTATGCTTCTTTATAAATATCAACATGATTGGATTTGGTACATGCACTTATCGCAATTGTAGAGTTAGTTAAACTAAAGCTCAGGCTTTGGTCGGTACAACTAATTAGTGACAAAATTTCTCTTTATTCTATCACGGGTTTTACGCATGTAAAAATAATTGTTGAATTTGTGCCTCAAATCTTACGGTTATGAAAGTCTTTAATGTGAAGTTGAAGTAACTGAAAAGTTTTAATTAGTAGTATTTACTACCATCAATGAAGAGTTTAAAACCCGAGGTTATGGAAGACTTAAATATGAGTAACCGAAGAATTTACTACTAAATTAATTGGTAGTATTAACTGTCATCAATGGAGAGTTACAGTTTTTAATCTCCATCAATTAGCAACTTTTTAGGGTTTTCTTTCGAAGACTATATATATGTAGTCTCTGGCCCTTTCTCAAAACATGACTCACAATATCCATCATAGTTCTACACACATTTTATTATTCCCTTTGAGAGTTAGAATAATTGAGAGTGATAGATCTCTACAATCTCTATTCAATTGAGGATTTCTTGTATTCTTTCTTTACATAGTAAAATTATCCTTACTCGTCGTCGTTCGTGGAAGTAGCCCACATTGGGTGAACCGCGTAAAATTGAGTGTTCTTTTATTTTTCGCCTTACAATAATATGTATTCTTTAATGGTGATATCATTATATCTATTTTTGACATGCATGTATTTGTAATTTTTCATGCTATCCTTCTCGCGCTTCACCACCATTAAGATGGCATTCAGTGATCTCACACGGGTGGATCACTAATTTTCTTATAAAATTGGAGGTCGGTCCTACGGTCAGCTAGGTTGTTAGATTATGCAAATTCATTCTGGCTATATAACCAATGTCCAAAACTTATATTATGAATAACTAAACAGATTAATTGTTGCTACTTCATCTCTTTGGGGCATGCCTTCCCACAGCATAGCAGTCGCCCCATATGCATCGCACCCATAAAGCTCAGCATGTAATTCACCGCTATGAGCACGTAGTTCCAAGTGCCCGTAGGCAAATTAGATCTTTACGTTTTCTTTCATTTTACAGACTTGCAGCTTAATCTCATATTTGTCGCAACCTAATAAATCATATCTTATTGGGTCTCTGCGGTTCATTTCTGTCTTACAGTCGTATAAGAACCTTAAAACACCAAACATCGTAGCCATGCCGAGTAGCAACAGCAACCAAAATACATGACCCGACACAATGATCCATGCTACCAATACGCCTCCCAAATCACGACATCTTTTAACCCTCCTTAGGAGACACTCTATGAAACCCGCGACTGATTTCTGCAAGCAACTCATTCTCCGTCTATTAATCTAGTAGCATAAGAACACTCGGATGCGGGCCATTTGAATCAGACGGCAATCAATAGTGGTATTATATGATCCAATATGCAACAACTAATATCACAAAACTGTCGCAGAGAGAATGTCATTTCTTTAGTAATTGATTTCTGGGAGTTCGGATTGAATCGTGGACTGTGACATTGGTTGCCTAGGATGGTGGAAGGTTCAATTAGAACACCCTCTCAAAAATGAACATGTTACCAACCTCGCGGTATTGGAAGCATGGGGAAAACACAGTAGTAGTACCTGCATGGCCGTATGACAGACGGGGGTCTTCCTCAGGTTCTATAATCACGTAAGGAAAACTTGCACGAGGGAGAGGGAAACCATGAAATGAAGCCAAGATTTTACATCATGTACACTGCGAGATGGTAAACTTAGTGAGACGATTCTCCATTCCCAAATCTATGATCCCCTTCGAAAATTCTGTCCTCCCAAAAATGTAAATTGATATGTTTCTATGCCATAGTGCGAGGTTCGAGTTTTTCTAGCGCATCATATTTATCATTGTCATAATCATCGTTGATTGCAGCATACCACTGAATTTCAGGAGCACTAATTCCTTCATTTCTCTCTAAATTTTCCTACTCGCCATCTGCTTTTGATTTTTTTCCAATGTTGAGGATCAAGATCTAGCAGTTACACTTCCGGTACTAGTTACTAACGTTCTTATCTAGGGAAGGTTATCCACTTGAAGTATCTCCACTTATCTCATAACGACTCCCTCGTGCGGCGTGAAAGAACTTACGGACACTGAAGTTGATTTATCGCGATGAGCTCATCGGATTGCCTTGGGTCTGAAATTCTACATCATCTCAAGCACTTAGACACCAATACGTGCTTGGACTAGACTCCTACGACAACAACAATAGCATGGATTGACTTTCCTAGAAAGATTGGATCGGTTTGAGGTCGATCTACCTCAGGGTGTTGGCGAGGTATACTTGGACGCACATCTTGACAGCCTTAAAGTAACATTTTCAAATAGCTTCCTCGACATTAGAAAATTTCAAAGGCGAGTATAAAGTAGAGAGAAAGGAACGACTTAATGCAGTGGGAGGTTGCAACCAACAATGATAATTATGATGTGTTGCAAAGAATCAGGCCTTGCACTTAACATATTTATACAAAAAACGTGTCGATCTTCAATTTCAAAGGGATCGGTCTCCATTTTATGGTTTCCCTCACCTGAAATCCATCGTTCTTCCCTCAATGAATTTAGAATGTTGATCGGCAGGACCTTATATTATATGGCCAACTACTACCGTGTTCTTTCCGTCTCTCAAACAACTCAAGATCACTAGCTAGACTGCCCATCTTGAAAGGGTTACGTGGTCAAATTCAGATTTGATGTAATTTCTACCATTCCGGACATCTTATCGACATTTTCACTCATCAAATCTACGGTAGCGAGTTTGTTATCTCACAACGGTGATGTCTCATATCTCTTATATTGATAAATTGATTTTGTGAGATGTTACACCTCACGCGAGTATCGGTACTGGTTGGAAAGGGATCACCATATTGAAATCATCTCCATCCCAAGTATGGTTTCGCTGTCAAGTCAGTTAATTTGTGGCGAAATTTTCGACTGCAAATTTGTTCACCCAATTACAAATGTTATGGAGGCATGGGAATCTCTTTGTAAGGGTTTTCAAATAGCTACATGGAGTAAGCACAACAAATTGCATGTCCCATAATGAGCCATCTGTCTAACAATATAAGCTAGCTAGGTAAGGAACATGGGGAAGTTGGAGACGTCCATTTGATTGATTATAAAAAGATGACGAGAATGTGATGCCCTGGAAAGCTCTCCCATGGGCTTGTGACAAAAGGCTCTGAAGATTTGGTAGATCTCCCAAAGAGTCTTCAATACCTCCTTACTCTCTGGTAACTTGATGTTAAGGATTGCAAGGCTTTGAAATGGGAGGTGGGTAGACTACCAAAATCATTGCATCTTAGAGTCAGCATCATATGCCCGAACTTCTCAGCTTGAATGACAACACCCAGGGGTTGAAGTTATTGGGCGAAACGTTGGAGGGTTTGGCACGTGGACCTTTTTCTGCCTTTATTGCCCGTATCATAGCACTGCTCAATCCATGTGACAAATTTTTCTATAAGGCTTCGTTTGGTTTATGAAAACCAGAGGGAAAGGAAAGAAAATTAGATGGAAATCTATTTTTCGGTGTTTGGTGGCCAAAAAAAATTGAAAGGTATGAAAACAATTGGAAAAAAGTAAAAAAAAATATTCTAGACAATTTTCTTAAGCTAAACGTGAGGAAAAATAGAAGAAAACGAAGGAAAAAATTTCAAGATTCTTCTTCTTCGACCCTCATTCCTCATTTGTTCCCAACACTCATTCTCCTTCAATGCTATCCTGCTCATCCTCCTCTCTTCCAAGTCAATCAATCTCTTTCTTTGAATGATTTGCATAACTTTCATTAATGGCTGTCGACATTTAGCTAGATTGGTCTTCAATAATTTCTGGAATTTATACTTCAATATCTGAGTCTTGAGTAATTGACAATTTGAAAGCAAGAAGTGTTAATCCTTCATCGTTTAAACAATTCACTTGTGTTTTAGTACTAAGTACAAGGATTGTGAGCATAAGCAATTGAAATATGGCCAAAAATATGTCCGTCGGAGTTAATTACACAAAGGAAAAAAAGTTTCGGACAGAAAAAAGCACTGAGGGTTGCTAGAGATGGTTGAAACCTGAGAAGAGCATCAACAAAGACAGGAGAAAGAGAGAAGAGAGTGTGAAAGCTCTAGGAGTAGTAATTTGGAGTTGGGAAAAGCGTCGGAGAGAGAGTGGTAAAGCTTCCTTTTCCATGCTCGGAGTGCTGCTCACGGGAAAGATAGAAATTTTTGGCCGAAAGAAAACGCAAAATGATATGACAAAAAAGATAAAATATTTGGTTGGCACAAATAAAGTAAATAAATATTGCGAGAGGTGTCTAGTCAAAATTTAATGATATTTACATAGATATGTAAACAGATATGGAAAAATTAATATATATCTATATCTATATATATATAGTAAGAAAAAAAATATACTTGCCAGATTTAGATATGGATATGGGTATATGTCTTCTTATTGGATTTCGATAATGGATAAGGGGTATCCGATCTGTATCTATCCGTTGTCATTTCTAATTAATATTATACAAAATTAACAAGTGCATTAGTAACAAGCTATGATTTTTTTTCCTCCCTTTTATGTTTGTTGTATCGTGTTTGAAATGAAAATAAATATGAAATGTTTTGTATATTTTTAATTTTTTTTTAAAAAAAATTATTGTAAGTTATTCATGTAATATTTTAGAATATGTTTATAAAAAGAATTTGAATTAGTATTGATTTTATTGAGTTTTTATAATTTTTTAGAAATTTTATGGAAATTTTTATATATCAATATTATATTTTAATTTAATTAAATATATAAGCGTATTCAAATAATTATAATCAATTTTTCTTAGAATTTTCTTTCCATAAACCAAACACCAAAAATACTTTTCAAGAATTGTATTTTTTACAAAATTTTTCTAACAACCAAATAAAGGAAAGAATATTAATTTCTCTAATTTATTTCTTCTTTTTTTCATTTTCCTTTCCTTCTTATTTTTCTCGAACCAAATAGAGCCTTAGAGTGTGTGGCTGTGTTGGCTGACATCTATTAAATTTTCTTTTTTTTTATCAAATTTATTCATAGTTGTTTGGTACGCACATTTTATTTTGTAATAAGGGTTTTTTAGCTTTTTTTGAGTTGATAATATCAAGTTTTCGTAGGAATGAATTTTAGCAAGTATTGTTATTTTCTCATTTATTATTAAGTGTTGGAAGGTCTGTACTAAATAAATACATAAAAATAAAATAATGAGTTATTGATATTTTATAAAAACTAACGAGTTTATACTAACCATAAAGTTATTCTTTTTTTTTCTCCTATGTTTGTTGTGTCATGTTTGAAATGGAAAAGAATATAGAATATTTTGTATATTTTAAAAAAAAAATTATTGTAAGTTATTTATGTAAATATTTTAGAATGCTTCTGAAAAAAATTAGAATTGGTATTGAGTTTATGGAGTTTTTATTATTGTTTAGACACTTTATGGAATTTTTCATGTATCAATATAATATTTTAATTTTTATTAAATATATAAAAGTATTTAAATAATAATAATAATCAACTTTCCTTAGAATTTTGTTTCCTATAAACCTATAACACTCTAAAATTCACTGTTTTTTTTGGAACGCGGAAGTAATTCAAACAGAAATACTTAAATCAGAATCCGTGAATTATAGGGATGTTACCTCCATACTTAATACCAGACCTGTTCTCTCAGACCTTTCCAGTACCAAGTGCTAAGGCTAAAGAAAATATTAATAATCAATTATAAATCAAGACAAACTAAACTCCAAATAAGCATTAAACGGTTGTAAAATAAAATCAGAGTACGCATAAAGAATTATAATTCATTTCCAAAAGAGAAATAAGCTTACAACTGATAAAATATTCATTTGAAATACTCAATACAAGGTAATAAATCAAAATGGATAAATTTGATACAAAAGAACTAACAAAAGGAAATACATTGCATAAAGAATAAATATGGCCACAACTCTCGAACCTTGAGCCAAAATAAGCTCAACACATAGCCCAAACTGATGTCTCGCCCACCTACACAAAGTCAGAAGGGCACACTACTCGTGGGAATGAGCAGCGCCCATAAAAAGGGTGATCAGTACGCTACGTTAGAGTTAGCAAAAGTTGACCCGACCCGCCCAACCCGACCGGACTAGAGCGAAACCCGACCTGATACGACCTGAAAAATTTAGCAACCCAACCCGACCACATAAAAATAAACCCGACCTGAACCCGACCCGACCCGATCCCAACCCATGACCCGTCACTGACCTGACCTGATAGTGACTCGACCCGTCATTGACCCGACCCGATGCCGACCCGACCCATCATTGACCCGACCTAGTATTAACCCGACCCGCTTCAACCCGACCCATAGCCGACCCGACCCAACAATCACCCGATCTAACCCAACATTAACCTGATCAGACATCAAAATATATTATAATAATAATAAATTACACATATTTTATTATTCATTTAAAGCTTTTAAAAATATAGTATTTTATAAATTGTACTTATTTTTCATAATTTTACCCTAGACATTCTTTTTTATTAATGATATCCTAATAAGATATATTATTAATAAATAAAAAACCAAAATAAAAAAGGCAAACATCCAGTTGTAAGTCTGTAAAATAATTTTCAAAAAGTGTTCCATTACATCCACTAATCCAACTATTTGAAGAAACTCTTGATAGAAGAGCATAATAGTATCCTTTATCAGTTATCACTTATCACCCATAAAATCCAACAAATAATAACTATACACCATATCAAGAATATCTCACGATTCTCACGTTACAACCCTAAATTTAAAGTTTCTGTTATATTTTTTCTTTTAATATTATTAATTTACATTAAATATAATTTAGTATTCTACGTTCATCAATTTTAAATTTACAATATCCAATTATTTTTATTAATTATAATATTAATTATTTATATTTTACATTATTTAATTTTTAATTCATATCAATTTATATATAATAATTAATAATTTATGAAAATATATAAAATTATTATTTAATTTAAATTATATTTAAAATAACTTATCATAGTTTTTTTACTATAATAATAATAATTAATAAAAATATTACAATAAAAATATAAATATAATAACGTTAATAAAATAAATACAACTAAAAAATTAATAAGATAAATTATGTAGAGAAATGAATATGACAAAAAAAAGATAGAATAAATGATATAAAAATCAAAGAAAAATATCTTTCGTAAAAAAGAAAAATGAGAAGAAACTTTTAAATATTTTAAGTAATTAAATAAATATAATATATGATAAACATCTAATATTTTTGCTTGTAAAATTCTAAATATTAAAAGTAATCAAACATAATACTATTAAAACTTATAAATATATATATTATTTTATTTACCTTTGTATAAATAAAACACATATAATATTCTTATTTCATTTATTTTTACTAGTAATGTTATGATTGTATCTAATATTTACAATGTAATAAATGATCATTATACATTGTATATTCTTGTTATGCTCGCCTTTATTTTATAAAATTATCTTTTCTTAAGTAATCAATTAAATATAATATATGATAAACATATAATATTTTTACTTGTAAAATCTATAAATATTTAAAGCATTCAAATATAATACTCTTAAAACTTTTAAATATCTTTATTATTTACCTTTTTATAAATAAAACACATATAATATTCTTATTTCATTTATCTTTACCAGTAATCTTATGATTTATCAAATATATACAATATAATAAATGGTAATTATATATTTTATAGTATTATTATACTCACCTTTATTTTATAAATTATTTACCTTTGTATAAATAAAACACATATAATATTCTTATTTTATTTATCTTTACTAGTGATCTTATGATTGTATTGTATCTAATATTTACAGTGTAATAAATGATAATTATACATTGTATATTCTTGTTATGCTCACCTTTATTTTATAAAATTATCTTTTTTTAATTAATCAAATATTTTAAGCAATCAAATAAATATAATATATGATAAACATCTAATATTTTTACTTGTAAAATTTATAAATGTTTAAAGCAGTCAAATATAATACAATTAAAACTTATAAATATCTTTATTATTTACCTTTGCAAAAATAAAACACATATAATATTCTTAGTTAATTTATCTTTACTAGTAATGTTATGATTGTGTCTAATATTTACAGTGTAATAAATGATAATTATACATTGTATATTCTTGTCATGCTCACCTTTGTTTTATAAAATTATCTTTTTTTAAGTAATCAAATATTTTAAGTAATAAATTAAATATAATATATGATAAACATCTAATATTTTTACTTTTTAAATTTATAAATATTTAAAGCATTCAAATATAATACTCTTAAAACTTTTAAATATCTTTATTATTTACCTTTGTATAAATAAAACACATATAATATTCTTATTTTATTTATCTTTACTAGTGATCTTATGATTATATTGTTTCTAATATTTACAATGTAATAAATGATAATTATACATTGTATATTCTTGTTATGCTCACCTTTATTTTATAAAATTATCTTTTTTTAATTAATTAAATATTTTAAGCAATCAAATATAACACAATTAAAATTTATAAATATCTTCATTATTTATCTTTGTATAAATAAAACACATATAATATTCTTATTTCATTTATCTTTACTAGTAATGATATGATTGTGTCTAATATTTACAATAAAATAAGTGATAATTATATATTGTATATTCTTGTTATGCTCACCTTTATTTTATAAAATTATCTTTTTTTAAGTAATCCAATATTTTAAGTAATAAATTTAATATAATATATGATAAACATCTAATATTTTTACTTTTGAAATTTATAAATATTTAAAGCATTCAAATATAATACATTAATACTTTTAAACTTTTAAATATCTTTATTACTTACCTTTGTAAAAATAAAACACATATAATATTCTTAGTTCATTTATCTTTACTAGTGATCTTATGATTGTTTTGTATCTAATATTTACACTGTAATAAATGATAATTATACATTGTATATTCTTGTTATGCTCACCTTTATTTTATAAAATTATCTTTTTTTAAGTAATCAAATATTTTAAGTAATCAATTAAATATAATATATGATAAACATCTAATCTTTTTACTTGTAAAATTTAGAAATGTTTAAAGCAATCAAATATAATACAATTAAAACTTATAAATATCTTTATTATTTACCTTTGAAAAAATAAAACACATATAATATTCTTAGTTCATTTATCTTTACTAGTAATCTTATGATTGTATCTAATATTTACAATGTAATAATGATAATTATACATTGTATATTCTTGTTATGCTCACCTTTATTTTATAAAATTATCTTTTTTTGAGTAATCAAATATTTTAAGTAATCAATTAAATATAATATATGATAAACATCTAATATTTGTACTTGTAAAAATTATAAATATTTTAAGCAATCAAATATAATATTGTTAAAACTTATAAATATCTTTGTTATTTACCTTTGTAAAAATAAAACATATATAATATTCTTATTTCATTTATCTTTACTAGTAATCTTATTATTGTATCAAATATATACAATGTAATAAACGATAATTATACATTGTATAGTCTTGTTTTGAATCATCTTTATTTTATAAAATTATCTTTTTTTAAGTAATTAAATATTTTAAGTTATCAAATAAATTATAATCAATGATAAATTTCTTTGTTTGATTCAAAGATTAATATTTTTTATTATTAAAATTTATAAATATCTTTACTATTTATTTGTGAAAATAAAGCACATTTAATATTTTTAATTCTTGTATCTGTAATAGTAATATTATGATTGTTTGTCTCTAATATTTATGATTTATGAAATGATAATTACTTGGACTCGAATATGAGTAAACCCATCCAAACTTGACCCGACCCGACCCATTAAGTTAACCCGTAACTAATTGAATCCAACCGGTCAAATTATATGAAATGACCCCACCCATCAACTTAACTCGAAACAACTCGGACATAACTAACCCGTCATATTACATGAAATGACCTGAACTGGCCGAAGCCACCTACTCATGTGAACTAGAAAATGACCCGAAACCAACCCGACCCTACCAGTCAAGTTAACCAGAAATTATCCAAATCTGAGTTTTCTTAACCCAAACGGTCGGACCCGACCCGACCCGACAAATTAACCCAAAATGACCCAGACCCGAAATGACCCGACCCGAAATCGATCCGACCCAACAAATTGACCCGAAATGACACGACCCATTAATGACCCGAGCCGACCCGCAACCGACCCGACAAATTGAATGACCCGAAATAACCCCACGCGTTAATGACCAGACCCGCTATGACTCGACCCGAACCCGACCCACCCAACCCGATTGCCACCTCTACGCTACATACTGAGTAAGGTAACTGAGCACTAAGACCCACACATAAGCACATAAATCATGCAGAAGAATAGAATAACACAATCCTAAATGCATATGATCAACTAGGTAAAAGAACAAAGGTCCATATAATCCGATTCAATTGCTTAATTAATCTCTGATCAGAAGTCGATTCACACCATGCTTTTTATTAAATCCACGCGAGTATGGGAACCCCACTATTATAGCCGGTGGACCAGAAAACACACAAGGCATATAGCTCCTGACCACTATTATAGCTGGTGGATCGGTCTTCAGGATACTGTAGTACCTGGCCACTATTATTCGCCGGTAGACCGGTCTAGTCCCTACTCGCATGGTGTTCCACTGTAAGTAATTACTATCTTTCCCATGTCTTGGCACAAATATGTTTAGTTTTGTTGAGCACGGAATCCCCCACTATTATAGCCAGTGGACCGGAAATGCACAGGTACAAAGCCTGACCACTATTATAGCCGGTGGACCAGAAACACACAGGACATCATGTCCTAACCACTATTATTGACTGGTGGATCGGTCTGGGCCCGACTCAACAATCTTCCACTTTATATGATTAGTGTCTTAAGTATTTTAGTCAAAAGATTTCGCCCTGGACATGCATGAATCATCACACATCACAAATCACAAATTCTACCATCATAATTATACTTTAATCACCAATTACACATGATACAACAATAACCCTAATCAGCCACACCAAACCCTAATTAACCACAACAGACCATAGTTAATCACTCCAAACCCTAATTCAGTCTCCTCCATACCCTTATAATACTCCACGTACTATTTTCCATCCAAAGTGTTCAACCACCCAAACAACACTTACATTACCATCCTCACATCCCAAATCAACTTTTCATACGTAAATTTCACTCCCATATAGACTTTACACATCCCATGCTACCTTTCGAATTTTTCATTCCGAAACCTAAGTCCATCCGTACAAAACCCTAAATTCTTTCATGCAAACCGCAAGATTCCGTCATACAAAACCCTAAATTCAATCCGCACAAAACTAAAGATTCATCCATACCAAACCCTAGATTCAAGCTATATAAAACTCAAAGATTCATCCATACCAAACCCTAAATTCAAACCATAAAGATTCATCCATACCAACCCTACATTCAATCCTTACAAAACCAAAGATTCATCCTTACCAAACCCTAAATTCAAACTATATAAAACCAGAGATTCATCCATACAAAATCCTACATTCAAACCATATAAAACTCAAAAATCCATCCATACAAAACCCTAAATTCAATCCATATCAACCCAAAGATTCATCCATACCAAACCCTAAATTCAAACCACATAAAACCGAAGATTCATCCATATAAAACCGTACATTAGATCCTCCCATACAAAACTATAAATTAGATTCCCCCATATAAAACCATAAATTAGATTCCCCCATATAAAACTATAAATTATATTCTCCCACACAAAACCATGAATTAGATTCTCCCATATAAAACCATAAATTATATTCCCCCCATATAAAACCATAAATTATATTCTCTCACACGAAACCCTAAATTTCTCATTTTTTTTCTTCCACTCATGAATCATTAAAAAACTTAGAACAACTCACATCCCTTGGTCAACTTCTTTCCCACCCTCATTTTTCTTCCTTTCTCCCACACAAACCACATCAACATCCTCACATGCATGTCTTATAGGGTTACAACACATATCATCACATATATAATATTTCATCACATATAGTACACATGCCATACAAAAACATACTTCAACTCCACGTTATACTACATACGAAATAATTACAATAATGATAAACATAGGATACATAGTATGTGAAGTACATAATGCATATAAGCACACAAAAGGCCTTAGCACCCCTTACCTAAAACGACATCGGTCTTGGAGCACGCTCCTACGCCTCCTTAGGACTTTGATTGGTCTCACCTATTATGAGGAAAAAACTAGAATTAGATTCCCTCCTACCAAAAATACTATTAAATATTAACTTATTCTAAGATTAGGCTTTTGATAAAATACTAAGATAACAATAGCAAAAATACCAAAAATAATATCAATATTAATATTAACAAGAATGATAAAAATAGTAATAATAATAATAATAATAAGGGAATTACTTAAAAATATAGTGAAATAAGGGCTTCGACCCCTTTACCAAAATATTACTAATAATAATATTAGTAAAATAAATAATCAAATTTATTAATAATAATAATGAAATAATAATAATAATAATAATAATAATAATAATAATAATAATAATAATAATAATAATAATAGTAAAGTAGTTGTAATATCAATAATGGAATAATAATATTATTATTAATTCAAAATAGTAAAAATAAAAATAATCACAATAATAATAATAATAATAATAATAATAATAATAACATATTAATATTAATAATAGTAATAATAGAAATGATAAGAAGAATAATAATAAAATCAAATTAAAAATACAATAGGGCTTTAGCCCTCAACAGAAATAATAATCAAAACATTAATACTAATAATAATAATACATATTAAAAATATAAATAATAATAATAATAGTATTTATATTCAAATAAATAAAATAAAAATAGGGAGAAGTGTTGAGAGGGTCTAGGGTTCAACCTTAGGTTGGTGGGGATAGGCGGCACCGGCGGTGGCCGGAAAAAGAGAAGAAAAAGGAAAAAAGTTAGATGTTGGAAAAAAGAGAAAGAGCAAGAGAGTGGAAGCAAGTGTGGTTAGGGTTTCCCAGAAGGAGAGGAACAAAATTGAGGTGGTGGCGCAGCCAATGACAGCGGTGCACGGCGGCGGCGGCGGCGGTGGTCGAATGGGAGAGAAGAAGAAAGAGAAAGGAGGAGAGGGAGAAAGAGGAAAAGAAAGGTAGGGGAAGGTAGAGGAGGGTCTGTAGAAGAGAATGGGAGGAGAAAGAAGCGGCGTAAGAGGTGGCTAATGGGGGCGGAGGTGGAAAAATAAGTTGGTCGAGAAGAGAACGTCGCACAACCGGAATGACTCGTGCAGGAAGAATCGAGGGAGAAGGGAGACATAGTTGGTTAGAAGGCGGATCAAGGAAGAGTTTGGTGGCCAAAACGGGCGTTGTTGTTGGCTGGAGGCGATGGACGAGGCATTTGAAGTGGCGGCGGTGGCAAGGTCGGGCATTTCTGGGTAAGAAACAAAAGCTCGATACAAGGTTATTGTGAAGGATATTTATAGGCTTTAAATGAAAGGTTAGGGTATATGGAATGACGAGGGATTAGGCAAGTAGGGTTAGGTTTCGCCGGTGGCGAGGTTGGCCGGTGGGAGTCAAAACAGGGCAAGGGTTGCGCAGGGAAAGGAGAGGAAATCGCGCGATCATAGGGAGAGTTGGATTGGTCTATGTGGTCGCCGAATCAGGGGGAAGAGAAAGGGGAAAAACGAATGGTCAAATGGGCGATATCGGAGGCGAAAAACCAAGGTGGGAGGTAGTGCAAGTGCAGGTCGGCGGGGCTGGGCAGGTGCGAAGGAGGAAGAAGAAGAAGACAGGTGGCTGGACTGGTCGGCCGAGAAAAAGAAGAGAAAGGAAAGAAAGAAACCCGACCGGGCGATGGGCTAAATCTTTTTGTTATCAAACGGTGCGTTTCAATAAAAAATGAAGGAAAGTGTCGCGCTGAAGTAAGAAAAGGGAGGAAAGGAATGGGTCGCGCAATGCAGACCCGAGGTGGGAAAAAAAAAAAGATTTCGGCGCTGGGCCGCCGATGAAGGAAGTAGAGAAAGAGGGAGTTGGGCCGCGGGAGAGGGAAGGCCCAAACGGGGAAAGTAAGGAAGAAAAAGAAAAGAAAAAGAAAGAGAAGGAAAGAAAAACAAAGAAAAAGGAAGAAAGAAAAGGAAAAAGGAAAAGGGCAAAAAGGAAAAATAATTAGATTGGGTATTTAAATTAATTAAAATATTTGTGATATTTAAAAATAATAATATTTAAATAAAATAATATTTATATTCCTTTTTAAGCTAAATTAGGATTTTTAAAAGATTTTCCATAAATTCCATTTTAATTAGCAAATCACTCTAATTTTCTTCAATTAAATTATTTATAAAATTACTATTAATTTGGAACTATTTCCTTTTTATTATTTTAAATAAAATAATTAATTTAATTAATTTCCAAAATAAAATCCTTAATTAGCTAAAATACCAAAATTTCTCCAAATTAAAATACTTGTAAATTTCTTCTTAATTTGCCCTAATTAATTTTATTTTTATTTTAATAAAAATGATTTATTTAATTAATTTTCATAATAAAACCTCATTTAAATATAATTTTTAAAATTAGAAATTTTTGGGGTATTTCAAAACCAAACACCAAAAACACTTTCCAAGAATCATATTTTCCACGAAAAATTTTCAACGACCAAACAATGGAAAATAAAAATAAATTTCTCCTATTTTCTTTCCTTCTTATTTTTTTCAAATCAAACAGAGCCTAAACGATTTCAATTTTTCAAGGGAAAAATTTGCTACATCGACAGTGCATCGTTGTTAGAGATCATTGTAGCTTGAATTATTTTTATTTATTTATTTATTTCAAACTAACATAGCTACAAAGGTGGTGTGTCAAAGCTATAGAGACCTTCGTCGGTGATATTTACTAAATTCTTAATACATGTATCTTTGTTATGTTTTCAAATTTCTAACAATAGCCATGACTAATTGTTTGGTGTATCATCCTATAGCAATGATACTTTTAAATAATTTCAAGTTTTTTTCTTTAAAAAAATATAGAAAAATTGGTATATGCTGCTACATGTCATTTTTTACATTAATTTTTGTATACTAAATTTGTAATACTTATAAAATTAATAAAATCAAAATATCTTGCTAAAAAGAAAATCTATTATATCAATAAATATAAGCATACGGTAGTCATAATAGTTTAATAACAAAAAATTATAATATTATCTGCAATTAAAAAGATGAAAATTAAACATCATCCTTCAAGTCTATGTTATCTTATTGAGGCGTCATCCATCTATTTTGAGACATAAACTATTATCTTCTCTCTATACTAACTTCATAAATATAATTGTAACATCCCATTTTTTTAAAAATAGATATTTCATAGTATAAATATGATAAAATTATGCCATTCAAATATTTGTTACATTTTTTTGAAGGAAACTTAAACCCTAGTTACAATTTAGAAGCATTGCATACCCTTATTTATATCATTGCTCAAAACATTATTCTATCAAACTTTCTAGCCATTTTTGGTCATTCATTTTTATATTAGATCATTGTATATTGATCATATTTGGATTTATTAGAACTTTTTTATAAGCCTCCTCGTCATTGTCAAAAATGATAAATTGAGGTTCCCATGAAAAACACTATTTTTGTCGCAATTAGTTTTATCGCATTTTGCACCTCAAAATAAAATTTTAAATTATCTAAAATTTACAAAAATTTGAGGATTATTGTATTTTAATGTTCTGATCATGAAAATGAACTAAAAAATATTTTATCGTTATGTTCATTATTTTTAGATAAAATTATCGTTTATTATGTAAAATAAGTGTTTAAAACTCAACTTTCTATACTTAAACCTCATCTTATATTTTAGGGTTCAATCCTAGCCATCTAAATTTATGGTAGAAATAATCCTAGCCCTTTCAACTCATGCCACAAGTGGCTCCACATCTCTCTCCTCATCTAAGTTGCTTGTGGCAACACACTTCATTTTTATCATTAGATTCCATGGGAATATGCCAAATTATAACACCTTAACCTTCCACCTCAACCCCCAATATATAGTTCTCCGTCATCCTTTTCCTTTGCATAACTTGTGGCCCAAACTTCATTGGATCGTTCATTCTACCTTAGCTATGGACCTCGCCTCAATTAATGCATCAATTCATCACAACATGCATGATCGGCCTCAATTGCATTCCGTTAACCCTTATATCTTTCCACCATACGATAAATTTCAATTCCACATTATTCTCCCCATGAAAATCCATGTAATTATTACTCTCCTTCCTCTCCATTTCGTGACCCAAACATCATTCATTATTTAAGAACTTTGAATTTCCCAACCCTTCAACATCACCTACTACAAAACTAGGTTTTGATGACCTCTTATAGATGACAAGTACCTCAAAACCATTGATAATTGTGTGTAAATATGGGTTATTGTGTATTTTAGTTAGGTTTACATAACAATTTTGCAAGCAAATTGTCAATAAAAGTGACATAAAATTTTTCCTGAAGATAAAAACTAAAGTACTAAGGTTTAGCTAACGATTTCAATATAAAACCGACATCAAAACTTAATAAAAAAAAATAAACTTTGAGGACTTTAGATAATGGTTTTATTTAAAACGTTCACTAATTGAGGCTTTTGATACCAATTTTTTGAATGACTGTGCATCTAAAGCCTCTCTAGCGTTTAGTGTGGTAACTTTAGATATTAATTTTTGTAATAACTGACATATAAACCCCCATTGTAATATTAAAATGAACAACAACAACAACAACAACAACAACAACAACAATAATAATAATAATAATAATAATAATAATAATAATAATAATAATAATAATATTATTATTATTATTATTATTATTATTATTATTATTATTATTATTATTATCACAACCACTAACAATGATAATAATAACAATATTATTATTAATATGTTAATATTGAGAATAGTTTTGATAATAATAAGATTAATTAAAATAAGTATAATAAAATCAATAATAATAATAATAATATTAATGTAATTATTTTTATTAGTTAATATTATTATAATGAAAATTTGTTGTATTCTTATTGTTATCTATAGTAGTAAATTACTACTACTACTAATAATAACAATAATAATATACATGATGATAATATTATTAACTTTAGTAGGTATATCATTACTAATTACTAATTAATATTAAGAATAATGTTATTATTAATGTTAATATTAATAATTATCTTACTATTATTTTATGATTATTATTATTAATATAAATTAACACCAATATTAATATTAAAGTTAATAATATTATTATTATGAATATTAATGTTAATAATTATAATATAATTAGTATTATTTTATTCATATTAGTATTGATAAATATGAATAAAATTAATAAAATATAATAATAATAATAATAATAATAATAATAATAATAATAAATAAGCATATGAATATTATTATTAATAATAATGAAAATAATATAAATAATATTATTAACATTATTATTATTATTATTATTAATTCTTCTATTAGAAAATATGAAAAAAAAACTAGGACATTCTTTTATATAAAAAAATTTAGAAGATATAGATTATTTTTTTATTCTCTTCACAAAGTAGGAAAATAGTTTTTTTTTAGATTTTCAATAAAAAAAATAGAAAACAAAGGCTATGAATATATTTCTTAAAATTTTTTGAAAAATTAAAAATATTCATTAAAAATAACCTTATTTTTTAAAGGTAATTGTACCTTCTTTTTTCTTTTTTTTTTATACAATTGTAAAGCTACATTGGCGTCATAAATCGGCCGCCCAACCACCTAAAAAAGTTTGTATTGCATGCTCGGACAAAGCATGCGGGGTTACATTACCGTTTTATTTTTTTCCCCAAGAGACACCGCGGAGGGAAGCATTAAGAATTTAAAAATTACTTTGTATATCCATAAGATTAGCAAATTAAAAGAGATAACAAGTATTGAGGGACGGGGTAGTATTATTAGTGAGGATAGTTACTTCTTAAAAAAGATAAAAATAAAAAATAGTAATAAGGATAAAAATGATGATAATATCTAAGAAATAATAACCACTGTTGGTGCAATGGCAACCATATTGATGTTTTTCTATTGTCCCACATTGGTGGTGAATAGAAAAACTATTCACTTTTTATATCCCCACACCTTTTGGCTTGTTTGAGTATTGAGTTTGGGGTTGTTTTGTGTGGGTTGTGGGCTGGACTTTATATACCACACACACGCGCGCGCACGCCGCCGCCCGCCCGTCCGGGCCGGGGTGGGTGTGGTCTTTGATCCGGTCCGACCCAATTTTTTCTTTTAACGTTGATTTGGTCTTCGTCGATTGCGTTTTTTACCTATTCTACCGATTTGTTTTTGTGGAGTGTAGAGTGGAAGACGTTCCACTAACTCGGTTTTGCCTATTTAATAACAAATTTTTTCTTTTGTTAATCACGCACGAAAGCTTTATTTTTCAAGTGAATATCGACGACCATTAACCCTAACCCTAACGACGCTCATTGTTTTCGAAAATCCCCGATCTGGTAATTGATCTTTGCAAGTTCCATTCTTCAATCCCGAGTGCACGGGATCGAAGGAAGTTGTGTTAATCTTGGGGGTGAATTGACCAAGAAAGGATCTGCGCCAAAGTCCGGTCGAAAATCACTTCAGGGCAGTGATTATTTTTCACGGCACAACATTAATCTCGGTTTGAATTTATTTATCTTATTCATTGCTGCGTTTATCGAAGTTAATTTCCCTACAATCTGTAGTGATTTTATTTGCGATTATAATTTCATTCCCGTGGCAATATTTCCCGACCTTGTGCTGCTCCAATTGATTAATTTTATTCGAAGTTGTGCTGCTCGAATTGCTTCCTTCATACCGAAATTTAATTAGCCTCCATTAGTATTACAATATTCGTTTTTGCTGCTGCGAGGAGTTGTTGCTATTGCTCGGTTCTTGCTGCATTGTATAAGTCGAATAATTTTAAGTGATTCGGCTTCAAATTTTCGGTCTTCATTCTGCTCGAATTTATAAGGTCTATTGTTCGATTGTTGCTGGAATTTGTTGGCTTTCATTCCACTGCCGTGTCTCTCAAATTTTTGGTTCGATTGATATTGGATTAAAGGTCTTCTATTCGAAGTGTTATACCCTCTTGGGTTTTGGTGTGCTTTCGTTGCATATAAGATCTTGTTTGGTTTCGGTTTTGGAAAATCGACTCTTGCTACTAGTGTTGTCATAGCTTCTGTTCAATAACCTTACTGTGCTAGTTTTTCCTGAATCTGATATGGCTTCAAGTGTTCCGAGAGTCATTCCCGATATGTCAAAAGTTGAGCCACTTGATGGTACTAACTACCGCATATGGTCTCAGAGGATGACAATTTTGTTTGAAGCTTTGGAGGTTGATTATGTCCTATTCACTGATCCACCCACTCAGATTGACACAGATGTTGCTCTTGCTACTCCAACAACTACCCCGGTTCTTCCTGCTGCAAAGAAAAGTGATGAAGCTGTGAAAGAAAAATACGAACGGGACAACAAAACCGTTCGAGGTCATATACTACAACATATGAACAACAAGCTTTTTGATATGTTCTTCAGTGTCGAGTCTTCGAAGAATATCTGGAACACTCTGAAGAACAAGTATGGTTCAAATGAAGCAGGTAGAAAGAAGTATGTTGTTGGAAACCTTTTGCGGTTTCAAATGGTTGATGACAAGCAGATTATGAACCAAGTCCATGACTATGAGTTGTTGGTTGCTGAAGTACTGGGTGAAGGGATGAAGATCTGTGAAACTTTCCAGGCAAACATGCTGATAGAAAAGTTTCCTCCATCCTAGAGCGATTTCAGAAACCATCTGAAGCATAAAAAGAGGGATTTGACCTTGCCAGAGTAGATCAATCACATGAGGACAGAAGAGGCGAACCGCCTGAAGGACAACCGAGTACCTTATGCCTCAGGTTCCATGAGTGCTAACATAGTAGAGTCTGCTGCTGAAGCTGACAAGTTTAAGGGGAAAGGCAAAAGGACTCAGAAAAAGGGTCAAGCGAAATGTCAACCTAACTTCAAGAAGGGTGACACTAGAATTTAGAAGAAACAGCTGACTTGTTATGTGTGTGGTAAGTCGGGTCACAAGGCTTATCAATGCTTTAAGAGAAAGGGCCCACAGAATCAGAATCAACAAGGTGGTGGCCCTCCTGCTCCACAAGCTAATGTTGCTGAGACAGAGGAAGTTATTGCTGATGTGGTTGTGGAAGCTAACCTGGTCGAGAACAAGACAGATTGGATACTGGATACCGGAGCTTCTAAACACTTGTGCGCGAACAGAGAACTATTCCACCAGTTCCAGGATGCTACCGATGGAGAGCACGTCTTTATGGGAAACTCTGCAACTGTTGGAGTTCTGGGAAAAGGAAAGGTTCTTCTGAAACTCACCTCTAGAAAATCTTTAATGTTGAATGATGTGTTGTATGTCCCCTCCCTCCGTAGGAACTTAGTTTCTGGTAGCTTACTTAATAGGGCTGGTTTGAAACTGGTTTTTGAGGCTGATAAGGTCGTGTTGACCAGAAATGGGGACTTTGTGGGTAAGGGGTATTTATCTGATGGACTCTTTGTTTTGAATGTTGTTTCTACTCCTATTAATAAAATTAGCTCTACTTCTGCTTATATTGCTGAATCCGTATCTGTGTGGCATGGTAGGCTAGGGCACGTGAATGTGGCTTCCATAGACAAACTGAAACGAATGAATTTAATTAATGTGTTGGACACTAATGATTATGAGAAGTGTCCCGTTTGTGTGGAAGAAAAGTATGCTAAAAAGCCCTTTAAACCAGTCATAGTAAGAACAACGGAATTGCTTGAATTAATACATACAGATTTAGCAAATTTTAAGAATACCGAGAGTAGAGGAGGAAAATAGTATTATGTGACACTCATTGATGATTATTCGAGATATACTAGAGTTTTCCTCCTTAGGTCTAAAGATGAGACTGAAGGTATGTTATTAAAATATAAGGCAGAAGTGGAAAACCAATTAGACCGAAAGATTAAGAGGCTTAGGTCTGATAGGGGTGGTGAATATGGAACTAGTTTTTTAAAGGATTTTTGTGATAATCATGGTATAATACATGAAACTAGTGCCCCTTATTCTCCCCAACAAAATGGTGTAGCAGAAAGAAAGAATAGAACTCTAAAAGAAATGATGAATGCTATGCTTTTGAGTTCTGGTATGTCTGACCAAATGTGGGGGGAGGCTGTCATGTCTGCATGCTATGTTTTAAATCGGGTTCCCCATAATAAACTAGACAAGACTTCCTATGAACTATGGAAAGGTTTTGAACCTAATCTGAAAATTTTGAAAGTGTGGGGGTGTCTAGCTAAGGTTGGTTTACCGGACTTTAGAAGAACCAATGTGGGAACAAAGACATTTGACTGTGCATTCATTGGGTATGCTCAAAATAGTGCTGCATATAGATTTCTGTGTTTGAATGACTATTCTATTTGTGAATCTAGAAATGCATAATTTTTTTGAGAATGTGTTTCCTATGAAAAAGAATGCATGTGAACTTGCTAGCTCTTCTGAAGCTTCTTCGGTGCCTTTGTCTTCTTCACCATCTCTTGGTATTGAAAATGATAATATTCATGAGCCTAGGAGGAGTAAAAGACGAAGACTAGAAACTAGCTTTGGACCTGATTTTATTACTGCTTTTCTTGTTGAAAATGATGACATTTACATGATTAATGTTGACTTTGTGTCTACATATCTAATTGAGAAGGATCCCAAATCCTATAAGGAAGTTGTAACTTCTGTGGATGCTAGTTTTTGGAAAGAAGCAATTAAAAATGAGTTAGAATCGATTATGTCCAATCACACTTGGAATTTGGTTGATTTGCCTAAAGGTTGTAAACCAATCAAATGCAAATGAGTCTTTAGAAAGAAATTAAGAACTGACGGGACCATTGATAAGTTTAAGGCTAGATTAGTGGCTGTAGGCTACAAGCAAAAGAAAGACGTTGACTTTTTCGATACTTACTCTCCTATGACTAAGATTTCCACTATCCGCTCCTTGGTCGCTTTGGCTGCTATCCATGGACTTATAGTCCATCAAATGGATGTGAAAACAGAATTTCTGAATGGTGACCTGAAAGAGGAGATCTATGTGGAGCAGCCCGAGGGCTGTGAGGTTGAAGGTCAGGAGACTAAAGTGTGTAGATTGAGAAAGTCATTGTATGGCCTTAAACAAGCTCCTAAACAATGGTATAAAAAGTTTGACCAGACTTTAGTCAGCAATGGTTATATAGTAAATGCATATGATTCTTGTGTATATTCTAAATTGATTGGACATGAATGTGTGATAATATGCTTATATGTGGATGACATGTTGATTCTTGGCACAAGTATGTCTGTAGTCAATGAGACCAAAGTGTTTTTATCTTCTCATTTTGAAATAAAAGATTTAGGAGAAGCTGATGTAATTCTTGGCATTAAAATGAGAAAAACCAAGAATGGCTTTTGCTTGAATCAATCTCACTATGGTGATAAGATTCTAGAAAAATTTGAGTGTCAAGATGAAGTGCCTGTGAAAACACCCTATGATCCTAGCATACATTTGAAAAAGAACCTAGGTGCTAGTGTTTCTCAAGCTGAATATGCTAAAATCATAGGTAGCATGATGTTCCTAATAAATTGTATCAGACCTGACATAGCATATGTTGTGAGTAGATTGAGTAGATATACTCACAACCTAGGTAGTGATCACTGGACTGCACTACACCGTTTACTTAGATATCTTAAAGGCACTAAGGATTGGGGTTTGCACATCTATAAATTTCCCGTTGTACTAGAGGGATTTACGAATGCAAATTGGATTTCTGATAATGATGAAGTCAGTTCTACAAGTGGTTATGTGTTTACCTTGGGAGGAGGAGCTATATCTTGGAAGTCTGCTAAGCAGACTTGCATAGCTCGCTCCACCATGGAGTCAGAGTTTATTGCCCTTGAGTTAGCTGGTCAAGAGGCAGAATGGTTAAGGGACTTGTTGGTCGATGTGCCTTTGTGGAGGAAACCTAGTGTACTTGTTTCCTTACATTGTGATTCACAGGCAGCTATATGTGTTGCCAAGAACACAGTTTATAATGGTAAGAGAAGACACATTCGTGTTAGACACAGTTGTGTGAGACAACTGCTAAGAAATGGTGTGATCTCTTTAGAGTTTGTTAGATCCGAAAGGAATCTAGCAGATCCTCTAACAAAGGGTCTAACAAGGAGAGTCATCCTTGAATCGTCGAGGGGAATGGGGCTTAAGCCTTTGAGTTGAGGAAGGTATGGTAAATACCATATGTGGTCAAATGAAATCATATGATCACTCCTTTGCACTACATTCTCATTCCTATGGCGCATTGTAGTGCGTTGTGGAAAGGTTCAACTTTATGCTTTGATGAGTTCATAGCCCTATATTTTGGGTGGTCCTATTGAGACGGATCTGATGAACTCACTGATAGACTTTTAAAAGGTTGAGCATGATTATGCTCTTAATGGATCCATAACCAGATTTGGTGGTGCTTGTGAGACGCACTTGATGGATTCACCTAGGTGAGTGTAAAGGTGGGCCACCTTTTATGAAAGATTAAGGCTATCTTTCTAGAGCACTCATGAGTACCCAAGGTGTGCGCATGGCCATTAAAAGCGCTTGTGTTACTATCGCGGAATTTACAAATTTAAGGTAAAACATATGTTGCGAGGGTCTCAATCGAAGTCTGAGTAGTTCAAGACTCGTTCACTCCTCAGATACGATTGTTGCCTCATTTCACTACGTATCAATTCAATCCTTATGATATTGATACTTAAGTGTTACTCCTTCCTTGTCCAGATCTATTGGCTTTTTCTTCTGTTTGCCATTGGTGGGGGATTGTTGGTGCAATGACAACCATATTGATGTTTTTCTATTGTCCCACATTGGTGGTGAATAGAAAAACTATTCACTTTTTATATCCTCACACCTTTTGGCTTGTTTGAGTATTGAGTTTGGGGTTGTTTTGTGTGGGTTGTGGGCTAGACTTTATATACCACACACGCGCGCGTGCGCCGCCGCCCGCCCGTCTGATCCGAGCTGGGCTGGGTGTGGTCCGGTCCGACCCGATTTTTTCTTTTAACATTTTTTATCCGGTTGATTTGGTCTTCGTCGGTTGCGTTTTTTACCTATTCTATCGATTTGTTTTTGTGGAGTGTAGAGTGGAAGACGTTCCACTAACTCGGTTTTACCTATTTAATAACAAATTTTTTCTTTTGTTAATCACGCACGAAAGCTTTATTTTTCAAGTGAATACCGACGACCATTAACCCTAACCCTAACGACACTCATTGTTTTCGAAAATCCCCGATCTGATCATTGATCTTTGCAAATTCCATCCTTCAATTCCGAGTGCACGTGATCGAATGAAGTTGTGTTAACCTTGAGGGTGAATCGACCAAGAAGGGATCTGCGCCAAAGTCCGGTCGAAAATTACTTTAGGGCAGTGATTATTTTTCACGGCACAACATTAATCTTGGTTTGAATTTATTTATCTTATCCATTGGTGCGTTTATCGAAGTTAATTTCCCTGCAACCACTTTATATATACATAGATAAATGTTATCACTTTTTTTTTCAACCACTTAAATATAAAGAAGCTTATTGTTTGCCTCTTCTTGCTGTCCGTGGGAATCAAAACCTTTCATCTTACCCAACCCTTCGGAGCTGATACGTCAGATTGAAGTCCAACAAAGAAACTCATTACTTTTATAAAAAATACTTGCGTTATGATCTTAACACAACAAAGTTGGACAAAATACAACGTCTCCCACGTACTCGGCAACAGTACTGAGTCAGATGTGGGAAACCATCAAATGAAGGCGGAGATTTGCGTTTGCTGGATGGCAACTCTGGTACAATATTCCATTTCCGAAGACGTAACCCAACACGGACGCTACGTCCCTTCTAATTTGAAAATCGACGGGTCTTCTATTCTATGCTGGCGCAAGGATTGATTTTTTTTTTTTTTTAGCACGTCCTAATTCTCATTCTGATAATCGTCGTCGGTTGATTCCTGCGACTTGATTTCCACCGCAGCAAGCCTTTCCTTCCTCTCTAAATTTACTTAGCTCACCATAACGACCACAAGTCAGATTCGATCTTTTTCGGCTAAGTCCATCTTGGTATTACTGATGGCATACGATTAAGGTCCGAACCCATGTCGGATCTCAAGGTGCTTGAGACAAAGAATTTTGATACCTCGAGTCAACTTGACGAGCTCGTCACAATAAATCAGCTTCGGCGTCTGCGAGTTGTTCATCCGATAAATTACTTCAGATAGCTCTATCAATTCATCCCGATATAAATCGAGATACTTTAAATGAGTCAACTTGCCTATGAAACTCAGGAGCACCTAAAGTGCCACCCGGTCGCGAGTAGATTCAGCAGCACCCTTCGGTCTCCGTCCGTAAGGTTTAATCCCATGCGTCGGTGCCTGTTATTACGTGCTTAGGCGCGGCGGATCTGCTTGACCGGATGCTTTAAATGCTACGGAGTTTGATAGGCAAGTTGATCCATTTAAAGTATTTTGATTTATCTCGAGATGATTTCACATAGCTACCTAAAGTAATTTATAGAATGAACACCGAAGCAGATTTTTGTGGCAAGCTCCTCAGATTGCTTCGAAGTATCTAAGTCCTTCGTTATCTCAGGCACCCGGAGACCAATATCCGCTTGGATCTCACGCATATGCCATCAACAATAGCAAGATTGACTCGACCCAAAAGGTTATAGTTGAGGTCGAGGTCGGTCCACATAGCGTTGGCTGAGGCAGTTGCAGCATCTAAACAACGTGGAATGAATATTCCACCGAGCTTCCTTGAACCGGAAAGCAAGTGCGACGGTGATCATGAAAAGATCATTATGGTGTGGTGAAAAACAAAATCAAAGCCTCCTACCGGTTTGGAGAGAAGAACAAGTAAAAAGGAAGCTAGAAAGAGCCGGCTCCACCACTATAAAATTACACTCATAAAACTTTTTAAAAATACGCTCTAACCTCATGTTCATATTGTCCGTCTCCGCTTGCTACGGACAAAGCAAAAGGCATCTGGGAGGCGTACCTTTCCGATCATGCCGGTTGTTGGCATGGATCCTATGTGGCGTCGTCCAATAAGCAATTTACATCAATAAAGAAGAACGCGTCGGAGATCGTACTGCCACTCAAGGACGGATTCAGGAAAAGGACTCCTGTCAACTCGAGCCAGAAGCGAAGAAGGCAACCGAACTTATACTGCCAGAAAAACTAGGTCGGCGATTGTAATCGCTTCAGGACACGAGCAGATGTTCCATCTTTCGGACCGTATTTCTCTTGCCCTTGATCGGATGAACTAACCCGCGTACGAATATGCTAACCAATATGAGATGGGGTAGGTGAAATATTTTGTTCGTTGGGGGAGGCGGCGTGGTTAGGTTAGGTTGGTATGAAACCTAAGGAACGAGGCTATGGGGAATCGGAGGAGTGGAAATTTAAGCTTTTAAAGAAAAATGGAAAGGCCCCCTCTCCTCCGTGTTTCTAATTTTCCGTGTTCTCGAGCTTTCCGTCACGGAATCGGATTCGCTTTTATCATGTCCATAAATCAGATCTGTCATACATATGGCATCACATGCGGTGCATCGATTCCATCGATGCTGTTGTATTTTTATTTTTATTTTCTTTCTTTTTTCTGACGGTGGAAAATGGTCGTGTGGCTCAAGGTATTTAGGTGACTTTTGGTTATATACCTAATTTTTTTGAGACGACACCTTTTTGCCGATTCTTTTCCAATTGTGCCCTCATTTTTTTTTCCTACATCTTTTTTTTTCTTCTTTCTCTCTATCCTCTCACTGAGAAGATATTTCGTATTTCTTCATTTGTTCAACCACAAAACAAGCAGCAAACTACAAATAAATAAATATAATATTTCCTTTAAGTTTTATTTGTTTTATTTTTATAATATTATGCTAAAAAAGAAATAAAAGCTAGCCCAAAAAATGAACTCTCTAATTTTTCTTCAAATCCTTAATATTTTGCATTATTCATTAATTGATCAGCATGACATAACTTTGCTAGAGTTATTTTTTGTGGTGGTTTAGTTCAACTAATGATACAAGTAAGGTAATAATAATAATAATAATAATAATAATAATAATAATAATAATAATTCTCAAGAAACAATCGAAAATGCCATAACCAAATTTATGCGACAATCAGGTCTGATCTGTTGATTACGAGTTACGCCACTCTCTCACGAGACCGGGTTTAGAGCTAGCTGTCTCATGTTTGAATTAATTTATGCCTTATTTGAATCTACTTATTGAAAGTAATTATATAAGATAACTACTTATTTTAGAAATTTTATAAGCTAAATAGTTTTCAAAATAAGTGGTTATCTTATATAATTACGTTTGGTAAGTAGAACCAAACAAGTACTTAATAGGTCAGATTTGGATTATTAACTTAATTTATCATATTATTTTAGACGTTCATGGATTTACTAGGGTTTGGACGAAACTAGTTTTATATCAATAGGGCTATTGATAAACCAAGCTGACTCACAAGCTTTTTAGGCTTGGTTTGTTAAAGGCTTGACTCGGTTCGCTTAGTTCAAGGTTCGGCACAGCTCGCTTATTTAGCTAAACAAACTTAAAAATTAGGTTCGAACTTAGCTCGATTATTAAACGGACAAAGCTTGAGAATAATAAATTTGGACTCGAGCTCGCTTATAGTGTAAAAGCTCGTGAGCTCGGCTTATTTACCACTAAAGCTCGCAAGTCGGCTCATTAAAAGCTTAGCCATACTCGTTAAAAGCTCGACTCGTTTACAAACAAACAAAGCTCAAACTTTATTTTAAGGCTCATTTAGTAAATGAGCAGAGCCTATGCCTACCCCTATTTGACTTGACTCATTAACAGCTTTACATATTGATTTACTTAGGATTTGGGCCAAGAGGTTGACCATTAAAATTAGTTCAATTTATCACCATCATAAACAAACATTAAGCTTGATTTCATATAAGCATATAATTAAAAATACATTATTAACTACTACTAATGACTTTTTAATAATATATTTTTGTGTAAAAAAATATATAATTAGAATATCATTGTTGAAACATGATATCTGCAGTAAAATTTATAAAATAATATATTTTTAAAAAGGTTTAAATCAGTAATAAAATATGTATAATTTTGTATTACCATAAATAATGAACATTAAATTTGATATTATTGAGTTAGATTAATAATAAATTAGATAGATGCGTGTTAAGTTGATGTCAGGTTAATATTAAGTCGGACTGATTTTGAATTTTGAATTAACTCAAATAACGTATTGGATTTAGACTAGCTTTGCATTAAATTTAGAAAGACCCGAGTTGATGTAATTTTTTTATTTTGTCGAATCTTGTAATCTTTTCTCTCCCTAACCCAACAACAACGAGGATGTCGATCGCCTAGTATAAAGCCCACCTATTTGTTGTTTTGACTTAGGTCGATTAAGAGTTTTCTATGAATAATATTTTAGTGATTGGAATTTCGATAGGTTTTCATGATAAATTTTTGTTTTATTTTAGATATATTTGTGTGTTAGGAAGATTTTTAGATGGTTATAATTACATTAAAAAATTTCATATTATTTGATATGTGCTAATGATTGCTTGTTTACTTAAGTCGATTGAAATCCCAAAAAAAAAATTATATATGTGCATATCTGATTGGAGCCCTCAATAATATAATTAAAAAGGGGTATCGAGGTAGAGGAGTGATGTTATGATTTCGTAATTCAAAAAAAAAAAGAGAAAATTTCTTTGTAGTCCATTTAGGTGAAACTAATAGGTTAAAAATCAAAATGGTCCTAAATTATTTAGTTTCAATTACAAAATATTATATATATATATATATATATATATATATATATATATATATATATATATATATAATTATACTAATATGTATACCTAATTATACATAAATGTACATATAATATTTTCTATATATACATATATATTGAGATATCAAAAAAATAGACTAAATACCAAATAAATTATCTAACTTTAATTATTTTGATCCAAATGGACCACCAACTATTTTTTTTGGAAAAAAGAATGATAGGAAAAGGGCCAGTGAGCATAGGTGCCCAAGCCACGAGACAACTAGGTCTACGAATATAGTAGAGTTATTTTTTATTGTTGGTGAGGGTAGATTTCTCATACCTGATGAGAGCAACAGCAACGGGGCCCAAAGTCTTTTGGACCCCAACTGCCCCACGAGGCCACGACGTGAATGCCGAGAGGCACTGATATATAAAGAACTAAAATTATGGTCGATAAAAATGTATTTAAATGTATAAATATTTTAGTTTTTTTAAGGGTATAAATATTTTAAAATTTTATGTAAAAAATATATTTTTATTTAGATATAAATTATTTTTAAATTGATTGATTAAATTTCTATATCCTAAATTTTTTTAATTTTTTATTTAAATAGAAATAAAGATTAAACATTTTTCGTTTTATAAACAAATTTTAACCCTTATGCATATATAAAAACAAATCTAAAAATTTTATATGAAAATTTTAAAAAGTATATACCTTAATAAAAATAAACATAACTAAGAATAAAGGCAAGTTTTGAGTGTTAGAGAACTATTCGAATTTCCTTCCTTCGTTTTCCTGAGCTTCATATGAAAAAAAAAAAAAGGAAAGAAGAAGAAGAAGAAGAAGAAAGAAAGATAAAATAAGAGGCATTAATGAGTTCATTATATTTCGTGCTGGTGAAACAAAGCAAGGCAAAATTGGAGACAACATTATGGTTTGGCAACAAAAGCGGGACGAAAAGGAGATCAAATAATGATAGGAAGCATGCGGGAGCTAGGTTGGGCTGTGGGGCAAGGAAAGGAAGGGAAAAAATAAAATAAAATAATACTACTAGATATATCTATATTACGTGTTATTTTATTAAAGTTTTTTTTATTTTAAATAAGTCCTATTTTAAATTTTTAATGTAAGAAAATGAGTTGTTTTTTAAGTTATTTATATACGTGTTATTTTATTAAAGTTTTTTTTAATTTTAAATAAGTCCTATTTTAAATTTTTAATGTAAGAAAATGAGTTGTTTTTTAAGTTATTTATATTCATTAAATATTTTATACTATAAATATTACTTACTTATATATATTTAACAAGGATATAATTAACAATATATAATTTTTTTAATAAATACATAGAAGTCTAAAATTAAGCTTAGGTAAAATGTGATGTAGTTCTTATTACTTAGGTGGCAGGTAGATTATAGTAGTATATGTTAAGAGTTAATCATTTTTAAATAAATGAAAGTCACGGATTGTTTCCCAAAAAGAGGAAAAAATTATTTGTTAGTTTATCATTAAGGAAGAAATATGTTTTTTTTAATTTTAAGAAAAATCATGTGAGGCTTTAGCTGAAATTCATTAAAAAAATAATATTTTATATTTATGCTATATAGAATACTGTATATACTATAATAGACTCTCAATAACAAAATAAACATTGATTGTACTAAAATAAAACGCTAAATGTAATAACAACAAATCAAAAACTAATTAAATATAATATTTTATCTTGTTTTGACTAATTAAATCAAAATTAGAACCCTTCCCTCTCTCCATCCCATATATTATTTTCCATTCTTCGCTTGTTTATTCATCTTCATCCCCACTCAACAACTGTAACACCCCCAAATTTACTACTGAAAAATTTCGTTTAAATCAAAGGTTTAGCGGAAACGAAAGAATTTAAAACTGTAAACTTGGGGGTATTACCGCCACACTTAGTACCAGACCGGTTCATCCTACCGTTCCGGTACTAAGTGCTAAGGCTAAATCCGATCGTCAATAAGCACAAAGTATCATAAAACGCAAAACGACATTATCATAAATCATTAATAAGATATAAGTCCAATAGAAGTTTGAATACGCTTTAGGATTACAACCCCATAATATTTTTTTTCCTTTTAAAACATGAAACGTAATACAAAATATAGCTAACAAAGCAATTCCCAGAAAGGGTTAGTATCCGGATCACCTACTCACTCAAGTCAAGCCTTCCACCCAAATTAGTAATCGATGAAACCTGCATAGGAGGTCTGCTCCCCACCATTGGTGGATCATCACAGGACCCAGTCAATCAAGGTAGTATCAGTACGGGTCCAGTACTGAGTAAGGACGCAGGTGCGCTAAGGCCAAGCATACAATCATACCACATAGCATTCATAGCACATTCACATAGGCAACATGCGATAACACACAAGATAAGGCCTGAGTATGTTCCGATGATTTATTCTTTATCCTCATTAATAATATGTCCATTTCACGCATATTCTTTAATAGTCCATGTGAGTGCGAGAACCCCACTATTATAGCCGGTGGACCGGAAAGTATACACTCAGGGCAGAACGCTCCTGACCACTATTATTTGCCGGTGGACCGGTCTCCAGGGCAGAACGCTCCTGGCCACTATTATTTGCCGGTGGACCGGTCTGGCCCCGACTCACATGGTGTTTCACTGTAAGTACTTAGTGTATTTTCCTTATTTTCATTAACAGCATGTTCAATCCACACACATTCTTTAATAGTTCATATGATTGCGGGAACCCCACTATTATAGCCGGTGGACCGGAAGGTATATACTCAGGGCAGAACGCTCCTGACCACTATTATTTGCCGGTGGACCGGTCTCCAAGGCAAATTGCTCCTGGCCACTATTATTTGCCGGTGGACCGGTCTGGCCCCGAATCACATGATGTTTCGGTGTAAGTGCTTAGTGTATTTCCCATGGTTTAACTTACTTACTTCGGTTTGTCGAGCACGAAATCCCCCACTATTATAGCCGGTGGACCGGAAGTATACACTCAGGGCAGAACGCTCCTGACCACTATTATTTGCCGGTGGACCGGTCTCCAGGGCACCCCGGCTCCTGGCCACTATTATTTGCCGGTGGACCGGTCTGGGCTCGGCTCAACAATCTTTCACTTTACATGATTAGTGTCTTATCCGTATCTTATTGAATCACGTCGCACCCTTGACATGCATGCGGTTGATACTCTATCTCTTTTCCGTCCAGAGGGACCGTCCCATATTTTGAGACTCGCACCTCTTCTCACACCCGACATCCATCCCCCGTAGACTTAGGTAAAGTAGCATATAGTAAGACACAAACCCCAAGGATATAGGCCATCCCAACACACATGATATCGCCTCTGCATGTTCTCATCCCTCTAGGGTTCCTCCTCAGATACCCTAATCGGACCTATGTGGCCCAACTCTTCCTTACTTACCCAAACGCTACGTTATTCTCTATCTCGCACCTCATTCTTTATTAGGAAATTCCCCAAGTGTATTTCTTTATCTCCCAAGTTCATATGTGACCAACAAAACCCTAGTTGGCCACTCAAACCCTAATCGACCACGCCAACCCTGGTTGGCTGCACCAAACCCTAGCACTTTACTTCTTCAACAAGTAACCTCCCTCCTTTAGAAAACCCATACTCATCCTTTATATAAGTGAATTCTCACTCTCAACCCCTACTCCTTAGGCCATTAATATCACCGTGTAATCATTAATACCACCATACAACCCTAACATCACCATGCGAATCATAATACCACCATACCAACCATAATACCACTATACAAACCCTAATACCACCGTGCAATCATGATTACCACCATGCAACCATTAATACCACCATACAACATTAATACCACCACAAAATCGTAAATACCATCATATAAACCCTAATACCACCATGCGAACCCTAATACCACCGTTACAATGATAATACCACCATACAACATTAATACCACCATGAAATCACAAACACCATCATACAAACCCTAACACCGCCATGCAAACCCTAATGCCACCATACAACCATTATACCACCATACAACATTAATACCACCATAAAATCACAAATAACATCGTACCACATTAATACCCCATAAAATCACAATTACCCCCATCCAACATTAATACCTCCATAAAGTCACAATACCACCATACGAACCCAAATACCGCCATAAACCATTAATACCATTATGAAATCATTAGTACCAACATGCGAGCATTGATGCCACCATTCAAACCCTAATCCCACCATACAAACTTCAAGACCCCCATGATGGTTCCCAACTCATACTACCATTTATCCTAACATGCATGTCCTAGAGGGCCATAGCATAATACGTCGTGAACATCATACATATAAACGTCATGCTCATGTCATGGAAGCACAAACAACATACCTCAATCTCCAAGCTGCGCTACATATAAAACAAGTTATCCACAAATCATACAATACATGACATAGCATGGCATACACAACATTCAACACATCAATGTCACACATAGCATAAGGCCATTAGCATCGTCCTTACCTAAGGCGACGCCGGGCTTGGAGCACGCTCCTCTAACTCCTTAAGGCTTTGGTCGGGGTTACCTATAAAAGGGGAAAATGCTAAGTATTAGTTTCCCCTATAATTACTATCAAACCTCATTTTAGTTTAAGGTTAGGGTTTTTATTACTAAAAAGGGTTTTATACAAAAACTAGGGTTTTTACTTTAGAATTAGTATACTAAATATTAGTAGTTAAAATATGCTTATTTTTAATACCTATTGTTACACTTATATTATTAGCCCCATTAGCCCTATTCTTATAATAATAATGTTCATGTTAACTGTAGAAAAATAATGATAATAATAATAATAATAAAACTAATACTCATGACACTAATGTTTATAGTAAGAGAAACCCTAGCCTTTTTTTTTTTAAGGCTAAGTCTATTAATGGTGTCATATTCAAAATAATATTATTATAAGGTCACAATATTACAAGTAACTATTCCTAAGGGTGATAATGACAATATTTGTATATTCTTGAATAATAAAAGGGTTTAAATGCTTTTGATTACAACAATAAGGTAGTGATAGTAGTAATAATAATAATAGCTGATAATAGTGTCATAGTAATAGGGTTAGGGTTAATGTTAAATGGTATGGTAATAAGGTTCAAGTACTCTTCTTAGTTAACAACCAAATGATATTTACTAGGTTGAGTTAAGTAACATGGGTAAGACAAGGTAGTATTATTATTAACAATAGTGGTAAATGAGTTAAGTATAATAATAGTAGTAATAATAATAATAATAATAATAATAATAATAATAATAATAATAATAATAGTACAACCAATTAAGGCTAAGCAATACTAATAATAACCATAGTAAGGATAATAGAATAATAATAATAAAAATGTTAATACTAATACTTATAAAAATAAGACCAAAGTTAAGTATAATATACTTTAGGGTTTAAAAGAGATGTTAGTATTAGTAAGAAAACAAGAACATTAATAATAATAAGGGCAATAATAATGGTAATAATAATAATACTAAGAATAATAATAATAATAATAAAAGTAATAATAATAATAAAAGTAATAATAATAATAGTAATAATAAGTATATTAGTATTAATATTAGTAGAAAATAGTAGCAGCTATATAAAAAGGGGGTTAGGGTTTGGATGGGTGGAGAACCACCTAGGGTCGGTGGTGGTCCGGCGGCGGCGCGTGGCGGCAACGGCGGCGGCGGTGGAGGAGGAAGAGAAGGGAAAAGATCAAGGTGGTGGTTAGATGGGAGGAGAAGAGAGGAAGTTTGAGGTGGGGGAAGAATCAGCAGGTGAAGGGGAGTGGAATGAGGGTGGTGGCGTGGCAAGGGGCGGCGGCGCGCGGCGGCGACGGCGGCGGCCGAGGGTGGTGGAGAGAGGTGGAAGATGGGGGAGGAAGGAGGAGAGGGAGGCAAGGGAAATCGAAGGCAGGGGAGGGTAGAGGGAGGTCTGCTGGGAATTTTGGAGGGTGGAAGAGGCCCTGATGGCGGCCGGGCTGGCGGTGGGAGGCGGCGCAAGGGCGGCGAAGGCTGGAGGTGGTGGTTTCGGGTTAGGATTTTTGCACAGCTATGGCGGCACGTGCAGGGCAAGGGAAAGGGTGCTGGTGGTCTGGTTTCGTAGAGGGCGTTGCAAGGATGATAGCGGTGGGGAGAGGTGGTTTCGGCGGTGGCTAGAGGCGGTAGAAATGGTGTCTGTTACGGCGGCGGCGGAACAGGGTTTCAGCAAGGTCCAACGGGAGGACTTGCTGTTGGCCGTTCGGGAGGGGGTATTTATAGGCCAGGGGAAGGAAAACGACGAAGGGAGGGAGGTGGCACGCGGGGCAGGGGTGCAGGTGGCCGGCCGATGGCAGGCGGTGCAGGTCTGCCATGGCAGGCTGGGTCGGGGACAGGGAAGAAGAAAGGAAGGAGAAGGGCACGCGGAAAAGGGAGAGAAGGACTTGGTCGGGCCGAAAAAAGAAAGAAAGCGACGGGAGAGAGGCAGGGAAGGACGATCGGGTTGGTGGCTGCCGGCGAAATCGACTTGCAGGTCGATTGCAGGTCGGGGGGGGCAGGTCGAAGAAGAAGAAGATGGCAGGGTGGACCGGTGGTCCAGGGAAAAGAAAAGAGGAGGGGAGCCGGCCGGTTCGGCGTGGTTTATTAAGTCCGCAAGTCGAACGCGGCGTTTCGACGTTATGGGCGACAAAGCGCCGCGTCGCGTTGCCCGTTTGGCAACGGCTATAGGGCCATTAATTGAGGCGCGGCGTTTCGACATTTATGAGGGTAAAACGCGGCGTATGGGGCGCGCAGCAGTTGGCGTCGCGCGACGCTGGGCCGCGGGCGGGAAGGAGGGAGGAGAGGCCAGGGCCTGGGCTCGCGCGAAGGGAGAGGGGAGGCGAGGGGTCTGGGCCGGTGGGCTGGCCCAGCCGGGGGGAGAAGAAAGAAAAAAAAGAAGAGGAGGGAGAAAAAGGGAAAAAGAGGGGAAAATAGGTAATAAATAGGATGGGAAAAATTAAATAAAATAACTTATGGGTAAATTGGGGTATTTTTGGGTTGTTTATAATATTAATATTTATGAAATATTAAATAAATTCCTTTTTGCTTATTTTAGACTATTTTAGATAAATTCCCTTAACCTTCATGCTAATTAGAGAAACACCCAAATTTTCTTCCAATTACATTTTTTTATTATCTTCCTCTTAATATACCTTAATTAACTCTCTAAATTTTAATAAATAAATTTATATAATTAATTTTCCTAATAATTCCTTATTTTGCCATAATTTCGGAAATTAGGATTTTGGGATATTACAACAACTCATCCCCCAATTCTTCGCCCAATATCACCTCCTTTGAAAGCAACATTCAACACAACTCACAACACATAATCTCATTCCCTTCATTCTATGCTTACTCGTGATTTGAACACAACCTTCATTTTCCTCTCAATGTGACTTAAGCTAATCACTCATTTTTCTTTGCTTATGGGATAGAATGACGACGAAGCAAATGGTGATTTTTTTTTGTGAGATTACTTCGAACCCTAGTGACCATATGACACACCAAGTCACAGAGATTATTAGGCATGTTACTAATTTCTAATTTAGGGTGTCAATTTTATTAGCTATGTTGCTAAGTGATGCGGTGGGTTCATTTTTTTCGATTTTTGGGCTTTTGATTTTGTCAGTTGTGTAGCTAATTTTGAATTTAGATTTCTGATTTAAAACCTTTTGTATTAGGACTTTATATTACTTTGAACCCTAATTCCGTCCCCTTTATTATTTTTATTTAGCATTTTGTTGTGTTTATGTAGCATGCTGCCAACTGATGAAATGCCTCAAATTTTTTTAATTTTAAAAATTATATTTAAATGAGGTTTTATTATGAAAATTAATTAAATAAATTATTTTTTTATTAAAATAAAATTAATTTAGGTAGGGAAAATCAAGACGAAATTTATAAGTATTTTACTTAGGAGAAATTTGGGTATTTTAACTAATTAAGGATATTATTTTGAAAATTAATTAAATAAATTATTTTATTTACAATAAGAAGGAGAAAATAGTTTCAAATTCATAGGAATTTTATAAATAATTTAATTGGAGAAAATTAGGTAGTTTTGCTAATTAAAATGGAATTTATGGAAAATCTTTTAAAAATCCTAATTAGCCTAAAAAGGGATTTAAATATTATTTTATTTAAATATTATTATTTTTAAATATCCCAAAGACCCTAATTAATTTGATTAACCTAACCCATTATTTTTCCTTTTATCCCTTTTTCCTTTTTCCTTTTCTTTCTTCCTTTTTTTTCTTTTTCTTTCTTCTCCTTTTCTTTTTCTTTTTACCCCTGATTGGGCATGCCTTCCTACGGCCCAATCCTTTTGTTCTTTTCCTTCGGCCGGCCCAGCCCATGTAGCGCGACCGCCTCCTTCCTCCTTGCTTGCCGTGTCACGTTTCTCTTCTTTTCCCCCTAGACACTGCGTTTTATTGCCTCGTTTTAATGATTGCACCCAACCGGCCGGATCCCCTTCTTTTCTTTTCCTTCTTTTCTCCCCCGAACCGCTGGTTCCCCCCCCCCATCTTCTTCTTCCTTCTTCCCCAGCTCAGTTCGACCTGCAACCTCTGTCGTCGCCCAACCGAGATTTTTGGCATCAACTTCGTCATTGATCTGGCCAATCTTTCTCCTCTCTCCCTCGCCAATTCAACAGCCTCATCAGCCCAACCTACTTCTCCCATTTCTCGCGTGATCCTCTCCCTTTTTCCTGCACAATCCCTGTCCCGTTTTGACTGCCACCGGCCAACCATAACTGCTGGCAACCGAAAACCTATCTGCCTTACCCTGTAGCCGACCCAAAAAACCCTAACCTCTCTTCTAAAGCCTATAAATAACCCCCCATAATAGCCCTGTATCGAGCCTTTGATTTCTTACCCATAAATCATCTCTTGTCGCCGCCACCCTTTCAGATGCCTCGTCCACTACCTCCGGCCAACTTAGCTGCCATTTCTAGTCACCCGAGAACTCCTTACACCTCCCTCTAGCTAACAAAATCATTCATCTCCCTCGATTCTTCCTGCACAAGTCGCCCCGACTGTGTGAACTTCCCTTCCCAATCAACCCTATTTTCTGCCTCTGCCTACCTTCGAATCACCATTAGCCACCTCTTTCGCTGTTGCCGCCGCTCCTTTCACCTCCAAAATCATTCTGTAGACCCTCCCCTATCTTTCCCTACCTTTCTTTTCCTCTTTCTCCCTCTCCTTTTCTCTCTCTCCTTCTTCTCCATTCGACCACCACCGCCGCCGCCTTGCACTGCCACCTTTGGCTGCTCCACCACCTTCATTCTGCTCCTCTCCCTCTATGTAGTCTTAAACACCCCAACTCCTACCTTAATTCTCCCTATCTTTTTCCCAGAATTCAACTTTTCCCCTTTTCTTCTCTTTTTGTGGCCATCGCCGCCGCCGCCATGCACCACCACTGGTGCCGCCTATCACCACCAGCCTAAGGTTGAACCCTAGGCCCTCTCAACCATTCTCCCTATTTTTATAAGCCTTAATTTATTTTATTTCATTTATTTGAATATAAATATTATTATTATTTCTATTTTTAATATGTATTATTGTTATTATTATTATTGATGTTTTTATTATTATTTATGTTGAGGGCTGAAGCCCTATTGTAATTTTTATTTCGATTTTATCATTATTACTCTTATTATTTCCATTATTACTATTATTAATATTAATATTTTATTATTATAATTATTATTATTATTAATATTATTATTAGTATCAGTATTTTATTATTACTAATATTCATCCAGAGAGGGCTAAAGCCCTAAATTATAATTATGATTCACATAATTGCAGTTTATTATTATTATTACTATTTATATTATTATTATTATTATTATCATCTTTAATATTTTCTATTAATATCATTATTAATATTATTAAATAGTACCTTCACTATTTGAAGGTAGGGTCGAAAACCCTACCTTGTATTTTTAGACTTTTGTCATTATTATTATTATGCATTCAGTTTATTATTATTCAATGTAGGGTAGAAACCCTACTTCTTTTTATTTTCGAATATTATCCTACTATTATTACCATTATGGTTATTATTATTTTGTAATATTATGATGGTTTTTATCATTATTATTATTACTATTTCATTTTTATTATTATTGCTAAATTTTGTCATCTATTTTACTAATGTTATTATTAGTATTATTTTGGTAAAGGGGCCGATGCCCTTATTTCACTTTTTTTTTGAATAATGTCATTTTATTATTATTATTATTCTTATTTATATTCTCATTGATATTATTTTTAGTATCTTTGCTATTATTATTTTAGTATTATTATTATTATTAGGGTAAAGTCTTCAACCCTATATTATCAACTTTTATAATATTTCTATTATTTCCTATATCTTTTGCAAAGATAGTAATTAGTTAATTTTATTTTTCTTAATATGTTATTATTTTATTAAAAACCTAGTCTTAGAATAAATTAGTAATTAATAGTATTTTTAGTAAGAGAGAATCTAATTTTAGTTTTTCCCTAAAATAGGTGAGACTAGTCAAAGCCCTAAGGAGGCATAGGAGCGTGCTCCAAGACCGGTGTCGTTTTAAGTAAGGGTGTTACTAAGGCCTATTGTGTGTTAATGTGCATTAAATGCCTTGTATGTTATGCATCTCATGTTATTATTGTAATTATTTCGTATATGGTATGGCGTGGAGTTCAAGCATGTTCTTGTGTTGTTATATGGCATGTGTATTATGTATATGTGATGATATGTGTTGTGACCCTGTAAGATATGCATGTGAAGATGTTAATATGGTTTGTATGGGAGAAATGATGAAAAAGTAGAATAGGAAAAATAAGTTGACCAAGGGATGTGAGTTGACCTAAGTATTTTAATGATTCATGAGTGGAAAAAAAATATGAAAAATTCAGGGTTTTGTGTGAAAGAAGTTAATTTATGGTCTTATATGGGAATATCTAATTTATGGTTTTATATGGGAGAATCTAATTTATGGTGTTGTATGGGAGAATCTAATTTATGATGTTATATGGGAAAATCTAATTTATGATGTTGTATGGGAGATTGTAATTTATGATGTTGTATGGGAGAATATAATTTATGGTTTCGTGTGGGAGAATCCAATTTATGGTTTTATGTGGGAGAATCTAATTTATGGTTTTGCATGGTTTTGTGTGAGAGGAATTAATTTATGGTGTTGTATAGGAGAATCTAATTTATGGTGTTGTATGGGGGGAATCTAATTTATAGTTTTGTGTGGGAGAATATAATTTATGGTTTTGTGTGGGAGAATATAATTTATGGTTTTGTATGGGAGAATCTAATTTAAGGTTTTATATGGGAGAATTTAATTTGTGGTTTTATATGGGAGAATATAATTTAAGGTTTTGTATGGAAGAATCTAATTTATGGTTTTGCATGGTTTTGTGTGGGGGAATATAATGTATGGTTTTATATGGAAGAATCTAATTTGTGACTTTATATGGGAGAATCTAAACTAGGGCTTGATATTGATGGACTTAGGGTTTTGCATGGCAGATTTTATGGTGTTGTATGGTGGAATCTAACCTTGGGTTTTGTGTGGATTGAATCTTGGGTTTTGCATGGAGGAATCTTGGGTTTTGTATGGTGGAATCTAGGGTTGTCCATGGATGGATCTAGGGTTTGCATGGTTGAATTTAGAGTTTCACGTGGGAGTTTTAGGGTTTCGCATAAAAAATTCGAATGGTTGCATGGGATGTGTAACATTTGCATGGGAGTGAAATTTATGTATGAAAAGTTAAATTGGGATGTGAGGAAGGTAATGTAAGTGTTGTTTAGGTGTTTAAACACTTTGGGTGAAAAATAGTATGTAGAAAAATATAAGGGTGCATAGGAGATCAAGCTAGGGTTTGTGTGGACAATTAGGATTTGTTGTGGCTGCTTAGAGTTTTTGTGTTATCATGTGTATTTGGTGATTAAAGTGTAATTATGATTATGAAATTTATGATTTGTGATGTGTGAAGTATAAAGGGAATGATTCATGCATGTCCAGGGTGAAAGCCTTTGAATAAGATACTTAAGACACTAATCATTTAAAGTGGAAGATTATTGAGCCGGCCGGGTCCAGCTGATCCACCAGTTAGGAATAGTGGTTAGGGTTTTTACCCTATAAGTGACCGATCCACCGGCGAAAAATAGTGGTGTGGACTTTTTCCCTCAAGTGACCGGCCCACTGGTAATAATAGTGGGGTGACTCGAGCTCAATAAATACAAACCAGAGTTTGCTAAGATACTTAAAAGATACTAATTACTTACAGTGGAACACCATGTGAGCAGGAACCTGCCGATCCACCAGTTAGGAATAGTGGTGTGGACTATTCTCCTGCAAGTGATCGATCCACCGGCGAATAATAGTGGTGTGGACTTTGTCCCGCAAGTGACCGGCCCGCGTGCTAAAATAGTGGGTGTTCTTGTACTCACATGGATTTGATAAATAAGTATGGTGTGAAATGAGTTCTGATCAGAGATTAATTAAATAATTAATCCGGACTATAAATTGGTCTTCGTACTTTTACGTGGATGGTTATATGCATTTCATTTATGTTGTGAAATGAGTTCTGATCAGAGATTAATTAAATAATTAATTCGGACTATAAATTGGTCTTTGTACTTTTACGTGGATGGTTATATGTATTTACGTTAACATGATTATGCTCTTTTATTTTTCTGCATGATTTTATGTGCTTATGTGTTGACCTTAGTACATCTGTTACCTTACTCAGTACGTAGCGTATTGATTACCCTTTTCATGGGTGTTGCTCATTCCTACGAGTAGTAGGCTCTTCTGACTTTGTGCAGGTGGGCGATACATCAGTCGTGGCTAAGTGTTGAGTATATGTTGGCTCCAAGTTTGAGAGTGTCATGGCCATATTTACTCTATATGCGATTTATTTCTTCTGTATTTCTTTTGTACCACATTTATTCTTTTATGATTTATTATCTTGTATTGAGTATTTCAAATAAACTTTTCATTGATTGTAAGATTATTCCCTCCGAGGAATTTTGATTTCGCACTTTGATTTCTATTTTATTATTGACTATAAACTTTTATGTGTACTCTGATTTTTGATATTATGATCTTTCTAGTTCTTTTATGATCTCTTGATTTAAGTTTATTATTAATCTTTTCTTAGCCTAAGCACTTGGTACTGAAACGGTCGAAGAGAACCAGTTTGGTACTAAGTGTGGCAGTAACATTCCCAGAATTCACAAGTTTTAAGTATTTCTATTTTAATTGTTTCCGCTTTAAAAAACATATAGTGAATTTTGGGGTGTTACAACTGATATGTTATATATTAATTATTTTCATGATGAATTTTATTAAGATATATTGTGTTATTCTCTTATAATAATTTATTCTTTTTGTAATATTGATGAAGGAGATATTTAATTAAATAAGGGGAAAGGGTTAGTTATTGAGGGAGAGGGTGGTGATGAAATGGTTGAGGCTAGTTAGGAAACTAGTATTGAGGGGGTTGTTATGTTTAATATTCATGATAATATTGCTTGGTTAGAGTCTTTTGTTAGTGAGGGTGGTCCTAATTTTGATGAAGTTGCTCGTATTGAAAGTATTTCCACTGGAACTAAATTTGTTTATGGAGGCCTAAAAATGCATATGAGGGTACTATCATGAGGTTGCATAATTTATGTTTTGATTATGAATTAGATAATACAAACTATGCTATTGATTTAGAAAGTTAGGATGATGTATTTAGTATGATGGGTATGAGACCGGTGATGATGAGTTTTTAGAACTATGAGAAAAAATAAAAAGGATTTCACAAAGAAAGAGAGAATCAAGTAAGGAATAGACATTCATTTGTAGTGATTTTGGTGATGGTGATGAAGAATACTGAGATGAGAGGGATCCACGTAATCCTTGTGCTAGCTTGAGGTAGAAGGGGGAGGAAGAACAATTAAATAATAGTTTCCTTAATTTTATCAACACACTAAGGCACATGAAGTGAATATTGACTTATGATGCCAAATGAAAGATAATGGTGAATTTAATAGGGAAATTGAAGATTATGCCATCATGAATGGCTATGATAGTAAGTGCACTAAAAATGATTATAAGTATATTCAATACCTGCGCTTTGGGAATTATATTAGAGATAAACAATGATGGTGGTATGTTCCAGTGTCATGGATGAAACAAATGAATACTTTTCAAGAGTTGTGGGACCTAAACATAATTGTAAACATAAGTTACACATGAATAGTAGCATATTAGCAAAGTGGTTGGCAAGGTATTACTTGGATAAGGTTAGGTTCACCCCAAATTGGAAGATATAAGAGTTTCAAGAACATTGTTTGGGCATATTTAAGGATAAAAGCATCATTGCATATGTCTTCCGTAAATATCGATATTATTTACTTATGATGCCAATTGAAAGATAATGGTGACTTTACCAACGAACGAAAATATCTATATTATTTATAAAAATACATTATACGGCATTGAAAAACTATTTAAAAGTATATAAGAAAATATTTGAGTCAAATTCTAATAAATCGAGATTAATTTAAATAATGTCCGAAACTGGTCTTCGGCAAACCAAAAAGGGTAAAATAGAACAAAAACAATTTTGGAAAGAAACTCATAAATAAGCTCCAAAAATATTTTTAATTTAAAACTTTAATAAGATCTTCAAGACCTTAGAAATTAATAAATTTAAAACCGGAAATATTTTCTACGGATAACATCATTAAAATAAATTTGACTATTTTAAGTGAAAATTTTATAATTTAAATAATATATTTCGTTAACAAAATAAAGTCGTAATCACACAACTAAGTTATAATCGAAAAAAATCTAAAATATTAAAAATCAAAATACTAGAAGGAACGGAAGTACATATTTTTAACAAAAATCGAAGTCATGCGAATATAATAAAATCATGGACGTAAATGAATTTATCTAGAATGATCTGCAACGACAATGATTAATTAAATTCAAATATTATGTCAAAATCGTCAATAAATCCATAAAACAAATCAAAATTAAAATAATTAAATATTTACATTAAATTATGCTAATAAAATAATTAAGCTTAATAAACTTAAATTTAAAGATACGAGGTATTACATTACTACCCCCTTAAAAGTAACTTCGTCTCCGAAGTTCAACGAAATCGAAAAAATAAAAACTTGACAAAACAATTTAATAAAATATTGACCGCAATAAATAGGTTAAAAATTAATCCGAAGAGAAATAAAATGATATTTTACAAAACTAAACCAAGCAAAGTTGATTTAAAATAGGGCATATGAAGTAAAAATAGAAGAAGGAAAATCTATGTTTAGCAAATCAAATATAATGGGATTCAAATAAAGAAGAAATACACACTTAACGTTAAAACAAGTTACTAAAATACTATTCCTTAAAATAAAGTCTAATAGGAGAATAAGAAAAACATATAATGCGAAGTTCAAATAAAATGAAGGAAATGAAAATTCTAAAGATTACACAACTCTAACAATACAAGCAATACATAATATGCACACAAAACTTTATACAATGAGTTATCTCTATAACATCACACATGAAAATGAGGCAAACACGTGGCTCAATGACTCATAAAAGATCCTCATATGCACCAACAACATACATCTAGGTCAGAGAAGATTGCTAAACCCAAAATATTCCACTAACAAGCTCGCTAATATACACTATAACCATGATAGTCCAGACACTTTAATTCACAAATGCTATAACTATACAACTATAGCCTTCAGAGATAGTAGAAAGTCATAAATGATAAAAGGAATGGCCCACAAAATTACAACATCACAAAAATACATGCAAAAATCATTCAGCCTACTCTTATATAAGCTTTGGTGGACCGTCATTCGTCCACCTAGACCCCATGGTGCTATTGACTCTGCCTTGACGCCTATTCATATGACCCTTTTGCTTCGATCACTGTCCAATTCCAAAAACCCTAACCTTCTATTTTTAACCTAGCAAATCTAATCCATCTTCTACCCTAAACCAAACAAAAATAATAAGCATATTACCCACCTAATAATTCTATGATCAAATTCACATAAAACATTAAATTGCAATTAGGTTCTAAATTAAGGTATATGAAAAATAAGGTATTGCAACATGTTCCTCTAAGTCTAAAAGAGTCACAACTCTTTTGTTGGGACACTTCTTTTGTTCACTACCACGGAAAGGAGTTTTAATAATGGTTATTTTATAGTTTTAATAACGGTTTTCAACCATTATTGAATCGCCCGTTATTAAATCTTTAATAACGGTTCATAACCGTCATGAAAAATACACAAAAACCCGCGAATATGTGCGTAAACTTCATATTTAATAACGGTTTTTACTTAAAAACCGTTGTTAAAAAGGAGCTTTTAATAATGGTTTCTCAGTAAACCGTTGTTAAAAATAAGGTTTCAATAACGGTGTATATGAAAAAACCGTTGTTGAAAACCATGTATTAATAACGGTTAATACAAAAACCGTTGTTAAAACATGATCGAATTACCGTTTCGGTCATTGATTATGCATTTATTAAATCCTCTAATACATATTAAATGCGCATAAATATGAGATTATAAGGAGTTTTAATAACGGTTCTTAAACAAAACCGTTATTAAAACTTAGATTAAAACCTAAGTTTTAATAACGGTTCTATGAGAAACCGTTATTAAAGCATAGGTTTTAATAACGGTTTTCATAGAACCGTTATTAAAACTATATGTGTTTTTTTTTTAAATTTTCTCTTTTGTTCCTGCCCACATACACAGTTGTATGTTCAAACAATTACCAAATCTGCAATGTAAAACAACATCAATTCATACCAAATATGCAATCACACCATAATTTCAATCAATCTATAATTGGTATGCATGTCTCAATACACCAACTATACTTAGGAATAAAAATTAGTGGGCATACCACAACTTGGTAGCTCTACACCCCAAAGTAAATAGTTCACAGATCTAGGCTGGAAGACCGAAAGATGTAGACAAAATACAAACCTGAAAATGCATGTAGAATATATAGATCGCTACCTAATACCGTTATTAAAACCGTTACGAGAACCACAAGATCGACCACGTACGCTCATTTTCGTAACACCTAATCCAAGACCCCTGTGTCTTCCAAGGTGTTCTACAATTCCTATAGCCTGTGATACAATGTTATATTGGTCTACCCCCTCCTCACCATCTGACGCTTGAAGTTCGTTCTGTAATGTATATAATATATGTAAAATTAGCTTACATGAATAAGCATAATATAATAGTTTTCTAAAAGAAAAGTAAGCAGGGTTTCAAATATCTACAAACTTACAATTTTTGTCTCTGCAACATCTACATCTTCATTAATATATCCATCTTTTGTTGCTCTAGCCTTCTTCCATAATGTACCAATATTAATGGACGAGGTACATGGGTCTAAGTCTTGGGCTATGAGCTATAAATCAAAAAATATTCTTATAATGTACCAATATTATAAAATTCGTTAGTATGCTGTAAATAGATAAATCACAAAATACATACCAACTCCTCTTCAAGGCCTGCATACCCTTTGCGAGCCATATTATGCCGGTATTTATTCTGCTTCGCAATCTCTTTATTTTTGGCACTTTTTTCCTATGTGACAAGCCAAAATATAGTGACATAGTTATTTCAATATTATGCACAATACTAGGATCGATAAAAAAAATTTAATTGTTATCTAACAAATACCTTAAAATCACCCGTAAGACGATATGCAATAAATTGGTTCCAACTTTCTTGATCGATGAAACCGTATCGTTTGGGTGGATTCTGCAGTAGAGAACCATCCCTCTTTCTGTACATTTTCCTACGAGCTAAATATGACCTAAATGTTCTTAGACGCTCCCCACAATGTCTAAGAAGTCATTTCTTCCTACTCTCTGGCACATTAAATACTCTTTGCATTGTAAGACATACAAATGTATACCGATATTAATGTATTAAAATTAATAACATTTTACATACATAAAATAGTATATTTACCATGATTTCCTGCCAAATATGCTTCTTATGACCCGTTGTGTAAAATAGTATATTTACCGTGATTTCAATCCGTAAAGAAGTCATATGCTCTTCAATGTACGGCTGAACATCATCACTGTTGTGTAATACATATAGATGTGCTGCATGGAACATGTTAGGGTCTACACGCCCAAACTGTTTGCCTCTAATACCTCGTCCTTCAAATTTGCCCTCATGTCGAGACTTCAGAATACCAAGAGTTTCAGCATTTGACAAGTACTTTGTGCAAAACTCAATTGCCTCTTCCACCAGGTAACTCTCAACAATACATCCTTCTGGTCGATATCGATTCTTCACATAACCTTTTATCAACTTCATAAACCGTTCAAAGGGGTACATCCAATGCCCATGAACAGGTCCTAACATCTTTATCTCATAAACTAAATGAACAGTTAGATGTACCATAATGTCAAAGAATAATAAAGTAGTGATTATTCTCGATAGAATACTGTCTTGTAGTTCTACAACATTGCCTAGGAGTCTTCAAATTTTCCCAGATACATTGAATTTAGAAATGGAATAAAGGGCTAGACTGACCCTTCATTTTCCTATAAAAAAAAAGGAAAAAAGAAAAGACTGCATTAATTGAATGAAATTTTCTATTGGAGGCCGGCAGGACTTACAGCCGTATATTGTGACCGACCGAAGATTACTATTATACAAACGCCACATTTCATTCACCGTCGGTCTCGAAAAGGCGGAACTAATGGAGAGTTCGAGTCGGAATCCGCGGATTCGTATCTGAATACGAGGAAGTGCCCGATGACGATGGAATTGTGTGCGACGAAATCTTCCCATCCGTTTTGAAACCATACTCTGCCTTCTTCCTTAACTAGTTTTACTGGCCATTTTGCTCCGTTCGGGACGTTGAGGTATGCATGAGTGGGGAGACCCTTGCCATGGTTCTTCACGAATTTTTTTGGAAGTGCCTGTGATCACAAATGCAAGGCAGAGATTCCACCGTTCAGTTTCCAAAAGTTTACTATAGGCTCCTTTCGGTATGTTTTTGGAAAGTTTCAAGTAAAAGGAAAAAAATAAATTAGGCTAAAAATGACATCTTTTTTTTATTTTAAATTATGGGTTACTTAAAAATATGGTATGGAATAAATTTTAAGCAATAAAAATGTTATTTTGATTTTGTTAGAAAATTTTGGAAGAAATCATCCGTTTTTTCCATTTTCTCATTCAAACTTTCCAAGGATCAACTTGAGCGTAAAGTTCTATGGGCAGATAATTAAAATTCGATGACGTTCAAATAAAATATTACATAGATAACAAATGAATTAAGGTGTGGAAAAAAATAAAAAAATTCTTACCAGGGTTTTTAGTTGTTTAAGATGAAACATTATCTTGAAAAAGTGTGGGCGCCTTGACGATGTAACATCGGTGCTCTTCCGACTCGAACTCTCCATTAGTTCCGCCTTTTCGAGACCGACGGTGAATGAAATGTGGTGTTTGTATAATAGTAATCTTCGGTCGGTCACAATATACGGCTGTAAGTCCTGCCGGCCTCCAATAGAAAATTTCATTCGATTAATGCAGTCTTTTCTTTTTCCTTTTTTTTTATTGGAAAATGAAGGGTTAGTCTAGCCCTTTATTCCGTTTCTAAATTCAATGTATCTGGGAAAATTTGAAGACTCCTAGGCAATGTAGTAGAACTACAGGACAGTATTCTCTCGAGAATAATCAGTGTGGTAGACAAACCACTGCAAAAAAGTAGGCGTAGCTGATGCCCATGGCTCTATCTGAGGTAGGGTCAACAAAAGGTGATAAGATCTGAAATGGAAGGGGTGATAGGATGAGCCACTCGTGTACAAATGACATAGCTCGTCATATAACCATATCACATGAGTTCGTACATCTGTATGTGGAGCCATATGAAAATACAGTGGAGGGTATGTCATCTCACTACCTACAAATGAGAACCACTAAATCTTATCATCAAGGTTGTTCTCGAAAGGATCTAAATTACATAATATATAAACTGATCTTCAACTAGCTACACAAATCATAAATATATTCTACTAGATCATAACCAACTATGTAAACCTAACAACATCAAACTATTTAAAATAATGACATAATCTTTAGTTATATATTTAACAAACTAGCTAAACATCAAACTATCATCAAATCATTCAAGCTACGCATAGTAAAATCAAGTAGATATTAATAAGATAATATATATATATATATATATATATATATATATATATATAGTACAACCTAATAAATCCTATATGATTATTATTATTATTATTATTATTATTATACACAATTATTCACCTCTATTTAATTTTTATCACAACACCGATGCCCAACCAACCTCCTCAACTTTTCCCCATGCACAATACCCTTATCCTTAGGATTTTTCCCTATAGCCCTAGTTTATATTTAGTATAATAAACGATAAACCCTAACCCTCCCCCTAACCCTAACCCTAACAATAATTAACCCTAATAAATTATAATAAAAAATAACACTAAACCTCATAAGATAATGATCCTAAACCTATAGCTAACCCTAACCCTAACCCTAACCCTAACACTAACCCTCCCCCTAACCCCAACCCTAACCCTAACCACAATTATTTTAGATTATATATACACATCTTATATATAAATATATTATAAATATATATACATATAATAGAACACATATAAACACGCATTTTACGGAATATAAATACACGTCTTACAAAATATATATTAAAAAAAGCAATTAAATACACATGATCTGCATAATAATGTGAGTGCTAAAAAAATATATACACCTTAATTTTATACTTAGAACGTACATATCTTATGATAATAATATATATTTTAGGCTTGTGGATTCTCTTAAAATAATAATACATATTTTTATAAAATAGATTATAAACACATTTATATATATATAAATTAAGGTCTCGGCCGGCCTCAATAAAAAAAGGCCATAGGAAAATTTTTCACCAACACATCAAACAACAGATTTTCGAACAACACATCAAACACAACCTCTTCGGTGCAACAGGCATGAATTTATATATATATATATATATATATATATATATATATATATATATATATATATACATATCAGTAGAGACAAATTAAGTAATGAAGGAAGAAAAACACATACGTAAAGGGAGCGACGGCGTACAAGTTGAGAACGGCAACGACGAAGGTACAAATGCTGGCTACGTTCACAAGAATGGCAGAGGGGTGGTGGAGAGATGGCGGTGCGACGGTTTCCCTCAATTCAGAGGAGCCGGAGCGGTGGTGCAAGGATTCGCAAGAGAAAGAGAGTACGAGAGGGAAGTGGCAGAGTCTGAAATTTTTGGCACGAAACAGAAGAGAACGAAATAAAAGGAACTTTTAATAACAGTTCCTGTAAGAATCGTTATTAAAACATGATTTAATAACGGTTCTTATAGGAACCATTATTAAAACCTTTCCAAATTTGACAACGGTTCTTGTTTGAACCGTTATTAAATCATGTTTTAATAACGGTTTTACGTCAATCGTTATTAAAATTCCCGTGCAAAATTTCACCTTGTACTTTTAATAACGATTATTACCTAAAACCGTTATTAAAACTTCCTGCGCATTAATTTTCACGCATTTAACGACGGTTTTCGAACCACCGTTATTAATGTCCAGTTATTATTTCCTGTTTCCGTAGTAGTGGTTAGTGCCCTATGACTGGGCCTCAAACCCTTTATTTTGTTAGGCTAAAACCTAACCACTTTTTCCTTATTTTTTGCTTCAACATTTTAAGCTGTAGGGGATGGTTTGGATGAATAGTGGTCTCTTTGGGTGTGTTGGTTGTAGATCTCCCTCGTGTAAACCTCAAACCCTTATTCTCCCATATGATTCTCCATCTTAGTTGCTAGATGAAAGAGCTTAGCTAAGTTATAATATATTTTTATCTCCACTTTGTATGTAATTTCACTCATTAATCCTCCAAGAAAACATGACATCATGTGCTCTTCAACCTCATTAATCTCCAACCTTATCTTTATTCATTCAAAATTCTTGATATAGTCTTCAATAGTCATTAATAGTTGCCTTGGAGAGACCGTCTTATTATAAAGGTATTGAGTGTATGATGAGGGTAAAAATCTCTCCCTCATATTCATTTCATTTCCGTGTGTGATCTCAACTTAGACTAGCCCTTCCTTCTTGTAATACCCCAAATTAAGCGAAATGTTATAAAGATTGATCTAGCTATTTATATCAACCTGATATACCATCCTTTTGGTGATTCCATCCTAAGAACTCCACAATTAAGCGTGCTAGATGTAGAGCAATTTTAGGATGGGTGACCCTCCTGGGAAGTTTCATAAATTTTCTAAAATTTCTCGAAAAGCGCGTGAGTGAGGATAAAGCGTGCTAAAAGGACTCGTGTTGATTTGTGGGGCCAACCGATCAATCCGAAAATGCTCCAAGGTAGCCCCACCATAGTCATATCAACTCGAGGTGTTACAAATGGTATCAGAGCGAAACCATGACCGTGAGTTAAACTTGGATGAGCCAGTCAGTCACCTAATAAGACAATTCTTGAAATAAACTGTATTGAGATAGTTGATGGTTGAAATGCAATGAGGACGTTGCGTTCTTTTGAGTGGGGGTGAATGTAATACCCCAAATTAAGCGGAGTGTTATAATGATTGATTTGGCTACTTATATTAACATGGTATACCATCCTTTTGGTGATTCCGTCCTAAGAACTTCATAGTTAAGCATGCTGGCTGTAGAGCAATTTTAGGATGGGTGACGCTTCAAGGAAGCCCCTGCGTAGTTGTATCGACTCGGGGTGTTACACTTCTCCCTTGGCGAGTGAGGCATTCCCACCATAAGGAGGTGTAACCTTTGAGCTTTAGAATGAAACCCTAAATCTCTTCTCATCATTATACCCTTTGGTGTCAAACATCCTAGAACACCTTAGCTCCCATTCTAGGAATTCTTCTAGATTATGTGATCCATCAAACTCGTGTACTTCTATTTTGATGTCATGAAAATGATCTTTCCTTTCATACCTTTACCTTATATTAGTTCGTGGGGATTCACTGGCACTATCATTTCTAATACATTTAACCACTTCATGTTGATAAAAATGGGGCCTTCTTCTCAATTAATGGGGTACGCATGGGTGAGGAAGATTGGTATTTTGTACAATATTCTACAAAATACCAAGAACTGTTCACATGTAATTTTGTAAGGTTTATATAACATGGCCCTTCTAAAGTTTTATGCCTCATCAAGGGCCACACCTCTTTGGATCTATTCATCTCCAATAGTTTCTTGATTTTGAAGAATAAAATAAGTGGTGGAAGTGAAGAGGTACCCAAGTTATGGGTGATGTAGAAGAAAAGAATAAATGGTGGAAGTGAAGAGGTGCCCGAGTTATGGGTGATGTAGGGTGATGTAAAGTTCGAAAATGGGTAGCTTAGAAAAAAATATATGAGTGTTTTTGTTTTGGTTTAAACAAGGCAAAGAGAAAGAAGAGTAGATAAGTGACCTAAATTCTCAATTTTAAGCTATGATGCACCAAATCCGCAACTGTGTGGACTTGTCGTAGCATGTCAAAATCGTATCTCATAGGAACTTCATTGTTAAGTAGCGATCTTCACCATTTTGACTCTCTAGACTAAATAGTAATGAACATATGGATGTGAATTATGAAAATGAATGCAACAAATAACGAAATATAAACTTTGGAACGAAGATGATAAAACCTAAGATTAAACTTTAGTCTCCATACAGTAACGAATTAATACAATATCATATAGATGGTTCAAATAGGTGTGAATGACTAATCATATGTAACAAATTAGCCTCTTTTAAGGTCCAAGGTCATATTTAATCCAACCTATTGACTACGGTTGTGACTAATAAATTGAATTAAGCCCATTAAGCTTCACTATCTTTATACGTCCCTAAGATTCATATGCCTACTTTCGTGATCTTATTTATCTTGTTAATATGTTAAGTTTTTGATATTAACTATAATATTTCAATTATAATTAACATCTATGTGAATCAAATTCTATCGAATTAAAATCATCACTTTGACATCTAACATATGAAAAAACAGGTAAGAATTATCTGCATAATACACATTTCATCATCATAATATTGAATTTGACTTAATTCAATACTAGAAAAATGATCTACCCACTCATAGTTCTATAAGAATTAAAAGATAACATACATAAACATAAATAACATTAAACATAATAAAAAAAGATTGATAGAAAGATAAAATCATAAATAAAATTGGAATCAAATGTTAAGAGTGTGTACAAGATCTAAAAGTAGCACTAAATCTAAAAATTAATGAGAAAATTAAGAATTACAAGCAAGAAGTTTAAGTCATAAAAAGAGAGCCTCTAGAATGCCTAACTTTTGAATGAAGAACATATACGTCCAAGAAAGCATAACGTGGTTTAAAATGGATTAATTGCTTGATGTACGACTATGTCTGCCTTGCATAAGCATACCATTTAACTAACTTTGTCTCTCAAGCAATGAATAATACATGTTGCACGACCATGCCAGTCTTGCACGGGTAGACTATGTAACTTTCTCTTCCTTGGATTTTTGTTACTCTGCTTCCTTAATTGGTGCACAATTGTGCTAGGCATGTGCACTAGCCCATGCACAACTGGTACCTTAAACAAAATGCATTTTTTTTCATCCTCTCTTTGACTCCGTGGTCTTCTTGATTTGTCCTTATGCATGTGGGGGTGGTTCCTCTTCCTTGAATACCTTCCATACATAGTCCTTGCTCTGAATCCATGCTCCATCCTTGAATTTGTGTGTGTGTGTGTTTTTTTTTGTAAATCCCTGAAAAACAAACACCAAAAGACGAGTAATGAGAGCAAGAAACCTAAATTACTACAAAGTTCATGAATCATATAAAAAAGGGTACCAAATGGAAGCAAATCAAGATGAAAATATAGAAAATAATTTGTTTATCAAGCTCTCTATACCAATTTGATGCGAATGTTAAAAAAAATAAATAAATTGAAACTTGCTTTGTGGAAGAGGATGGAGTATGGTTAATTACCACCGAAAACGTAAAGTGAAGAAGATGAGAGGAAGTCAGTTGGTATGTAATTTAAGGTAATTTCAAGGATCTAACACTCACATTTAGTACTCAAGGTTTTTACTCTAGAAATAAAAATTATGAGATTTTGAATTTATATGACAAAGTTTTTTACTCAAACTTTGGATGTGTTAGAGGTGATTCCAAAATCAACATATATATTTGAGGGTAAGATATCTTTCTTATATGAGGTATTATATATAGAGAGAAAGAGACACACATACTTTCAATTGCAAAAGTCCATTATAACTAGGGCTGTTCACGGTTCAAATATCCGATATTTCGGATATTTAAAATTTCGGATATCTAAAAATGATATTTGATATTTGATTTGAAACTTCGGATATCCGGAAGATCGGATATTTGAATTTTCGGATCGGATATCATCGGATATCAAATATAACCGATATTACCCGAATACAATTTCAAATATAAAAAAATTACCAAATGACAAATATATTTCATATTATCCGATTTGTTGAGCGAATGCTGAGCAAATATCCGATTCGCTTAGCAAATATCCGACTTACTCAACAAATATCTAATGTTAAAACTAAAATAAGAAATGAGTGGATGGAGCCTATTAGTATGCAGAGTATTTTTATTTTTATTTTTATAAATATCTAAAAAGGGATTGTATTAAAAATATAATTTCAATTAAATTAAATTTTTCCTCAAATAATAAATAAAGTAAGTAAAAATTATACACAGACACATATAATTTTATTTATATACAATTATATATAAAATAAAAAATTATAAAAAATGTATAAATATTTTTTCTTCGGATCGGATATTATTTGTATTTGTCGGATCGGATATTTGGTTTGTTTGACTTTTCGTTGACCGGATCGGATATTTGATTTGAAAAAAAAAATCGGATCGGTTATTTGCTTTTTCGGATCGGATCGCTTCGGATATCGGATCAAATAAGCAGATATCGGATAACATGAACAGCCCTTTATAACCATGCTCCTTTTCAGCTTTCCCCGACAAGTTGATTGTCGACATATGTATTTAGTTAGAACAAAACTAGGGTAGGTGTCATCATATGTGCTGATGGTCGACAACTATGCTCCTTTATAACTTTCCCCGATAAGTTGAGCCGTCTTTAATCAAAGTACAAACCAATCTTCAACTACCCTAATGTTCTTCTATACATTTGCAATTAATCAGGCCAAAATACTTTAGTTAATTATGCATTTTCCAGCCGACTTACTTGGGCTTGGTTACTAAACAAGTATGGCCTACTTTTGTACTCAAAATGCTGCAGAATTTCTGCCAAACATCCATCAATCTGGCCTTAATATATTTTTACCAAAAATGTAACATAGGCTCGTAATCCCTGTTGATTGTACTTAGTTATAGACTTCTTGTTATAACATTCAGTGTTTTTCTTACTACAATCGGTGTTTATTTTGTTAACGAAAGTATATTATAATAAATATAATATTCTATGTAGTACAATATTTTTTAATATAAAATAATATATTTTTTAATGAATTCTGGTTAGAACCTCACCAAATTTCCCTTATTATTTTTTTAAATAAACGTTTATTCTCTAACAGAATACTAAATATCATTTATTTCTTCCTTTTCTGAAAACAATCTACAACGTTCATTCTTTTAAAAGGATTTCACTTTATACGTTAATCATTGTGGACTATTCCGGAAAAGAAGAATGTGAATGAAGGCGTTAAAACGTGGCTAAAATGTGTCCCACAAAATGGAAGGAAAAGTACGCAAAAATAGAAAATGATTTGAAGAGGGAGAAGAAAGATAGTTTGGGGGACTTTTTCTTTGCCAAGGACATCTGGACATGCACCCGAGGACGGCAAAAAAGAAGAAGAAAAATATATAAAATGAAAATGAAAGATGGTACTAGAACTAGAGGTGTGGAACATCACGGTTCACGAAGGACACTCTAGACGAATCGTGTGATTGTTTTTGAGTCATGGATGAACTGATGGATGTTATCGTAGTGAACCACATACGAGAGTTTTGGCCACATATTTATGAGATTAGTTTTTGTTACATAGATGAATTGATGGATGTTGTCCTAGTTAGATCGGAAGATATTGATCCATCAGATCTAACCACTCGAACTTAAATTATTCAATTTAAAATTTAATTTAAATTAAAAAATTTAATTTAATTTCTATCTAAAACAACTCGAATCATCTAAATTTAATTAATCTAATCATCTTTTATATTTAAAATGATCCAAATTTAAATAATACAACATAAAAAAAATTCTGATTCAAACTAGACTCATATTTAAATAAAAATTCTATAATGACCCTATTTGAACTTAACTAACTCGAAATAACCCGACTAAAACCTGACTCATACCGAATATAATTTCGAACTTGATACAAATTAAAATAAAATTTGATCCATAAAGATACTATTTTATCTTGCATAAATTGATACATAAATATCAATAAACTATATTATTAATAAAATTTTATATAAATAAAAATATGCAATCCATATAACAACAAGTAAAGCAAAACTAGTAAGACTATATTCTTCTTACTTTATTTTAATATCATAATAGCATCAATTATATTAAATCATAAAATTATTGTTATTATTATTATAAACATAGAGATTAATATTATAATTATAATATATATTATTATAATAAAAATAGTAAAATGTATATTTACATTTATACTAATAATAATTATTATTATATTTCTAAAGATGATAATAATAGTAGTTATAATAATAATAAATATAAATATTATTAACATGATAATTATAATTATTATAACAATTATTATACTTATGTATATAATAATATTTATAATTGTATTTATAACAATAACTATAATAATAATAATAATAAATTATTATTATTATTATTATTACTACTACTACTACTACTACATATTTTATGATAAAAATTTGTTATATCATTTCATATATTATGATAAAAATCAATATGATAATCATAATAATATTTATGAATCACAAAATTAAATTTATTAATTATATTATATTAATAACAATCAATGTTAATATAAACTGTAATTAACTTAGCCCAAAACTAATTCAATTCAGAGTCTGTAGTCTAGTCTAAATCTAATTCGATCCGAAATCCATAGACTCAAATTAAATATGAAGCCGAAGAAGTTCAATAGGGTAGATCCAAACTCGACTCAATAATTTTCTGACCTAAAAGATATCCAAATCTGATTAAATTATATAACAATTCAATTTTAATTTTATCTAAATTAATCCAACCTAAACCAAATCCGCATAATCTGTTTGACACCTTTAGTTGTAGTGAACTACATGCAAAATAATTCGTTCCTTCTTTATATTAAAATTCAGTTCTGAGTTTGATTACATATATTAAAACTTCTTTATATGAAGTGTTTCCCTCCTCTGCCGTGGACCGTGGGTATGACAAGTTGTTAGCAGTTGTGATCACCTGCTAGTGCGGTAGTAATAACTTGGTGTTATCTGGCACATTGTTACTATATAAGAAGGCTATATGTTTGCCCTCTTTGCTGTCTATGGGAAACAAAACCGTTGATCTTGCTCAACCATCGCAGCGAGCAAGACAGTTGATAGCATTAGAATGAAGTGCAACAACGAAATACATCAAAAAGAAAAGAAAAATGAACCTAAAAGGCCAACATGTCCATATGCTAAACCTTCCGGCTCTCACTCAATAACTATGGGTTTTCCATGGAAGTTCTTCAATTTTCAGGGAGAAGCTCGGACATAATATGACAGACGATTTCAAGTTTCAAAGCCTTACAACCATTAATATCAAGTTGCCAGAGTGTAGGTAGGCATTGCGGGCTCTTTGGTATAGCTGCCAAATGTTCGAAGCCTTCTATTGTCAAATGATCGAGGCATAGGAGTAGAGCTGGCAATCGGACGGGTCGGGTCACTTTCGGATCGGGTTAAATAATAATCGGGTCATATCGGTTTCGAAAAATCTTGAATCATTTTATCGGATCGGGTTTGATTCGGATCAACTTGGTATCGGATAGTTTCGGGTCATTTTAAGTTCTTGGATCGGATCGGGTTGAGATCGGATTGACTCAAATTTGGGTTATTCTGATTTCGGTTTGGGTTTGGATCGGGCTCGGGTTTGTTTGAATTATTATATTTTCGGATCGAGTTTGGATCGGATTAGGGTCATTTTAGTAGCAAGTCATGCTTGTGCTATTTTTTTATTCCAAAATGTTATTAAAGACTAATTATTTTAAGATTGTTTATTTCAATTTATCTTATTTAATTAAAAGCAAATTATTATATAGTTTGTTTTGGAGCCTTAGAATTTTTTGTCATTATTTCATCTTTGAAGATTTGATGTTCTAAATTTAAATGCCTTCAAATCGGATTACTTTTCTTTTTATGTTAAGGCATAACTTATAATTCAACTCCATTATTAGTTTGATCATATCATATTGAGTTCAAATATTATTTTAAGTGCATATTATATTTATATTTTGTACAGTCCTTAAATAATATTAACTTACAATAACCATTGATAATTGATAACAAATGAAGGTTTCTAAGGTTGTACTTCTCATATTATTTTTCAAATAGATTGATCAAATCATATCAACATAATTTTAATTTTAATTATAATAATAATGATGATGATGACAATACAAAAATAATGAGAACAATAATAGTAGTAATTATTGAATATCAATTATGGAATAATAATAATAATAACACATTATTATTTTTTCTATATTTTATTTCGATCATATCAAGCTAAATCAAATAAAAATTAGATAAAGTAAGTAATAATGATCATTATTGATAAAGGACCAACTCATATTGACTTCTTACTATTTAACATAGTTGAGGTAACAAAAACATTAATCTTTAATTTTTATAATGAATAATTAACATCCTCATATTAGATTTTTCCTATTTTTCTATGATGTTATAGGTATTATATTGTAAGATATAGATATTAACATATAGTATTTAAGGCTACAAATTATTATTTATGTATACTTATAATATAATTGATAAAACTGTTCCTTTGTTTGATTGGATTTTACTTATGATGCAATCTTTCTTTATATATATACCTTTACAAGTGTTATTGAGAACTATATTTTGAATAACCGAATAGATTATGATTATGTAATATTCATTTTAAGCTACAATGGCAATTGGTTCATATCATAGTTGTTGTTTGGGTTTTGGCCACTAGATCATGGAATTGAAGACTTTGTTGGAACCTTTGGTAAACTTGATCAGTCGAAACGTGTTTGATATCATATCACTTGTGGCCCATGGGGCATATTCTATATTCACTAGGATTAATATTGTAATGATTAGTTTCTAACTCAAACATCATATTGTATTATTAATTGGTTGGGGTAATTGATAATTTAAGCTTATTTTTTTTAGGTTAATTGGTCTCAACTATTTAGTTGGACTATGTATTATATTGTTCTTCTATAAGCTAAAATGCTCCTTACCAATTTCTATTGCATAGGATTGAAGTTATATATTTTGTATTTGGTCAACCTAAGGTTGAAAGAAATCATATGTATTTGGTTCACCCCAAACTATATATTGAAGCTCTATATTAAAGTTTTGTTCTTCTTATGCCATTTAGATTTGGCAGAGTTATATACTCAATTTAGTTAATGAAGGTTAAATGTGATTGATTTTTCTTTTCTATTCTCTTTGTCTCTTTTTTAACAATGTTTTGTAAGTGAAATAATACTACTTTTAAAAATAGTTATATTTGTGGTTTTTCCTTTAGAGATCTTCATCGGTACAAGCATATTAACAATAGTTATATCACACATATATTATTACAAGTATGTTCTAATATTTGATAAATCAGATTATGATGTTGGCTTTTCAAGCATTCATAAATCATAATCCCTTGACATTCCCAAGTTGAATAGATGATAAGAATATATCATTTAAGTTGGTAAACTCGAGTAGTTTCATGTAACACCCCCAAAATTCACTACTGAAAAATTTCGTTTTAAAGGAAAGAATTAACGGAAGCGAAATAAGAAAACTATGAATTATGGGGATGTTACCGCCACACTCAGTTCAGACCGGTTCACTCCTACCGTTCCAGTACCGAGTGCTAAGGCTAAAACGGATTACCATCAAACAAAAGCTAATACTTGAAACAAGGATTCATAAGGAGGTTAAATAGTTCACAATATAAAATTCAGAGTACGCATAAAAAGGTTTACAAGCCAAAGGGGTACATAGACAAAGTTCTCAAGGAACATAAAGTATCGTATGACAAAACAGAACTAAAATAAAACGATACGCGGTAAAATAAAATAAAAAAGAAGAGTCTGGCCATGTCGCTCTCTATCCCCAGGCCAAGTCTAGGCTCCACTCTCAGCCCCGCCCAATGCCTCGTAAGAGTCGTAGGCATCGAAGATATCCTCTCCTACCTGCACAAACTTAGGTGGGTCCTCTGCTCGTGGGAATGAGCAGCACCCATGAAACGGATGGTCAGTACGCTACGTACTGAGTAAGATAACAGATGCACTAAGGCCAACATACAAAACACACAACACAGTATACATGGCATAATCATGTGAGCTACAAGTAGTAAAATATATGATAAAGGCCAGCTACAGTCTGGATAGTCTTATTCTTTAGATCTCTGGTAAATATAGAGTTGATTCACAGCATAGTCTTTATCAATTCATGTGAGTACGGAAACCCCACTATTATAGCCGGTGGACCGGTCGTGCAGGGCAAAACGCGCCTGGCCACTATTATAGCCGGTGGACCGGTCATGTAGGGCAAAACGCTCCTGGCCACTATTATTCACCGGTGGACCGGTATGGTCCTGACTCACATGAGGTTTTACTGTAACTACTTTGTGTCTTTCCCATGTCTTATCGTTATTACGTTTGGTTTGTTGAGCACTGAATCTCCCACTATTATAGCCGGTGGACCGGAAATCATGCAGGGCAAAACGCGCCTTGCTACTATTATAGCCGGTGGACCAGTCATGTAGGACACCCTGGCCCTAACCACTATTATTCGCCGGTGGACCGGTCTGGGTCCGGCTCAACATCTTTCTCTTTAAGTGATTAGTGTCTTAACATATCTTATTTGAAAGTATTTTACCCTTGACATGCACGGCTAACTATATCCACACTTATCCTCCCAAGAGGGCCCGTCCCATATCTTGGGACACTTGCGCCCCTTATCACACCTCGATATCTATTCCCCTTTACACTTACACATAATGAAAACCAACTCTTAAGGGTGTGGGTTAAGGCCCAACACCTCGTGGCATCCACTCCACATGCTATCTCCCTCTAGGGTTTCCCTTGGAAACCCTAATTGGACCTATGTGGCCCAACTTTCTCTCACTTACACTACCATTACTCCATTTATCGTCCCACACCTCATCATATTTAGATCCAATCCCAAATCATATCGCTTTACCCCTCGATTCCACATGTGACCGAAAAACCCTAGTTGGCCACTTCAACCATAGCACCTTTCTTCTCCCACAAGTAACCCCTCTCTTTTTCACCCAATATCTCTTCTCTCGCATGACACCCATAATCACCCCTTATACAACAATTTTCACTCTTAACCCGTACTCCACTCTCCCTTAATCATTTTTACTTCCACATTTTCCAGATTACTACTTTCTCCCAAAACCCTAATCGGGTCCCTTATACACCCTTACACCAACCTACGTATTATTTTTCATCCCAAATCTCCAAACACTCCACAACTCTCCCTTTAACTTATTTACACCTTAATACAAATTTTCTCACGTAACGATCATCCCCATGCAAGTTTTATCCAACCCATGCAAACTCTCGAAGTTCCCATGCAAACCCTAGAATTTCCATGCATAGTTCTCATCTCTTATTCATTTTGGTCAACCTCATACCCCCCTTTAGCAACTCACTTCCCATTTATTTCTTTTTGTCCTTTCATCTCCATGTCATAATAATAATCACCCTAACATGCATGTCCTAGAGGGTTACATCATGTTACGACGCATCATAATCACCACATATGGATATAACATTCATGTCATAAGAAAAACACATACCACGTACCTTAACTCCAAGCTGCGCTACGCATAAAACACGTTAAGAAAAATTATGTGATACACAACAGGACATAATATATATATAAAGCATCCAAGGCATACAAGTCACATAACACGTAGGGACCTTAGCCACATCCTTACCTAATACGGCACCGGTCTTGGAGCATGTTCCTACGCCTCCTCCGGGTTTTGACTTGATTCGCCTATAAGAGGGAAAACTATGGATTAACTTCCCTCTAACCAAATTGACTATTCTTCCTACCTTACCCTTATCATAACTTACCATTAGGGCTAAAAATAATAATATTACTTTTATAAGTAAAAGTAGGGTTATTATTCCTAAGGTAGCTAATCATGCTACTACTAATGAAAAGTAGGTCTTAATAGCTACAATAGTTTAAGGTAATTTTAATAATATTTATTATTAACGGTAATAGTTTCAATGTTACTAATAATGATGATAGTAGTAGTGATAGTAAGGTTAGTGATATATGAAATATCACTAATAGTGACAAGGAACTAAAAAAAAAATAATAATAACCATAATAATAATGATAATAGTAATACTAGTAATAATAACAATAATGATGTTAAAATAATAATCCGAAAGTTATAGGTCATTAATAATAGTAATAATAACAGTTATAAATATTTCAAGGTTAGGTTAAATAATAATAATAATAATAATAATAATAATATAATAATAAAATTAAGAATAATACTAATAATACTACTAAAAATAACTAGCATTTGTATAACAAGGGCTTAGGGGTTGGGGAGTTTAGAGGACCACCTAGGGGTGCTGGTGGCACAGGTGGCGGCGTACGGCGACGGCGGCGGTGATGGGGGAGAAGAGAGGTGGAGAAGTGGTGGAGGGAGGAGAAAGGAAGAGGAGAGGCTGGCAGGGGAAAAAGAAGGTTTTAGGTGGTTGAGGAAGCCCCCCTGGTGGTTTTAGAAGGCAGAGGGGGTGTTGGAAGTGGCGGCACCGGCAGTGGGCGGTGGTGAGAAGGGTGGCGGGGCTCGAAGCAAGGCTGATCGGGAAGAGCCCTTTGCACGGCCGGGGTGGCTCGTGCAAAGCAAACCAAAGGGTGAGGGAGGCCTAGGTTGGTGGAGGGTGATGCAAGGGAGATTTTCGTGGGTGGATCGGGCGGCGGTGGCGGGCCGGCTGTCTGAAACAGGGATGGCACAAAGGGGTTTCTGGGCTACGGTTTCGAAAGAGCCCGATGCTGGACTCTTGGGGGTATTTATAGGCTTGAAAATGGGGGGGATCGAGAGAGGGGACAGAGGAAGGTACGAGCAAGCGGGAATTTGGCACGCCGGCCGTCAGTGGCAGGCCGACGCGGGTTTGCCATGGCAGACCTGTTGTTTGGTCAGGAAAAAGGAAGGGGGCGGGAGTAGGCCTGTATGAGGTGTGGGGGTGGTCGGTTGGTCGAGGAGGGACAGACGGATAGTGCAGAAGAGAGGGAGGAGGTGTGCAGGCGGCGTAGGAGGCTGGTCGGCGCAAAAGGGGAGGGCAGCAATTTGCAGGTCGTGCGTGGGGAAGGAGGAAAGGGAAAGGGGGCTGGACTGGTCGGTCCAGGGGAGCAAAGAAAAAAGAAAGGGGAGACCGGCTGGGTGGTTCGGGCGAAGGAGCAGCGGGGCGAGCCTAGCGTGGGAGACGGGGGAGGAGAAAATTGATCTGGGCCGGTGGGCTGGCCCAGTCGGGGGAAATAGGGGAAAGAAAGGAGAAAGGAGAGGGGGGAAGTGAGAAAAAGAGAAAAGGAAAAATAAGGAAATGTGAAAATGGGAAAATATGGGAGAAAATAAATAAGATAGCTTATGGGGATTGGGTTGTAGTATTTTTGGTAGATAAACAAAATTTTAATAAGTTAACTTAATATATTTTATTATATTAGTTTAAAAGGTAACTCTTAGAAATTATTGGTTTGAAACCTTATTTAAATAAAATGAGTATGATAAAATAGCAATTTATTTATTTTAATTTATTAAATATTCACATCTAATTTTATATACTCACAATCCTCAAAATAATTAAAAATAATTAAGTCAAATAAATTTAAAAGGCAAAATCCTCAAAATAATTAAATTGAAAAGTTTAAGAGTTAAATTATCCCTAATAAAAGTGATTTATTAAATTATAGGCTTTTAAAATTTTTGGGGGATTACATTTCATCCATTTTTGATAAGAATATATATTGGGGGTGTATCTAGTAAAAACTACTACTTCTAATGAGAATTTAGAACCAATAGTTTCATAGAACAGTTATGGTAGTTTCATAAAAGTATTACACTAGATTCATTAACTAAAATGAGTATTTTCCTTAATAACTTTAAGTAGTTTAATAAGCCAAGACAAGTAGTTTCATTAGAAATTTAGGGTATTATGAATATGCTATAATGACTAGTTTCATAATATTAGATGAGCGATGTCATTAGAAACCTAGAATAGTTCCATTAGAAATATAAATACTTTTATAAGCTGAAATGAGTTATTTCATTAGCTGAATTAATAGTTTCATAAGCTAAAGCATGTAGTTTTATTATAATCTTAACCTAGTTTCATAAGTTAAAGTTAGTAGTTTCATTAGAACCTTATAGTAGTCTTACAGATCAAAATGAGTAGTTTCATTATAAACTTAGAGTGGCTTTTATTGATAGAAATTTGTAGTTTCATTATAAACTTAGATTAATTTCATAAATAAAAACTAGCAATTTCTTTACATTCAGAGAGCAGTTTCACAGTTTCATAAACCTAGTGGAGTATTTCAATTAGAAACAAGAGTAGTTTCATTTGTAGTATAGAAAGACTAGCTTAGTTTGATAAACTAACATTAATAGTTTTATTAGAAACCTAAAGTTGTTTCACATATATTATTTGTTATTGTTGTATCATAATACTTAGATTAATTAAAAATAGAAGAATTATGTGCGTGTGTGTGCCAATGTGTGTGTGTGTAAGTAAAATTTAGTTTGCTTTCTTAGTTAAGCATCAAAATAGCTATATACTTTTTCAATAAATTAATTTTTAGTTTGGTATTAAATCAATATGCATATGTAATACCCTATTTATATAAACCCTGATTTTGATATCTTAATTTAAAATTTTATTATTATGTATAATTAAGTGTAAGTTAAACTAGGGTTGGATAACAACAATAATAATAATAATAACAATAATCAAAATAATAATAATAATAATAATAATAATAATAATAATAATCATCATCATCATCTTATGATAATAATAATAATAATAATAATAATAATAGCAAAAACAACGATAATAATAATGATTATAATAATGCCAGTAATAATAATATAGTGAGTTTGGATAGGATGTTTAGTAATTAATAATATCTTAAAATTAATTAACATTATTTATTTATTTTTTAATTAATAATAGTAGTAATGATTATTTTAATAGGTTTAGTATAAAGTGTATTATTATTATGTGTATTATTTCGATGGTTTAGATATAAATTTAATCAGGTTAAAACTTGATAGAATTAGACTATTAATTTTAATCTTAGTTTATACCCCTAAATTTTATCTTAATTATTTTAATAATAACCGTTGATCCACAACGTAAAAGAATTTTTTTAAATTTATCCTGAATTATTTTTACTTTTTTCAATTATTTTTCACCTATCTTAAATCAAATTATTTTTCTAAATTATTATTCTACAATCTAGTATCCTAAATTACCAAAATTAAATCTAAAATAAAAATACAAATAAACCTATTTTAACCTACTATATATATATATATATATATATATTTACAGCACATTATCTAAAGGTCTTAAACGAATAAGGCAATAAGTGAATAAGCATGCTCTGCCTCTGCATTTTTTTTCTTATACACGCCATGACGCTACATACGCACACATACCCTCACCTCATGCCTCAGCTACTTTGCCTATGCCGCCTACGTCTGCACGACACACGCTCCCTCACCCTTTCATGTCTCAAGTCTCAATTCTCAAGTCACAACAAACTCAGTCTCCGAGACTCATCCCTGAGCCAAACAGGCAAACGCCCGTTACACCCCTACTCCAGTGCTTCCATTCTATGCGGCATTCTTTTTTTTTTAGCCAACCTCCCTCACCAAACAGTCCTCTGCCGGCCTCCTCCCCAACCCATCGCAGCCCTCCCCGTTTCTAGCTCCTCCACCACTTTCCTCCTCTTCTTCTCCCTACCTTACCTTACCCAACTCCAGCCCTCAACCGACCACCATCCTTCGAGCACCACCAGTCTCCCCAACCCGTCACAGCCCTCCCCGTTTCCAGCTTCTCCACCACTTTCCTCCTCTTCTTCTCCCTACATTACCTCACCCAACTCCAACCCTCAACCGACCACCATCCTTAGAGCACCACCAGTCTCCCCAACCCGTCGCAGCCCTCCCCGTTTCCAGCTTCTCCTCCACTCTCCTCCTCTTCTTCTCCCTACATTACCTCACCCTACTCCAGCCCTCAACCAACCACCATCCTTCCAGCACCACCAATCCCCCCAACCCATCACAGCCCTCCCCATTTCTAGCTCCTCCACTATTTTCCTCCTCTTCTTCTCCCTATAGTACCTCACCCAACTCCAGCCCTCAACCGACCACCATCCTTCCAACACCACCAGTCTCCACACCCCAGCCACCTTCTCCATTTTCCTACACCTCTAGCTGAGCCACCACCGAAAACCCAGTTGGGCCACCCTTCCTCTACACGTAGCACCTCCTAGCCAAGCCACCTTCTCATCCTCCCCCTCATTCTCTTTTCTTGTTCGTTTCCCCTAGCCCCGAAAAACGTCTTCAACCCGTCGCCCCTACGGCCTACCTGCCTTGGCTCCTCTTCTACTAGAGAAGTGTTTTCTTTGTGGCCAAGTTGGTCATCTGGCCACGGATTGTCGTGGTAAGTGAGGTGAGTGGTGACATTGCTGTAAGGAATATATTAGAACTAGTGGATCTCGTACTTATGCTTGTAATGTGTTTATAGTGTTCGGAAGTTTGAGCAGTTTAGCTCTGGGATGATCTATGTTGTTTCTGCATCATGGTGCAAAACTTTGTTGTTGGTTGTGTACTTGTGTTCCTCATAACGATTCTGCTCCTTTCTGTATTGTGAATTGTGATCCATACCCCCACATATGCATCTGCAGACACCCGTTGAATGGGAATTTATGTTATTTTTCGTAAAAGAAAAAAGAAACGGGTGTTATTCTCAATAAATATGCATAAATAGGCCAAGTTCATATTTGTGAAATAATTGTATCTAAATATGAGACAGATTTTAAGCATTAACTATGCCTACATGTAATAGAAGCTATTAACAACAACAAGAACATCGTCCTCTATTTATATATATGCACCTCTATTGTTTAGGGTCCAGGAAGTTCATATGTAATGGAAGTTAGAATAAGGGAATGAAATGTAAGTATTAGACGTACTTATATGCATAGGTATGAAAAGTTTGGAGATCGATAAATCTAGACAGCAAGAGGTTGAAGGGTTTCATTGGTTGGTTTATTTTTGTATAACTCATTGATCATTTGCTGCCTTTATATGATAATATATAACGGCTGGAAAACATGAAAGGAAAAACTCATTTTAGCATACATGTATGTCTTCTTACACACAAAAGTTGTGTTTAGTATCATACGACATTATAGCAGTTTTAGCGCTTTGTCTTATATTATTATATTTAGAAAAGAATAATATTTATTTTTATAATATTTTAATTCATGTAATATAATTTTATTAGATCTGAGAATACGATAACTATAAAGATTAAATAATGTTACTTGTTAATGTTTCTTTGTAGGTACATTAAATAATGTTAACTTGTTGCATGCGACTTCAAAGCATAGTTTGAGAATTGAGGGTGTGGTAGCATTTATTTTGAAGGCATTTTTGGTTATGTGACTGATTGACTAAAAGAAATTATGTTAATTGCTAAATTTTGTGATGTATGAAATAATATATGTTGCTATATTAATAATAAATAATTCATGTATGCTCTGGTAATATTATAGTGTTAAAATTCATGGAGAAAATTTTTAGGACTCCACAACAAGAAGAGCATTTTGACACTTATGATTTCTCATCTATTGGTAGTAGAGGTATTTTTAAACTTCTTGACTTATATAAGTATATGCTCAACTTGTTGACTTATACAAGTATTATGAGGATAATTGCCAAGTTGATTCTTGTGTTCCAAGCACGTCTAATCCTACTCAAAGAGAAGTCAACAATTGTCAAAGAAACGATGGCATAGGGGTAAACTATTATTATTAGATATTATGTTTACTAATATCTTTTATATTCATCCTATTATTTGTTTCCTTTTTTATTATATACATAGTCTTATTTTTTGTTTGTTTCTTTTTATTTAGGAATTTGACTCTTCAATATTTCTTGGAGCTAGCAATATTGGAAAAACTGAATTGGAGAGCTATCATGAAATTCAAAGAATGGAGTGATTAGTTAGACTTGATGTGCTTTCTTATCGGAAGGATAAATCTAGTTGTTTTCCGATACTTAGTCCCATGGCAAAAGATATTCTCGCTATTCCAATCACCACAGTTGCTTCAGAGTCTATTTTCAGTATGGGTGGTAGGATATTGAATAAGTGGAGAAATTCTCTTTTGCCAAAAAATTTTGATGTGTTGCTAACAACACATAATTTGTTATTTGGATATGGAGGTAATTTGAATATGTAAATCCAAATATTTTATTATGGTTATTTTTTTTTTTGTGAAATAACATATATTTTTGGCATTTGTGTAGATCTTGAAAAAGATGGCTCTATTGTAGACTTTTCCGAAACAAACAACAAGGTTAATTGAAGGGTTGGAGGAATTTTTTTACGCTGCAATTTTTTTACTGAGTTGGTTGTTCCTTACTTTTGTTGCTAAGTTGGTTATTGCATGTCCTTAGTGGCTTAAATTTGTGGAAACTTAATTGGGTATTTTGAGGGTTTACTAAAGTCATTGAATGAACTTGACACTTTTTTGTTGCACTTCCCTTATTGTCCTTCGTTTAATTCATTATCTTTTATTATGCACTTAATTCTTATGTTCCTATTGTGAAATAATCTAAAATATAGGCCTTCATGAGGAAACATTATGCTTTCTTAATATAAATGTTGACATTCTTTGATAATATATGAGAAAATTAGTAATAACTCTTTGAAATGTATGTGATTCTATTAGACTATATATTGTTAAAGTAGCAATTATATATTACATATTTATATCATCTAATGTCTTTTCTTTGTTGAGTAGAGAGCAGTATTTAATGTGGGATAATTTGTTGTTAGGTTGTGGGATTTATGCGGGTTAGCATCAAGTGGGTGCTTATATTTTGATATCCAAGCTTATGTTTTAATATTTTGTGGAAAGTATTAGCCCCCAAGACTTGATAGACAAGGGATCAAAAAATAAATTTTGGTTCATCATCTTCTATACAATGGTTTTTGTTAGTAGAGCTACCAACACGTGGTAAGCCAAATGTATTTTTCTCTTCTAGGAAGATAGACGTGTCAATTATATAGTATTTTGATACTAAAGCTACCAATATATAGTAAACTCAGGCTTTTGATTAGTTTAGTACGCTTGATAAATGAAGTACTAGATGTGTGCCTTTTGAGGCTTTTCAAAAGCTTATACAGTGCCTTTTAATGTTTTTTTTTTGTATTTTGGGTTATAGATGTTGGATTATTATTATTATTATTATTATTATTATGGCTTTTTTTAAGGCTTGCATTTTTGTGTATTGGATTAAATAGGTACTTGAAGTGCTTATATCGTGCCTTTTGAGGCTTACATAATTGTGTTTTGAGTTATCGATATGGAAATGTACATTTAGAGGCTTTTTAAGTGTTTATATGGTGTCTTTTAAAGCTTTTTATATTTGTAACTTGAGTTTAAAGTGTTGAATGTATTTGCAATATTATTATCTTATGATATTACATGAGAGTGAATTTATATTTAGATGACATAATAGAGTTTTTCCTTTTTTTCTCTACTTTTATTTCTATATTTCAATATTAGTATCAATAGATATTGTACTTGTATATACATAATAAGTGATATATACTTTAAGAAAGTAAATTGTTTCTAGATTTTGATGTAAGTAATAGTTACACATCTATATTATTTTATGTTTTATGAAGTTTTAAAAAATTAGAGTAATGGGTTAATATTAATTTTCAGGTAATATCGGGTCGAATCTTTATAGATTTATAATTTTTCAGATAATATCATATTTTGGATAAATAATGGATCTGGTCGAGTCATTTTGGATTTATAATTTTTCGGGTTTTATCGGGCTTCGGATAAGTAGTGGGTTGGTTCGGGTTTATTTCAAGCTCACGATTTCTCAAGTTATATCGGATATCAGATATGTATCGGATCGGGTCGAATAAGTTTCGAGTTCTTAATTATTCGGATAAAATCATATCGGATTTCAGACGGATCGAGTCGATATTCGTCGGATTTTTCAGGTCGGGTCAACTTTTGACAGCTCTATATAGGAGGGCTTTATGTGGAATTCCATATATATTTTTGTGCAAGCAATCAAACTTCTTGCTGCATTTCAATATATCCAACCTCCTCAATATGTTAAATGACTCAAATCGTTTGACAGATGTCTCGTTGCTGGACAATTTGTTATACTTAATCCATGTAAGGTTTGGAAACCATAAAAGAGATTCCCAAACTTTTGTCCCCCCAACTTCACATGCGCATAACATTTGCAGTTGGTTGCCGTATTTGATTTACAAATCCCATGAAAAGTTAGCTAAAAACTGGTTAGGTAGCAAAGCCGTACTTGCATAGGAGAAGATTTCAACGTGTGAACTCTTAACATAATAGTAGGCAAACAAAACACAAGGCCTCGCACAACTTACACGGTAAGAGTGAGCCACATGAGGGAAACCATTAAATGAAGGCAAAGATTTACATTGCTAGATGGCAACTTTGGTACAATATTCCATTTTCGAAGATGTAATCCAACACAGATGTTATATCCCTTCAAATTTGAAAATCGATAGGTCTTCTATGCTAGTGCAAGGATTGAAATTCTCAGTTTGATAAATCACCGCTGGTGGCTTCACGCCACTTAATTTCCACTGCATCAAGCCTTTCCTTCCTCTAAATTTACTTGCTCGGCATATGCCTCAGACTTGATTCCCATGTCGAGGAAGCTCCATGGAAAATTTTCCTTTTAATTTGTCATGATGCTCCAAGTATCCACCCCTACACACCTTAACGACCACAAATGGATTGGATCTCCCAAGTTCAGTCAATATTAGTATTATTGATGGCATCTATTTTAGGTCCAAGCACATATTGGATCTCAAGGTGCTTGAGACAAAGAATTTTGATAGCTCGAGTCCACTTGACGAGCTTGTCACAATAAATAGGCTTCGATGTCTACAAATTCGTCATTCTACAAATCACTTCAGGAAGCTCTCTAAAGTCATCTCGACGTAAATCGAGATACTTCAAATGAATCAAATTGCCTATCAAAACCTAGTAGCACCTAAAGTGTCGGTTGGTCAAGTAGATTTAACACACTTTGGCATCCATCGGCAAGGTTTTTCCCATGCGTTGGCATCTAATATTATGTACTTAAGTGTGGCAGATCTACTTGACGAGATACTTCAGTTGCTACGAAATTCGATAGGAAAGTTGATCCATTTGAAGTTTCTAGATTTATCTCGAGGTGACTTCATGGAGCTGCCTAGAGTGATTTGCAGAATGAGCACCGAAGCCGATTTTTGTGACAAGCTCATCAGGTAGCCTCGAACTATCGAAGTCCTTTGTTATCTCAAGCACCTGGAGACTGATATGTGATGGACCTAACACATATGTCATCAAAAATAGCAAGATTGGCTTGACCGAAAAGGTTAGATAGGTTCAAGGTCGGTCCACTTAGCCGTGGCTGAGGTACTTGAAGCATTTTAACAACTCAAGAAGAAGGAAAAAAATAATATCCACCGAGCTTCCTCGCACCGGAAATCGAGTGCGACGGTCATTATGAGAAGATAATTATGATATGGTGAAAAAACTCAACCCTTGTATAAGTTCTAGCATAAGGGAAAAAAAACCATTTTCGATTTTGGAGGAACAAAATTTTCGAGCCGGATCATATCTCTCGGAATGGAGCATCGTCCGAAGGTTAGGAGGGAAAAAAATAAAAAAAGAATGATGAGCTACCTCTGCTACTATAAAATCAAACTCATAAAGCTTTTTAAAAATACTCTCCGGCCTGCTGTACGTTTATATTGTCCATTTTGCTTGCTACGGCCAAAGGAAAAGGTGTAATGTAGGCGTACCTTTCCAATCATGCCGGATACCAGCATGGATGCTATGTGGCGTGATCAGTCAAGGCATCTGCCTCATAGACCAAGCGTTGAAGATCATACTGCCAACGAATTCAAGAAAAAGACTCGTTTCAACTCAACATCATAGACCACACCCTTTGATCAGCTCCGACTTTGCCCGGATCAGATCACGGAACTAGATGCGAAGGAAGGCAGTTGCGCGTGTTGCTCTAAAAACTGGGTGATCGTAATTGCTTCAGGGCACACTCTAAGATAACAGATGATGAATCAGCGCCCCACGTTTAGATGGCGAATCACGTATACTGCCAGCGAGTAACGATGGGTTCGGAGGAAGTATAAAGGCCGAAGATGATGGGCAAAATAGGAGAGGTTAGGCGACATCTTTTTTTTAGTGGGGTGGCGGTCAGGTTGGGCGTGGAACCTAGGCTATGATATTCTGAAGGAGGCTGAGGGAGATCTGATGAGTGAAATTTAAGCACTTAAAGAAGAACGTTTGGAACACGGCCTCTCTTCCGTGTGATTCCACCTTTCTGTGTTTTCTCACCTTCCGTGCTTATTCAGAGAATTAGATTCGCTATTTTATCCTGGGTCTGTCTGCCACTGACTCTCGCAATTTCTACCCCATCATTGCGGGTTGGATTCGAGTTAGGTTATAACGGATCATTCTCTATCTTATTTAGAGAGGTGACAATCGGGTCGAATTATATTGGATCGAGTCATTTTGAATTCGGATCATTACTTTATTTGGGTCGGGTCGGATCGGATCATTTCGGATTAATTTGTCATGTCGGGTCGGGTTCGGGTTAAACAAACTAAAGTTTGGGTCATTTCGGGTTAACTTGACTGGTAGAGTTGGGTTAGTTTCGGATCATTTTCTGATTGACATGGTTAGGTGGCTTCAGCCAGGTCGGATCATTTCATGCAATATGATGGATTGGTCATGTTAGGTCTGAGTTGTTTCGTGTTAACATAATAGATCGAATCGTTTTATGTAAGTTGACGGGTTGGATTTGAGTAGTTACAGGATAACTTAATGGGTCGGGTCGGGTTAAGTTTTGACGGGTCAAATTCAGGTCCAGGTAATTATCATTTATTATATTGTAAATATTAGAAACAATCATAAAATTACTATTGTAGATAAATAAATTAAGAATATTATATACACTTTATTTTCACAAGTAAATAGTAAAGATATTTATAAATTTTAATAATAAAAACATTGCATGATTGAATATAACAAAGATATTTATCATTTATTCTAATTTATTTGATTACTTAAAATATTTTATAATATGTCTAATTATAATTTCGGACCGTCAATTTAAATATTTGATCGAATTTGCTGTTCAGGCTCAAAAACCCTAATTATGTTAAATTGGTAATTCCTTAATAGTTTTTAATCACTTGAGTATATAATATGTTATAAAATAGACCGGATTTATAGCACGATGGTGTTAAGAGTTAGTAATTTTCAGTTGGTAATAATTGTAGTTACAATTTCATTAGGTAACCAGTAACCACTATAATTATATTTTTAGAGTTTGAGTTTAATTTTCTATTTGTTATAAACTTATAATCTCTATACTCTGTAAAAATTAATATAATATTTGTTGTTTTAAAAATATGCATCAAAATTTGAAGTTATGAGATTTTTTTTATATTCTAAATGATATTATATAGAATGTCTAGGGTAAAAGTATGAAAAATAAGTACAATTTATAAAATACTATATTTTTAAAAGATTTAAATAAATAATAAAATATGTGTAATTTATTATTATTATTATTATTATTATTATTATTATTATAGATTTTGATATCTGGTTGGGTCAATGTCGGGTCGGATCAGGTGAATGTCAGGTCGGGTCAACATCGGGTTGAGTTAAAGCAGATCGGGTCGAAGGCGGGTCCGGTAGCTATCGGGTCATGGGTTGGCATTGGGTTGATTTTATCAGTTTGGGTCGGCTCGGCTCGGATTGGGTTGGTAAAATATTTGGTTCTTATCGGGTGAGGTTTCGCTTGGGTCGGATCAACTTTTGACGGCTCTACTTATCAATCATGACATCGATATTGTTTTGTTAAAATCTTTTTTTAGTGAAATTATCAAAAAATAAAAAATATATTATATCATTTCTGAATCTTTTTTCTGAAAATAAATATTTATAGTTTCATACTCTTAATAAAAAATTTACGAAATATTTGTATAATCATGTTGAAATATCAATAAAATCGTTTTGAAAAAAATACAAAATTTTAGTAAAATATGTGTTTAGCAAAGGTAAAAGATTAATCTAAATGATATAATAATAATAATATTATTATTTTTTTTTTTAACAAAATAATAGAAAAAATATAAACAACGGTGAAAAATAAATATAATAATTGTAAAAATATAAGTAAAATGGTGGTAAAATTTATGTATAATGATGGTGAAAATGATGACAATAATGTTGAAATTTTAGTAAAATAATGACGAAATATATGCATAATAGCAAATAATAATAAGTATAATATTAGTAAAATATCAATTCAGTTATAAAAATAAAGATCAATTTATATATGATGAAAGACCGACTATAATATGTAGTGAAAAATAAATACGATACTCATAAGAAACTAATTTAATTATAGTAAATGAATAGTTTAATGTTGGTAAAAGAAATTCAATTGACATGAAATATTAGTTTATGTACCGTAAAATAATATATATTATGGTAAAATATAAGTAAAGCATCAATAAGAAATAAATTTATATAGGATAAAAGATGATACTATATAAGGAGAAATATTATGATAAATAAAATATATATATATATATATATATAGTCAAAAGTATATGTTAAGTTAAAAGTATATAAAAAATATGTGTTTATTTATAAAATAATTATAATCAAACGAAATTCAGTAAAAAAAAATACTGACATTCCGATAGCGTCGGCAAGTACAAGTTGCACTATCGGCGGTCGAAGTGTATATAGGAATTGACCTAGATCTAAGGGCCCCATATTTACAAGTTACCGATGAAAATAAAAGTTACGGACACCAAATATTAAATATGAGGCGCGTGAAACTTTTGAGTGCTTTGTATCACTGCATGTGAGGAATGGAGGGATCCACGTGTCTCCTCTGGCTCTGCGCACTGCGCTCAATTATACCATAGAGCCGAAAGGCGATTCTCTTCCCCCTAAGGCCTCCGCCAGCCAGCCCGCCAGTCATTACGGAGGAGATAAATTACGATGATTCAACGACTGAGTTTATAATAGATTCAGAACTAGGGCGTCCACAAGGAGTCACCCCCACAAACGGAGGGTTGAAACTTCCACACTGTAGCTTGTCTCCCGACGGAATCGAATCCGAATATCATAGAGCCACATACCATGCCCCAACCAACTGGGCTACGTCCGCACGGGCACGCTCAATTGATGACGTTGGTGACTTGGTGGATGGTAACATTTACCAACCCAAAAGCAGACAGTAAAGAGTAATATTTTTTAAAAAAAAATTATTCAATGGTAATGAAAAGTTGCATTAAAAAATATTTATATTTAACTCAACAATTTGTATACTAAATTTTTAATTTTTTTCACATTATATTATACAATTATCTTCAAACATATTCATCCTTTTTATTTTCTTTATTTTTTTAAATATTTTGAGTAATCTAAAAAATTAAAATTTGAGTGAACTATTTAACCATAAAAGTATATGTATTTTTTTTAAATCTAAAATATTTTAGTAAAGAACAATTTTTATACTTATATATAATTAAAATTAATTATATAAAATTAATAATTAGTATGTATAGATTAAAATAAATTAAAAATTAAATAATATGAATTGTGATGTCTTTGGCCAAATTAGTTTAGAGTAGTAAATTTATTATAGTTGATGTAGGTTATATAATAAATCTAATGTGCATTGATAAAAATAATTAGATAGTATTTTTTATTTTATAAAAAAATATCCCTTAAGATAGTAAATTTTATTTTAAATAAGTTGATTTTTATTTTTTATTTTATTGATTTATTTTTATATTATTTTTAATTTAAAATATAATTATAATATTAAATATATATTTATGACCTTCTTACATAATATATTAATTATTAAAATCTATATATATATATATATAAAAGGATGGACTATAATTATGTATCATAAATTCAGTGTCATAAACCGTTGAGTATGTTACGCGCATTTACTATGCTATTATGGCTCTGACATGCTGTACTTTGATACTATTGATGGCGTTGCATTTAATAGAGTAGGAAACGGTCAGTGGATTCGGTGGGCCAAAATTATTGGAAACTTTTGGTAATTTTCTATTTTTTTTTATCATACTTTCTTACTATTAAACTAATTATTTTAATAATGTATATATTTTATAAAAAATAATAAATATAGTTTTAAAATTATACGTATAACCTTTATTAAAATATAACGAATAAATTAATGTATAAATAATTAAAAAAATTAATATAAAAATTTGGTGATAACATGGCTTATTTCTAATACGAAATTAGTCATTTTCTTTATATACTAAGGGTAGTTTTTCTACTAATGATTGAAGCAATTTTTTTAACTTTAAATAATGTTGTATAATTTTTATCAATATATTATAGGTTTTTTTTACATTCAATTACTATAATTTGTTTAAACTACTTATTATAATTTCTTCCAACTAGTGAAGGTACTACTTGTTAAATATTATTTTTTAATCTAAAATATAAATACATAATATTTATAAAAATAATATATTATTTTTTATGACATTTAAATACTATAGTTTTTTAAATTATTTAAAATATTTTTCTCCATCCATTAAGAATATCTTCGAACACTTATTGTGTATAATTTTTTTTAATTACAATAAGATTTTGATTTTAACCTTTGATCTTTTATCTAATAATATATAGTAAAAAAATAAATTATTTACAATATTTTCTTCCATCCATTGACCACTTATTATGAGTAATTTCTCAACTATAATATGATTTAGATTTCAACCTTTTACTTTATATCTAATAGTTTAAAGTAAAAATAATAATAAAGTAAGTTCTTACCAAAAATTTAATTCTTATTAAATATTTGAGTTTACTTTTGTCTAGATTACCACTTTTATGTCAAGACTTTGCGAGGATCTTCTATCTGAGGTTGATCAAGAGTTTTCTTTCGCCATTTTTTATTATTCAAAAATTTAATAAGTTATTTTAATATATTTATATGTGTACAAGATTTTGACTTAGTTATACAGGTCCGTTAAAATTCTTCATATTAGTTGACGTTCCGTTTATTTTACAATATAAAAAGTATTATATTTTTATGTATATTTTAAAAAATATTAGACGCGAAATAAAAAAAAAGTTATATATTTTTATTAATATACCCTTATATTAAATTTAATATTCTTACTTATTTAATTAGAAAGAGAATAAGGTAATGTTAGAAATAAAATTAAAATATTTTCTTTTTAGTATATTTTTTCATATAAAATGGCTTGTAATATAAAATAAAATTAGAAATGTAATGTATCTTATATTGTGAAGTGTCATAAGTTCTAACAGTTCTTTTTTTACTTGAAAAAATTTTAATGAAAAAAATGTATGTATCTGATTGGGGCCTTCAATAATATAATTAAAAAGGAATATTGAATTATAGGAATGATGTTATGACTTCTTAATTCCCCAAAACAAAAAAAAAGGAAAAAAGGATAGGAAAAGAGTAAGTAAACTTGGGTGTCCTGGCCTATCACAGACGAAATTCCTGGCCTAGAAATCAGTTACTACCGCAAAACTTGCAACAACAAAGTTAGAAGATGAATACTTGGCAATACTCAGCCAAGTATTATCTCAAAATAAGAAGGCATCATTATCATCATCATCAGCTTCAATCCTAGATTACGGAGATGAGAATAAAGACGACTGTTATGGAATACTCCAAAGTATTTCTCAACAGCCTCATACTTATCTCTACGGCAAAAGGCGTACTGACAGCACACATAAAAAACAAGACAAAGTGGTAGACAAGGAATATTTTACCAGTAATAAGATAAACCGAAAAGCGAAAGGCACAGTCAATAAAAGTGAAAGGTGTCCTCGTGACAGAAGATGTCTTTTACTTTTGTTGTAATTGTTTTAATTCCCTTTTAACTTCTTTAATTTCATGTTGAAGTTCAGAAGTTATCGAAATTGTGTGTTTGATTTTTGTTGTCTTTTGAATATTAAGATTAGGTCATAAGTATTTGTTGGTTTTACTGTAATCTTTGATGTTGATGTTTTTGTTTCATTTTGTTCTGAGGATTCAACCAATTTTTTTAAATACTCTTTTTGTTTTTGAGGGTTAGAAATGTGTTGTACAATTTATGTCATTAATTTTTGTTCTTTTGTTAACACATTCTTTTGATTTGTAAATATTTCTTCTTTTTCTGGGTCAGAAGAGCTATATAAAGATGATGAAGTTACTAATTCATCAATTTTAACGTCATCTGTTTGATTTTCATTTTGAGATTTGTTTTTAGATGATTCTATTAGGAGGTTTTGAATTTTCTCCATTGTTTCATTATCTAAATTTAATTTTTTAATTTGATTATTCAACCTACAGTATTTTGAAATGTGACATTTTTTACTATATTTATAGTAGGTTATATTTTGGGGGGGGGGGGGGAGGGGGAGGGTTTTGATAATATATATATATATGATAAAAGGATGGAATAATTGTGTGTCATAAATTCAGTATCATAAACCGTTGAGTATGCCACGCGCATTTATTATGCCTTGCCCTTATGGCTGTCTCCTGCTGTACTTTGATACTATTGGATACTATTGATGGCGATGCATTTAATAAAGTAGGAAACGGTCAGTGGATTCGGTGGGCCAAAATTATTGGAAACTTTTGGTAATTTTCTATTTTTTTTTATCATACTTTCTTACTACTAAATTAATTATTTTAATAATGTATATATTTTTATAAAAATAATAAATATAGTTTTAAAATTATACATATAGCCTTTATTAAAACATAAAAAATAAATTAATATATAAATAATTAAACAAAATTAATACAAAAATTTGGTGATAACACGACTTATTTCTAATACGAAATTAGTCATTTTCTTTATATAGTTTTTCTACTAATGATTGAAGCAAATTTTTTAACTTAAAATAATATTGTATAATTTTTATCAAAATATTATAGTATTTTTTATATTCAATTACTATAATTTGTTTAAACTACTTATTATAATTTCTTCCAACTAGTGAAGGTACTACTTGTTAAATTTTATTTTTTAATGTAAATTATAAATATATAATATTTATAAAAAAAATATGTTATTTTTTCTAACATTTGAATACTATAGTTTTTAAAATTATTTAAAATATTTTTCTTCATCTATTAAAAATAGCTTCGCGGAATAATTTTTTTTTAACTACAATAAGATTTTGATTTCAACCTTTTATCTTTTATCTAATAATATAAATTAAAAAAATAAATTATTTACAATATTTTCTTCCATCCATCGACCACTTATTATGTGTAATTTCTCAACTATAATATGATTTAGATTTCAACCTTTTACTTTATATCTAATAGTTTAAAGTAAAAATAATAATAAATTAAGTTCTCACTAAAAATTTAATTCTTAGTAAATATTTGAGTTTACTTTTTTCTAGATTACCGCTTTTATGTCAAGACTTTGCGACGATCTTCTGTCTGAGGTTGATCAAGAGTTTTCTTTCGCCATTTTTTATTATTCAAAAATTTTATAAGTTATTTTAATATATTTATATGTGTACAAGATTTTGAATTAGTTATATAGGTCCGTTAAAATTCTTCATATTAGTTGACGTTCCGTTTATTTTACAATATAAAAAGTATTATATTTTTATGTATATTTTAAAAAATATTAGACGCGAAATAAAAAAAAATTATATATTTTTATTAATATACCCTTATATTAAATTTAATATTCTTACTTATTTAATTAGAAAGAGAATAAAGTAATGTTAGAAATAAAATTAAAATATTTTCTTTTTAGTATATTTTTTCATATAAAATGGCTTGTAATATAAAATAAAATTAGAAATGTAATGTATCTTATATTGTGAAGTGTCATAAGTTCTAACGGTTCTTTTTTTACTTGACAAAATTTTAATGAAAAAAATGTATGTATCTGATTGGGGCCTTCAATAATATAATTAAAAAGGAATATCGAAGTATAAGAATGATGTTATGACTTCTTTAATTCCCCTAAACCAAAAAAAAAGGGAAAAAAGGATAGGAAAAGAGTAAGTAAACTTGGGTGTCCTAAAGTCAGTTGGGGTTCCATTCATTTATTTTGTTAAAATAATGAAACTGAGTCGACATTAATTTTAGTTTAATTTATTAAATGAGTTAGATTTAATTATAAAATACTCAAACTTACTTAATTTATAGTAGTACATTAAATTGTTAAAAAGTCAACTTAATTAGTTTATTTAGTTAGAAATGATAAAATTAACAACCTAAAGCCTAAACCTTAGGATATGTTTGGTATAGGAGTAATAGAGGTGGAAACTTTTTTTTCTTTATTTTATATCTTTTATATTAAGTATTTAATAATAATAAATATATTTTTAATAAAAGCAGGGAAAGAAAAAAGGGGGGGCTGGTTGTGGATTGAGGGAAGGAAAAAAAATGGAAATCTTGCTATTTAGGTGGCCTGTCGTAGTATATGTTAATTAAGGCAGGCTGAGTTAGGTTTTTTGTATATATATATATATATAGCTTTTTATTATAAGTTTTTAAAAATAACTTTAAATTAATTAATTAATATTAAAATATATACCTACAAATGCTCATATACATCACTTAAATAAATTTTTATATAAGCTTCTTATTCACGAAACAGCAGATGCGTGTCCTTTCCAAATTCACACAAAATTTCAATTGGACCAGAGATGCAGCCATTGAATTTGAACAAACGGAACACGGGGTTGGTACCTACCCGATGGCAGGTCTATGTTAACACGTGAAAGGGAAAGTGGGCCGAAGCCCAGCGGCGTACTGACGAGGCACGTTGAATTAGTGGATTCAAGGAGCTGTTACCTGTTCGAGGCGGAAGCCGGCGAGGAAAACGAGGAATAAGTGGGTCCCACTTAGCCATTATTTGTCCAATGTTTATATTTTTTATGTGATTTTTTTTTATTTATTATTATCCATTTTATGAGCTTTTATAGTTTAGGCTAATTATATATAGATGCCTCAATTATTAATAATGTTACCTTACAAAAAAAAAAAAAAACACAATAAAGTTCTGCCAAATAAGTTGATTTGATAATTCTAAATGTTTTTGAATAATTCATATTATTATGATAATTAGATATCCATATCTCAATTATCAACTTATATCAACAAAAAATTTTAAACAAACTTCCTATCAAATATGCCGAATCTACAGTTCTAATACTTTATATTATTCTAATATTATAATCGTTCGACACGTTTCATTGATTTTTAAGTCTGCCAGCACAAAACCCAATATACTTATTTTAAACACTATTTTATAAGAGGTTAAATTGGTCTATTTATTTATGATTTTATTAAGAATAAGTTGTGAAATCAAATGAGTAATTGATAGATGATTTTATATTTTTTTTCACTTTTGCAAAAAAAAATATATATTAATACAGTCAGTTATACAATTCATATGAGATATTGGGAAGTGATAGAAATTATATAATGTTTTCAACTATGGGTGATTTATGGCTTATACTATATGGTACTATGGAAATATCATAGCTAGGGCTGTTGATAAACCAAGCCGATTCGCGAGCTTTTTAGGCTCGGCTCGCCTCGGTTCGCTTATTAAACAAGCTTAAAAATTTGGCTCGAGCTCGACTCGATTATTAAACAAATCAAGCTTGAACCTAATAAATTTAGGCTCGAGCTCGTTTATAATACAAAAGCTCGTGAGCTCGGCTCGTTTACCACCAAAGTTCGAGTGTCGGCTCGTTAAAAGTTCGGTTCGACTCGTTAAAAACTCGGCTCGTTTATAAACAAACTAAGCTCAAGCTTTATTTTTAAGCTCATTTAATAAATGAACCAAGCACAAACCTGCCCCGACTCGACTCGATTCGATTCGTTAACAGCCCTAACCATAACGCTTCATACGCGTGACTTTTTTTTTGGGGAAAGAAAGTTGGGGACGAAGGGAGTGATACGCGGCCAAATTCTGTCCCACAAAACGAAAAGAAAAAGAATATATACTAATAAAAAAAAAAAAGAACGCGTAAGGATTTGAAGAGGGCGAAGGAAGATAGTCGGGGCATTTGAAAATGATGGATGGCTCTAGAAGAAGTTGAAGGACAAGCTGCATGGATCGTGTGATTACTTTTGAGCCATGGATGAATTGACGGGTGCTGTGTCGTAACGGAACTAAGTACGAGAGTTTTGGATGCATAGGTTTCGTTACATATTTTTGAGTCACGGATGATATAATGGCTGTTGTCGCAGTTGTGAGGAAAGTCAGCAAGAGTATCCGTTGATGACAAAAACAAAACCGCAATAGATCGAACGGGCAGCTTGTGCTTGTGCGGTCAATGGCCTAGTCCGGGGGCATTATAAAATAACCCGAACTAGCTTACCAACTCGAATTAGGGCTCAAAGGTGGGGATATAAGAACCGATTTAAAGGTCGTCACCCCATGGATAAGCGATATGGGGAAAACAACGGCGGCGGCATAACAAGTTAGCATATTAAGCTTGTGAAACACTACGGCCTTAGTTTTTTTTTTCTTTTTTCAATTGTGCACTAGGGTTATAGGAATTTTTTATAGACATTTCATCAAAAAAAAAAACATCTTTTCAATGTAATGTGACCAACACAAACAAAAAGCCATTTTTTAGTCTTTTTCATCGTAAAACTAAGAATAACATGAGCTCTTCTCTCAAGTTTTTTATATCAAAATAAGAAGAGACAAATAATTTGGATTCATTAACCCCAGTCATATTTTTATCAAAAATTAACATAATATCCACATATATACGAGCAGATAATAACACATTCATGTCCAATCCGTTTGAAATAAACACATAAATGTTACACATTCACAATATAATCATCGCCCATTAAAGTTTGATTAAGCTTTTCATACTATAATTTAGGATTTTATTTAAGGTTATAAAGGAATTTTCTCAATCTACATACTTTACTTTTATGTCCCTAAGCTACACCGCCCTCGATTTGCTCCATATAAATTTTCTCGTCTAGATTAATATTTAGAAAAATTATTTTTACATCTATTTAATGGACTATAAGCCCACAAATAGTAGCTAAGACAACAAAAGATAAAACTATGACAATCTTAATTATTAGTAAATAAGTATTAAAAAAAACAATATATTTCTTTTGATTATAGCCTATAAGCCTTAAATTTATCAAAGGTTCCAACAATCCTTAAACTCCTTTTAAAGATCTATTTACATCTAATTGATTTATATTAAAAATTAATGATTAAACATAATGCAAATTTATATTCTGATTACTCCAACTGCTACTGATTGATTCAATTTGCAGTACATACATGGATAAGTCGAAATGTTACCAAAAAAAAAAAAAAATACATCCGTTTAATGCCCGCTTAGCTTAGCGGCAGGAGTTTCTACGGTCAAATTAGATTTTACATTTGATTTCATTTTAGAGAATCGCTGATTCTTACATTTGTTGCTACCTGAAAAATATAATATTATTTATTAATAAAAATCTAATACAAATCATCGCATAATTGCATAATCACCATAAAAATGCAACAACTGAAAATTTTCTAGTACATCATAATTATTATTTTGAAATCGCCGGCGGTCTTTACCCGGCCACTTGATTTCCATCGCACCAAGTTCTACCTTTTCTCTAAATCTCCTTTTGCCTTTGATTTTTCTCAAACGTCCGAGGAAGCTCGGTAGAAATTCTCCTTTTTAGGTTGTTAAGACCCAGCTACGTTCCTCTTCCCACCACCGCGCGGACTGACCACAAATCAATCATCAATCCATATTTCCAGACAAGTGACTCCTGATACTATTGACGGCATATGAGTCGAGGTCCAAGGGCATACCCATCTCCAGGTGCTTGAGACGAAGGATTTCGATACCTTGAGTCAAACCGACGAGCTTGTCGCAGTAAACAAGCTTCGGAGCCCGCAAGACTCTGTAAATCACTCTAGGTAGCTCTTTCGAGTCATTACCGGATAAATTAACATACTTCAGATGGATGAACTTGCCTATAAAACGTGATAGCTTCTGAAATATCAGCTGAAGTAGGTTCAGCACCGTTCCGGTATCCAATCTTGCGTACTTATGGTAGATCTATGTAACCAGATACTTCAACTGCTATCAAGTTTTATAGGCAAGTTGATCCATCTGAAGTATGTCCGTCTATCCAGACATGACTTTAAAGCGCTGCCCGGAGTGATTTACGGAGTCGATACCGAAGCTGATTTCTGTGACAGGCTCGTCGGATTACCGCGAGGTATCAAAATAGTTCGTTATCTCAAGCACCCGGAGACGGATATGTACGACGGACTCGACTTATATGGCGTCCATGATAACAAGATTGACTTGACTCGAAGGAGCGGATCGTGGGTTCGTGGACGGTCCACACGGCGGTGGCTAAGGTACTTAAAGCATCTTAGCGACCTGACAAGTTTTCCAACTCTCCGTCTTCGATTCTGGAGGGTTAGACCTTCGGAGCAGGATCATGTCTATCGACCGAACTGAGCTTGTTCCTCTGTACTCGATCGGATGAATCACCCAGAGTAGGTAGTGGATAGACTCATAGGAAGTATGAAGACAGAATATGATGAACAATATCAGAAGGGGGTAGTAGGTAGGTAGGTAGGTAGGTAGGTATGGAAATTGAGCTTTAATATTCCGATGAAGGCGGCTATGGCGGAACGGAGGAGTGAAATTTTAGCTTCTACAATCTACATGGAACGGGCTCCTCTTTATAGTAGTAGTATGATCTAAAGCTTTCGCTCTGTTTTTTAGCTTTATGTGCGTTGCTTAGTCACATGATCATACTAAAGATTTATGACACGTGGCCCACCGAATAGCTCATTCTCTCTCCCTCCCTCTCTCCCTCTCCCTCTCTCTCTCTCTCTTTTCTTCTTAATTTATATCCACAGTCGGTAACTTTATTATCATGCGGTCGTCGTGCAGTAGTTGATATGCAAGTGGGACTTCGATCTCGTATACTGAAAAGATTGAGATTTTAATATTAATTATCATATTAAATCAAGATGACATTATTGCATCGCTTACGTCTTCTTGTATTAAACTAATAGTAAAGTTACATATGCTCTTGGATTGTGTCCAGATCCGTGTCGTTGCATGTACTAATAATATATATCAATGAAGAAAATTTAAAGTGAAGATAATTATTAAGCCACTATGTTCCCTCTCCCTCTCTCCTTTCGGTAACATTAAGCTACTATATTCTATTAGGCATATATCAATAAAGAATATTTCTCCTACTGCTCGACTCGCATATATATAATGAGTAATTACCATTCTTTTATCCAAACAACAAATATATATAATGATCTTGATCAAATTCAGTAAGATCAAGATCTAGATTTAGCAATTTTCAAATTTTAGATCTAAACATAAATCTAATAGGTTGAGCATATGCCACATAAGCAATGATTTTCTTTTTTGAATTTTATGGGATTAACGCTTATGTTTATTATGGAAAACGGTTGCTCTCTACACATAAATTATATTGATTCATCATGTAATTTATTTCACCAACTTCATACGATGACATTGATGACATAAAAACTCGCAGAGTCATAACATAAATCTTAGAAGTTCATATTATATAAAATAAAGATTAATCCTTTTATATCATTTAGGTTCACTAAAAAAAAAAGCCTTATAAGTTCAAAGCAATGAGCCTTTAGATTCATAACTTCCATGTTTACATAAAGGATCATCTCATTCAAACTTTTAGGTTTATGAAGTAATACAGATATTTTCATGATATATTGTTGAACACATACATAATAAAATTTTTAAATTTATAAATATTTTTTATTACACAACATTACAAAGAGGTTATCTTCATTTCTTTCTCTCTATTACATGTGGTCCCCTTTTTTATTTTAAAATTTTAAAATGAATTATCCTTAATTTATGCTATTACAAAAATTAAAAAATTATACTAGAATGTTTCTTATTTTTTTTTCTTTTTATGAATAGACATCTGTATTAATATATTTTTATGTAAATATAAAATACATATATTTAGCATTTGATGAACATGTTTACATTTAAGTTCATTGTATAAAAAACATAGTTTCATTTTATAAGCCTTTTAAATCTTTTAGGTTAATCGCATAATATACTTATATTCATTACGCAAAATACAGATGTGTATTCGTGGATGAAGATATTTTAGTTTAGCTTCATCATATAAAATAATTTGATTTATTGCAACAAATATTTAGGTTCACTGTATAAAAGTTATATTTTCATCACAAAAACTTTTCTGCTAAACTTATTTCTATATGGGTTCATTCATGTAAGTGCTACTATTTGTTGCTCCTAACTTTATTTTGGCATAAAATTTAGTTTAATTTAATGATGATTTTAATGTTATAATATTTTTCTCTAAAACTATTACAAATATACTATAAACCAAACTTGAATTCAAAATATTTTTTGGATTTTTGCTGAAGTTTGTCTCACAACCAATTTTAATTATGGGAATTTTTTTTTAAATTGAAGTACTTTATTTTATAGTAAAATTTAGATTAATTTAATGATGATTTTAATGTTATAATTTTTTTTCCTTTAACACTACTACAAACCAAACTTATTAGAAAGGAAATTGAAATCCTAGAGTATTTTGGGAATTTTAGAGAAGTTAGCCTTGCACCCAACTTTATTTTTAGTATAAATGTTTATGTTCATTACGAAAAATAACCATGTTTGGTATATAAAATACATTTTTTCACCACATAATTTATTTCAATAGCTTTATAATATTAGATCGATAATATAAAAGATACAGATTTATGACATAAAATATAGATGTTCATGATATATAACACATAGATTCATTATTTATAGCAATTAAGTCCGCCAAAAAGAAAACTTGCATGTTTTGAACATTAGACTTTTAGGCTCATATGTCTATTATAATATTTATAGTTCATGGCATAACATATACTTTTAAGTTCATATTACACGGGTTTATCATTACCAATCTTCTAGGTTTGTGATATATTTTTGAACACACACACACACACACATATATATATATATAATAAAAGCTATATAATTATAAAAAAAATTCATGTCTATATAAAATTATTAAATTTACTCGCTGTTTATAATAAAAATTTATAAAATTAAAATTATAAAAAAATAACACCGTGTCTATAAATTAGACTTATAAATTAAAAAGTAATTTGATTTTTTATGTAAAAATTATAAATTATAAAAAAAAATCATACATTCATAAATAAAACTTATAAAATTATAAAAATAACCATATATTTAGTAAAGTTTATGAAATTATAAAATTACTACTTTCAGGTGTATTATATAAAAATAGTCGATTTTGATGATATACTCAAAAACAAACCGACTACTTTTACACGTGTCATTTCGGCGATGATTACGATGTAGATGTAGATTACTCTTTTCCCTTCTCTTTATTTTTCTTTTTTCATTTTGTACACGCTTGCTTACGCGATCCGTCAATTTTACGGTTGTAATGACTTGTAGCGTCATTATCAGGTGAAGTTTATAGCGGTTATGTTTTGCTCTCAAAATTGATATTTTTTTAAGTAATTCCGATCACATATTTTTCTTTTCAAAACTTAATATAAATTAGTTCATATTTTAATTTATTTATTAAAAGTAATTATTTAATTAATTTATTTTAATTAGGTCGACATTGATCATATCCATCGTGAGCCAAATATTTGTTGTCCTCGTGCAAGTGTCCCTTGATGCTTCTTCGACCCGAAGATGATCTTACAATATTTTTTCACTTATTCGGCCTTATGTATATATATAGGGTTGAGATTGGATACAGACTTTAAATATGATATAAATAAAAGAACGTCTTTGAATCATCCGATCTAATAAATGAACAGTCTAGATTAAATTTCAATACTTACAAATATTGAGAGCGGCGGCAAAGTTATAATATGTTTTAAACAATTTTCTTTTATCCGTTAAAAGTGCTTTATCGTGTTGGTGTTGAAACTTCTGAGTTGGTGTTTGTTATAAATTTCTTCATAAAGTCGCAACCGTCGTGGGTCAGTGGCTAGTAGTGTTGCACGGGGACCGGGACCGGGAAACGGGGACGGGACGAAACGCGAAAACGATATTTTTTAAAAATTTAGGAAACGGGGACGGCAGGAAACGTCAAAAAAATATTGATTAGTCAATATTTTTTTAATAAAAATATTGATTAAATAATATTTTTTAATAAAATATTGATTAAATAATATTTTTTTAATAAAAAAATTAATTAAATAATTTTAATATAATTTTTAATCAGAAAACGTTTCCGAGGAATTTCCGGGACGGGGGGACGGCACCTGATTGCCGTCCCCGTGCATCACAGGTGGCTACTGGCTAGTGCAACTTTTTAGCGCATATGATGTGGAACCGAGCCATATACAAATACAATCTGCATATTTTTTCTCATATCGATTTCTTTTATAATATTTTTATTTTGACTCCTTTTCTTTTAACTTGTTATAATATTTTTAATTTATTAATATAAACTTCTAAAATAAATAGAGTAAAATATAAATCCTAAATAAAATTTAAAAAACTAAAATAAATCCTAAATCGTAATATCTAAACCCTAAATACTATGAAACCGTAAATAAATCTAAAAATCTAAAATAAATAAAATAAACCTTAAATCCTAAATCCAATCCCTAAACGAATCTAAACATCTAAATAAATAGAGTAAACTATAAATCCTTAAACCTTAAATGAAATTTTAAATCAAAAATAAATAAAATAAACTCTGAAAACTAATCTTTAAACCTTAAATTGTAAATAAATATAAAAGTCTAAAATATATATAACAAACCTTGAATCCTAAATCCAAACATTAAAAATATCTTAAAAAAACTTTAAATAAATAGAATAAACCAAAAATTTCATAAACCCTAAAAAAAATATATAAAATAAATCCTAAAAAAATCTAATAACTATAATAAATCAAATAACCATTAAACCAAAAACAAATCTAAAAAGACTAAAATAAATGAAATAAAACCTACACTATAAATAATTCTAAAACGTAAAATAAATGTTAAACCCTAACCCTAAAATAATTGAAATAAACATGAAATCCTAAAATAAAATAATAAATAAAATAAATAGAATAACCCATAAACCTAAAATACAATAAATCAAAGACCTACACTAAATAGAATGAACCCTAAACTCTTAATATTAAATAAAAAATCTAAAAAAATATAAAATAAACCTAAATCTAATATAAATAAATAAAATCTAAAAACCTAAACTGTATAGAATAAACCCTAAGCCTAAAATAAAATAAAAAATAATCTAAAAACCTCAAATATATTGAATAAACCCTTAACCTAAAATAAAATAAAAAATCTAAAATTAATGGAATAAACCCTAAAATCTAAAAAATATCTTATAAGTATAATAAATGGAATAAATCTTAAAGCCTAAACCTTTTTTTTAAAAAAATAATCTAAAATAAGTGGAATAAATTATAAACCCAAAATATAAAATAAATAAAATAAACCATAAAATCTAACCCTAAAATAAATAAATAAATAAATACTTAAAATAAATTAAACCCTGAATTAATCTAAAAAACTAAAATAAAAAATTGAAAAAACCTAAAATAAATGGAATACATCCTAAACTTTAAAAAATAAAATCTATAATTTACTGGAATTGAACTTAAGCTAAAAAATAATCAATACCTTAATAATGTAAAAACCCCAAATTAAATGATTATTATAAATACATTTGCACAAACGATATAGGAAGAAAAATCGACGACTATTAATGATCAGATAAGTGTACCTAGACCACTATGCCAATGGGCAATTTCTATTAAGCTATTTATAATTATAATATAAGAAGACATAGAAAATACGGACACCAAAGTCCAACGACTTACGGAACAAAGTCTTATATAACGAATTTTTCCACTATTATAATATTGCCTATCTTCTTATTTTCCTTATATCCAAGTCTAATCTCATACATTAATGTTACATACCCAGATGGAAAAACCAAACTAAAATTCAAATAGGCCCCACTTATTAGTATTTCTATGAAAATAAAGTGGAGTGCATCCGTAATTTACAGGAAATAAATTTTAACTTAAAAAAAATAGAAACTCAAATAGATCCCACTTAAATAAGTTTTTCAGATTTTCCAAACATATCCTGCAAGCTTCAACTTTACTACAGTTTTATTTTTTTTCTTGTGCGATTGAACTGTCAGCTCCTTTCTTTTCTGTCAAAATTCACTATTGTCGTTGCGTTGTTCGTTTTCGCCATTGTCTGCACACAGCCTCTGTTTGCCTCTGCGGTTTTATATCTCCTCCATTATTCACAATCTTCGGTATCTACAGGCAACAACAAATTATATCAATATTTGACTTGAATACTTACATAATAACCTATAGTATCAAATGAATGTTTAAGAGTATAAATTATCAACCCATTGACCGAAGAAGAAGAAGAAGAAGAAGAAGAAGAAGAAGAAGAAGAATTTTGGACTCTTATATTGAGGATAAATTGCTACCGCCAAAACCCCAAATTTATTCATTACTCTCCAAGAGCTATAAACTTATTATTCTTTTCTCTTGATTTTATTCAATAATGCTATCAACAAGTAAAAGTATTGCATCTTGTATGATTAATAAAGATGTAAAGAGTTTAGAGTGTAAATATACCTTTTTGGTTTCTGAGGCAAAGTTCAGAGTATCTTGATAATGAAGTGAAAAATTGAGTTAAAAACTATGCTTTTAAGTGATGACTACTATATTCTATGATTTACAAAGATCCGACCCGACCCGATACCAACCCTCCACCTGATAGCGACCCAACCCTCCTTCGACCCGACATTGATCTGACTCGACATTCACCAGATCCGACCCGACATTTACCCAACCAGACATCAAAATCTATAATAATAATAATAATAATAATAATAATAATAATAATAATAATAATAATAATAATAATAATAAATTACACAAATTTTATTATTCGTTTAAAGCTTTTAAAAATATAATATTTTATAAATTGTAATTATTTTTCATACTTTTGCCCTAGACATTCTATACAATATCATTTAGAATAAAAAAAACCTCATAGCTCCAACTTTGATGCATAGTTTTTAAACAACAAATGTTATATTAATTTACATAGAGTACACAAATTATAAGTTTATAATAAACAGAAAATCAAACTCAGACTTTGAAAATGTAATTATAGTGGTTACTGGTTACCTAATGAAATTGTAATTACAGTTGTTACCAACTGAAAATTTCTAACTCTTAACACCATCGTGCTATAAATCCGGTATATTTTATAATATATTGTGTACTCAATTGATTAAAAACTATTAAGGAATTACCCAATTTACCATAATTAAGGTTTTTGAGCTCGAACTGCAAATCTGGTCAAATCTTATTCAAATATTTAAAGTGACATTTCAAAATTGAAATTAGATATATCCTAAAAAATATTCTATATTCGATTGATTAAAAACTATTAAGAAATTACCCAATTTAATATAATTAGGGTTTCAGCACGAACTACAAATCCGGTCAAATATTATTCAAATATTTAAATTGATGGTTTAAAATTGAAATTATACATATTCTAAAACATATTGTATACTAAATTGATTAAAAACTATTAAGAAATTATCCAATTTAACATAATTAAGGTTTTTGAGTCCGAACTACAAATCCAGCCAATCTTATTCAAATATTTAAATTGACATTTCAAAATTCAAATTAGACATATTCTAAAACATATTGTATACTAAATTGATCAAAAACTATTAAGGAATTACCCAATTTAACATAATTAATGTTTTTGAGGCCAAACAACAAATCCGATCAAATCTTATTCAAATATTTAAATTGATGGTTTAAAATTGAAATTAGGCATATTCTAAAACATATTGTATACTCAATTGATTAAAAACTATTAAGAAATTAGCCAATTTAATATAATTAAGGTTTTTGAGCCCGAACTCTAAATCTAGTCAAATCTTATTCAAATATTTAAATTAAATTTTTAAAAATGAAATTAGACATATTCTAAAACATATTTTATACTCAATTGATTAAAAACTATTAAGGAATTACCCAATTGAATATAATTAGGGTTTTTGAGCCCAAAATGCAAATACGGTAAAATCTTGATGGTTTAAAATTGAAATTAGACATATTCTAAAACATATTGTATACTCAATTGATTAAAAACTATTAAGGAATTACCCAGTTTAACATAATTAGGGGTTTTGAGTGTGAACAACAAATCCGATCAAATATTATTCAAATATTTAAATTAATGGTTTAAAATTGAAATTAGACATATTCTAAAATATATTGTATACTCAATTGATTAAAAACTATTAAATAATTACCCAATTTAATATAATTAGGTTTTTGAGCCTGAACTACAAATCCATTTGAATATTATTCAAATATTTAAATTGACGGTTCAAAATTGAAATTATACATATTCTAAAACACACTATATAATCAATTTAATAAAATAACTCAATTATACTATCCAATTTAAATCTGCAAGAGTTTTAACCTAACAATCCAATTCCGATATATTTCAATACTATTTTCCCAATTTAGCAATACCAACATGAAATTAAGTACATTTCAAAGTATATCGCATAATCAATTTATCCAAAATAGTTTAATCGGACGAATATGATAAATCCGAACATAATCGGGTAAAAAATATTTATTATTTACTTGTAAAAATAAAGCACATATAATATTCTTATTTAATTTATGTGTACTGGTAATCTTATGATTATCTCTAATATTTACAATGTAATAAATGATAATTATATATTCTATAGTCATGCTTATGCTCACCTGTATTTTATAAAATTATCTTTTTTTAAGTAATCAAATAAATCTAATATATGATAAATATCTAATATTTTTACTTGTAAAATTTATAAATATTTTAAGTAATCAAATATAATATTGTTAAAACTTATAAATATCTTTATTATTTACTTGTAAAAATAAAGCGCATATAATATTCTTATTTCATTTATCTGTACCGGTAATCTTATGATTGTCTCTAATATTTACAATATAATAAATGATAATTATGCATAGTATAGTTATGCTTATGCTCACATGTATTTTTTTAAATTATATGTTTTTAAGTAATCAAATAAATATAATATATGATAAATATCTAATATTTTTACTTGTAAAATTTATAAATACTTTAAGTAATCAAATATAATATTGTGAAAACTAATAAATATCTTTATTATTTACTTGTAAAATAAAAGCACATATAACATTCTTATTTCATTTATCTGTACTAGTAATTTTATGATTATTTCTAATATCTACAATGTAATAAATGATAATTATACACTGTATAGTCATATTTATAATCACATTTATTTTATAAATTTATCTTTTTTTAAGTAATCAATTAAATATAATAAATGATAAATATATAATATTTTTACTTATAAAGTTTATAAATATTTTAAGTAATCAAATATAATATTGTGAAAACTTATAAATATCTTTATTATTTACTTGTAAAAATAAAGCACATATAATATTCTTATTTTATTTATTTGCACTAGTAATCTTATGATTGTTTCTAATATTTACAATGTAATAAATTATAATTATACACTATATAGTCATATTTATAATCATATTTATTTTATAAATTTATCTTTTCTCATGTAATCAAATATTTTAAGTACTCAAATAAATATAATATATGATAAATATCTAATATTTTTACTTGTAAAATTTATAAATATTTTAAGTATTCAAATATAATATTGTTAAAACTTATAAATATCTTCATTATTTACTTGTAAAAATAAAGCACATATAATATTCTTATTTTATTTATCTTTACTAATAATCTTATGATTATCTCTAATATTTATAATGTAATAAATGATAATTATACATTGTATAGTCATGTTATGATCACCTTTATTTTGTAAAATTATATTTTTTAAGTAATTAAATATTTTAAGTAGTCAAATAAATTAAAATAAATGATAAATATTTTTGTTAGATTCAATCATGCATTGTTTTTTATTATTAAAATTTATAAATATCTTTACTATTTACTTGTGAAAATAAAGTGTATCTAATATTCTTAATTCATTTATCTACAATAGTAATTTTATGATTGTCTAATATTTACAATATAATAAATGATAATTACCTGGACCCGAATTTAACTCAAATGTGTCAAAACTCGACCCGACCCGACCCATCAAGTTAACTCGTAATTACTTAAATCCAACTTGTCAAATTACATGAAACGACCCGATCCATTAAGTTAATCCGAAATAACTCAGACCCCAACGGGACCAACCCATCATATTGCACTAAATGATCCGAACGTGCCGAAGCCTCCTAGTTATATGAACTAAAAAATTGGCTCGAAACCAACTCAATCCTACCATTCAAGTTAACTCGAAATGACCCGACCCAACAAATTAACCTGAAATGACACGAAATTGAAATAACCCGATTTGAAACCGACCTGACCCAAACAAGTAATGACCCGAACTGGAAATGACCCCACCCGATCCACAACCGACTCACAAAATTCAAATGACTCGACCCAATAATGACCCGACCCGAACCCAACCCACCCGATCCGATTGCCACCTCAAGTGATAAGGATGGCAATCAGACCGGTTTTACCCGAAATCTGATGGGTTTTATCTGTTGGATGTGTAAACGGATATAGATAAACATATATGGATACGGGTATGGACGAAGGGAAGAAATATCCACCGGGTTTGGGTATGGATATGGGTAAGGGATCCTCAAATCCGTACCCGTACCTAAATCCATTTATCCCATATAAAATTACATTTTTACCTTCATTTATGTAACCTTAAGTATATTTTCTAAGGCTAAAAGTGAAGATATAATTAAATTTTAACAATATAAGTATATAATTCTATCATTAAATGATTTTTACTTTATATTTAATGGGTTTTACCTGAAACCCGATGGGTTTTACCTGATGGATATTTAAACAGATATGGATATGGATGAGGGAAAAAATACCCGCCGGGTTTGGATACGGATATGGGTATATGTTTTCTTATCGGGTTTGGGTAACGGATAGGGGGTACCCGATCCGTTGCCATCCCTACCTAGTGATTGATGTAGATAGATAAAATGGTAGCTTGATATGCCTGCCAAATAGGCAGGCATTACAGAGTCGAGTAGCCACATCTTTATTGCATGAAATTATGGTAGACTTGGCTAGATGATGGAGAGTAAGATGACCGGGATGACCAAGATGTTGATGCCAAATGGTGGAGGATGAAGTACTAGCTGTGTGGAGACTGTACTTTGTTGAAGGTCGTAACAGTTGAAAAGGATAAAGATCACTAGAGCTATTGCTTGAGAATCTCTTTGCGTGTGTGTTAGTCCTTTATAAGAAAACCAAGGGGATCAAATTCAATAGAGTTGTGGTTATTAGTTGTAGATTTGCGCACAAAAATAAGATTTTTAATCAACGAGTGATAAGAACATTGTGAAGATGAAGAGATGTAGGGGGAAGAGGAAAAGTGGTCTGACCGGCATGTGTGACAGGGAGAGAAGATCCATTTTCAACCACAATATGCTGAGATGAATTATTGTTGGAAGAAAAATAAGATGAGAGATTACTAGGACTAGATGTCATATGCTCTGACGCACCGAAATCCATGTACCATTCATTATGTGATGGTGGATGAATAGACATGTTGTTTAAGGCATGGACAATACCAGAATGATCTCATGAAGGAGTGCCTGACCACGAGAGATTGGAATGGTAAGGAGGAGGGTCAGGCAAAGAAAGCATAACCAGTGGGTTGGGAAATATTAGAGGGCATAGGGGCAAAAGCTGGAGGAGGACCAAGAATGCATGCCATGGGTGTTATGAGACCAAAGAGGGAGGTATGCAGCATATAGATAAGGATAAAGGAAGAGTGGTGACAAAACAGGGTGACTGGGTTGCTAAGAGGAGCCACAACCATGGCCATTACCCCTATTACCACATCTATGATTATGGCCATGAGAGTTGAGAGAGTTAATACGATAGTTGATAGAGGATGAGGAGCGATTTTGAGAGTTATTTTTGTAAGTAGATGAAGGTGAGGAGGGTAGGGAAGAGGCGATAAGAGCTATAGAAATGTGTTAGGTATTGAGATGGGCATGTCAAGATTCATCCAAGAGAAGGAGAGAGCAAGTGGTAATGAAAGACGGGAAAGGAGATTGGAGAGGAATGATTGAGGCAAGAGTAGAGTAGCTCTAGCTCAAACCACAAAGGGTTTAAAGAACTAAAGTTTCATTAGAAATAGGTTGATCAACATCAGCAAGATTGCCGACCAATTTCTTGAGTTTCTGGCAATACTCAATAATGGACATATGTCCTTGTTGGAGATTACAGAATTCAACTTCAAGTTAAATTGCTCTGCTCTTCTTGTTATCCCAAAAAATATTTTCAATAGCAAGCCATATAGTTTTGGTAGTGGCATTAGATTGCATAACAATATCAAAAATATCCAAAGAGATTGAACCATAGATCCAAGATAAGACAATGTAGTCAAGTCTCCTCTAGTCAACATTAGTGATGCTGGGAGGGGAAGGTCTAAGAAGGTGGTCTTGGAGAGCAAATTTGTAGGCAATGACAAGGAATAACTCATGCCACTTGTTATAGTTGAAAGCATGGAGATCAAGAGTTATGGGAACATGAGTTTCGATGCTGGCAACACTAATAGCTTGTGTGGTTATGACAGAAGAAGAAGAGGTAGAGATAGGAGATGTGCCAATAGCCATGAGATAGAGAAGGTAGAGGCTAGGGTTTGGCGTTAAATACCATGAAAGATAAAAATAGTTACAATATAGAAGTATATTGAGGGAATATTAAACTATATCTTCGTTGTGTGTATATATTCTATCACTTTGAACGCAATTGTTTATATTTCTCAACATGAAACAAATCTTTCAATAGACATGCTCATAATTTCTTCATAATACAAATTTTCTAACAAATGTAATTTTCTATAGTTAAATATATATATATATAACTTTCAACATAGTTGTTTATATTTTTCCCGCATAAAACAAGTCTTTCAACAAATATATTTTATATGTTGTTGCTGATATAAACTGGCATGAAGCAACAAGGTATTCGAGGCCAACGCTACCTAGGAATCAATATAATTACTAGAAGTGAGAAACCCATTGATTGATTGTATATGGGTCCATAAAATCAGCATTTCTAACTTGCTCACAACACGATCTTACGTTAATAGCTATGGTACACTTTGGCCCGAAATACGCTCTTTCAACTCTAACCATGGCTGCCAAAACTACCTATATATGTTAAGTCTCAAGTCACCTATATCGTAGGTCACTTTACAACTATATATACCAAACAATAGTGATTTCCAAATACATATGTTAAGTGACAAAACAAGATAAGCGTTAGATCATCAGCCCGTTTATTGTTCGTGATGATTTTGCTCACCAAAATATTGATCTGGATCTGCAGGCTCAGTAGGAGAGCTCGGTTGACACGGCACAAAGCCTCGTCCACCGAACACAGGTCTCATGAATCCGTTGTCAAACTGCCTCCAACAGTAGTGGACTGTCCAGGTAGGATGTTTTATGCACAGCCATCCCAGCCACCCTAGCGTCGTCCCATTGTTTTGCTCGGGAGTGCTTTCAGGGTCTTGCTCTTCTCCATTTTCTCTGAACAGGAACCTCATGTATTCAAGGCTAGCAATATCGGTTGCATCTGAAATTACTGGTGAAGGACGCCCCAGTAATGCTCCCATTAATGGCTTCGTTACTGAGCCAAAGACCTGTGTCATTCGAGAATTTCTTGCGTATATATTACTTGTTCAATACAGATGACATACATCTATCACCAACCAGACAGGATATGCTGACAATCGAAATTCAAATGGTGGGTGGATGAATAATGGTTATCGTGCTTGCACTAAAATGAAAAAGGGAAAAGCAGCTAGGAATCCTTACCACTGTACTAAATAGGACCACGATGATGCAGCTAGTGATCATCAATGATGGCTCACTTGAAGTTGAATCTGAGAACTGCGGTCGCGCGGAGATGAAATTGAACGATCAGCGGAAAGCAACACAAGGTTTGTGTGGGCATTCAGAGGTAATTAAAAAAATACCTCATTGTAAGACAAAGCTATAGTAACTGCTCCTCTCATTAATCCTGCCCACCACATAATGAACTGAGATGGCAAAACGTTAGCACGGTATAACCAGCTATAATTATGAAGGGAGGAAGCAGAAGATCACCTGTTCTTTAAACTCAATTTTCTCCTCTCTCCCCTTGAGGCAATTTGCTATATTTGCTAGTGGGTAAACAAATGCTGCCCTCCCTACTAATACTAACGCCAAAAGGGTTGAACTAAGAGCTAAAAATGTTCCTGCACTGAATTGTAAGCGGGAGGATTAAACTTTTAGTCATAATATATATGGTCCTTCCTGCATGAATATAATACAGCGCATATAAGACAAACAAATAATAGCGGGATACCATCTTCTCCGTGCCCCTTGGAAACATGGACTAAAAGTAATAATTATGCATAAGTCAATTGTTTAAGTTTACCTACCTCGCTTCACTTTCCTTCCATTTGTCAATGTCCAATGCATCCATCCCCACATACAAGAAGATAAAAGTTTCTGCAATGAAAGACATGGTTGCAAAAGCATGCCTGAAAAAAAAAAAAACACGAATCCAGCAATCAAAATCAATAATATGAGCCTGCATGTTAAGGAGGAAGCACAAAATTGAGAAGGGGAAGAGAGAGAGAGAGAGAGGAGAAGAAGGGTTTTGCCCTCACTTGGTAGTTCTCCTTGAGTTCTCCGTGATGTTATGCCATGTATAATGCGACATTACAATGCCGCAAAAGAAAATTGTCAAAATTCCACTTAGATTTATAAGCTGCAAAAAATAAAAACAATAAAAATAAATAAACAGAAGAAGAAGAAGAAGCTGCGTCAGCAAATAAGCAGCTAACAAAAATTCATCTGCAAGATGCTAGTCTCAGCTTTAGGCACACAAAAATTTCCCAGGACAGCAACGCGCCACGAGTAAATCGGTTTTCAAAGCGTCACCATATGAGATAAATATCTAATGACTAAGGTCGATCAATCCTTCCGTGCATATGTCATTCTTGAAACCGAAATAGAGTCTGGGAGATGACGGACTGGGTCCAAACTGAAGAATGACTAAGGCCAGTTTGATAGTGATCCATTCATGTTAGGCATCCAGATACAATAATCATTGCATATCATCATTCTATTATGAAAAAGCAATTTAAGGTCCATCTCCGAATTTCCAGACAGAAGTAAAGCAGACTGTGGGTGACAAAAATCATGACAGCTTGAAAATGGCTAGCAATCTTAAAACCAAATTCACCAAAAATCAGAGTTAAAAAAAAAAATAGATACATGTATAAATTGAAAGCCAAAACCTGGGTCAGCATAGGAAAATTTTCTTAAAATGCCAGTGACATGCATATTTTCTTAGAAAATGCATTAAGAAGAGGGCACACTTCCGATCAGAAAATGGGAAAAGAAAGCCGGATACAGAGATGATAGCTAATAAATAAACAAGATTTTCAATGTGATATGAAAACTTCCAGAGCTTTACCTCTGCAATCATGTAAGACAAATAAGCCATTAGCATCATAATCGCAATTTCACGGTCTGTCGAGTGTCTGTTAAGCAATGAAAAAGGAACACGGATCAAAATTAGCAGGTAGAGTTGAGAAAGTGTCGCGTTCTATTTCATCAAGGCCTGATTCTACAGAATATCGAGAAATAACAAAAAAAAATACTTGCAACTCAGGAAATTTGATACAATGGTGATAAATCCCTAGAGACATTTTTAGGAGGTTCTCCCTACCAGCTCATCTTAACGAAACACCATTTACCAACTACTATGCCTACAGTGAACAGGCGGAACAGGCAGAAACCTCAGGATCCTCATTGCTGAGAAACAATTGCGGTTAATAATATTGAATCTCATTGAGCACACGTATTTTTTTAATGTCCTCAATTTTGGTTTCGAGCGTAACCTGTCATTGACTATCCATTTGATTTATGAAGAATTTGTTGACTGAGAAGTAAAATTGGCAATCCGCAGGGTTCTTTAACTAAAATTGTTGGCTGAAAAGCCACATTTTATTCTTTAGAAAGCGGAGATAAGGATGATAATGACGACCAACTCACCGCACTAAACCAGGCAAGATAAAATGATTTTCTAAGGCACGGATTTGAATAAAACCATAAATATGACTAATGCAATTATACGCAATAAATATATTTACGATAAGCACATCTGTTTAGATGGCACTAACGCAACTTTGAAATGTCTGTAGCACATCATTCTTCATGATAGCAAATCTAAGAAACTGAATAGTACCTTCCCATGTAGAGGGTCTTTATGATAAAGGCACTGAGGAGCCCAACCTACAGCATCAAAGGCATTGCAAGTTAGCAAACTGCTAAATACAGCCAGAAAGAGGGACATATTAATGATCAAGCAGAATTTCACAAATCATTAAGGTGACAATTGTAGCAGTCTGATTCAATTGAGATGGCCGAAACTATAGCAGCCATCATCAAGAATGCAACAAAAGCACATACATTATAACGCAGAACTTCATGCAATGAAATTCTGCCAGAGTGAGCAGCATCTTATTATAGGGGAAAAAATGGGGATGAAATACCAGTGGCTTGGAGACTAGATAGAAGTAATACTACAGCAAATACGGTTAATCACAAGCATAGACTTTGCAGTGTACATCAACGTAAAGAAACAACAACTTACTGCTATGCCAAGAGCCGTGCTGGTTATGAGGAGGTAAAGAAAGGTTCCCAACAATTTTAAGGCTGTCATGGCGCTAACATCACTGAAGTCAAGTGATTGTATAGCATTGAAAAGCACAATGGAGGTGGCATCATTCACTACGCCTTCTCCAAATACAATACTGTACAACAATGGAGTTTCATCCTGACTGAGTACCTATTAGGAATTAGAGATGCATGATACTACTTAGTAGGGCATGATTCTTCTGTTAATTGGCATAATTCAAACCCTATGGAGGCTAGTATGTTTAGATAAACAGATAGCTACCTGCAAGGTACAGACTGAATCGGTAGCCGAAAGTATAGCACCAACAGCTGCAAAAATTCGAACATCAATCAGTCAATAATACATACAGGACAGTTGATTATCTAAAAATATATACAGGACAATTCTAGCTGGGAGAAAACTGTACAAAATAAAAATTAAAAAAGAAATGTGAATGCGAACTACCCAAATAATCTTGAATACTGAGAGATGTAACACCAAGCTTCTTGAACAGCAAAAAACAACCTACGAGGTTCCAGGTAAATCTTACAGCATCAACATCATTCTTCATCTATCCTTAATAAATGACAGCACTGAACAGAATGCATGAAGGATGATATAAGCAATTATACGCAAAATTGCAAGCTCACCTAAAGAAATAAGGCAGAATGAAATGATCGTTCCGATCACTCCAAATAACAAAATCGTCAAGAAGTTCTTGAAAAAGTTCTTTCTCTTGACCTGGAATCTGAAAATTTTCCAAATTACACCAAAACAGAGAATGTACAAGGCAGCATAAAACTATCAACTCCCAACTTCAATTTCTGGACTGGAGCACCAACTTCACCTCTAAAATTACTTGACTTCAAAGGCACTAGACTATAGAATTCAAATTATGATGCTGCAAGGAGAACAAATGACCTTACCCAGCATTGAAAATGATGGGAGGTAGCAGATAAATGAAGAACAATTCTTCACTGAAGACGAGAATTTGCGAGCTGGCACCTTTACTCGTAATCAAGACAATAACTCCAGAGACTAACCCCTAAGTTCAAAGTTAAAAAGATTATCAATATGTAAACGTTGATGATACAAAATTTAACCCTGCAACATTAAATAAATTTCAAACACTTTTTAAACTACTGACTTCAATTCCAGCCTAAAATGAAACAACGAACGATCATAAAGTCTGAAAAAGCATATTCAAATCAGAGTTCACGACCGAAAGTCAACCCAGAAAACAAAACATCAAAAATACTAATAATGCCAAAATTGATAATTTTCAGACATAAAAGAAAATAATCAAACTACCCACCAAAAGAAGCGCAGTGATCGACTCATTAGCCCATCGATTCTCTTCAAGCAAATGGCCAATAATGATACAAGCACATAACAGGCTGAAAAACACAGTAATTGCAATAACAGTATCGGTATTAAAATCCGATGATGTTTGGAGAGGAGAAACTGGAAGTTTCAAGACGGTGTCCAGAATATTATACATCTCCTGTGTGTTCGGAAATTCGCCGTCTGTTTACATTGAAGCCTTCTTTTAGAGAACAAAGAGAGATGGAGAAGAGAACGGAGAATGATTCAATAGACCCCAAATGTTACATCAAGCTAGTAAATGACCGGAGATTGAGTAAAAACACCCTCTCCGGTTTCATTTGGCTGTTCCATTTGAGCGATTTCGAGAAGCGGGAAGGTGATGCATAGTAGCTGGTCCAGTTTAATAATGTTTATTTTATCTGTGACTAGGGAAAGGTAAATACTTACTATTCTTAAAATCTTAGGAAACAGGGTCGTACAAATGAAAAATAATATATATATATATATATAATCAATTTAGCTATTTAATTTATAGATATAAAAATATATTCAGTTACTATATATAGGTAATTAAATATATTCTAAAATTAATAGATTATGACTATATATAATATTAATTATATTAGAGTTCCTTTTTGTTTGATCGTTTTCTATAACATCACAAATTTTTCTAACTTTAATTTTGTAGATGTTTAGTTCTTAATTTTTTCATAACACTTAACCGTAGCTTAATCACCTTATTTTAACCCTTAAACTTTTAGCCCACTCTTTTCCTATGCTAGCCTGATTTTACTTTTTAATTAGTTTGGTTAACCAAGCTAAACCCTAACTATACCTAACTACACTCAACCTCACCAAATACTACTCTTGTATTTTTTGTTTAAATATAGGAATATATGATGCAATTAATATCCTATAATTTAATAACAATATTACATCAAGGTTCAACTTTAAAGTTTAAAACACAAATTCTTGTTAATGTATGAATGGAGGCATACTTTTTCATTTTTTGAACCATGTAATTCAATCATACAAGCAATGTAACAAGATGAGATCAAGCCACTAGCTCATGCTAATTAATATTCCATTATACAATAAACATATTAATATGAGCACTATACAAGTTATAATTATTTTCGTATAGGGATGACATATTTATAAATATATTTGATATGTGGCAAAATTGGTGGTTTTAGAAATACTCTATTTCATGTCATTTTAATGGATTTATGATGATGGACAAATAGTAGGGTATTAGGGTAATGATAGGTGATATCTAAACTAAAGAATATGAATGAAAAAAATACACTAAGTAATTTTTTAAACTAACTTTGAAAGTTTCACACAATAAATTTGACTAGATATCCATATATAAACCCACATAAAAAGATATAAAAGGATTTCTAAATCGTTGATCAAGTAGAATCGATGAAATAGAGAAATACTTATAAAAGATTTAAGAGAAAAAACTTAATTTTTTATTCAACTCTCAATACTTGAAAATCAGTGTTGAGTGCATAGGGTTTTTATAGCTAATTAGCACCTCCTAAATGCCTCCTCAATAAACGATAAGATAATTATAAATAAAAATCACATGTTGAATATCCTAAATTTGACACTCTGAATGACTAAGTTGCATGGTATTGTTCACATAAATAGTAACCACTAAATCATAACAAAAGATAAGATAAAACCCTGATATCTAACATATATAAGATAGTAAAAGATAATTCCTAATATCTTATCACATGCCATCCTAATTAAAATAAGATAAATCTCACCCTAACACATATGATATATGCTAAGACTAGATAAAAATAACTAAAAGATATAATATAAAACCTAACAACCTTAACTCCCAAGTAGTTAACTAAATATCCTTCCAATAACCGACCCTTAATGGCATGTTTGGTCACATACATGGCTTGATTATGTCCCCCCTTCGTCATTAAACTCTAATCACATGCTTGCACATTGTCTTGTATCAATATTCAACTTTATTTTCTTTGAAATTTTCTAAAGTATTCTATTTTTATTTAAGACCAATATTTTTTAATGATTAAATACTCATATTACTACATTTACAATGTAAACATTTTTAACAAATTTAAGTTAATTTTTCAACAACTATTATATATAAAAAAAACGTGTACCTTTATTGTGAAGATTTGTCAACAATTATATGATAATTTTCCAACAATTATATAATAATTTTTCAATAATTGTTCTCACAATTATTGTACTGATTTTTTAATAACTATTTGAATATTTTCTATCAACTGCAATAATAATTATTCACCATTATTTTTAAAAAAAAATTCAATAACTATATGATTTTTTTTTTACTTTTTACCACTCTTGTAATAAATTTTCACAACTTTCAATAAATATGTTATGATATTTCAACAACTATATATGAGGATCTTTCAATAAGTGTTGTAATAAAACTTCACCATTGTTTGTAATAATTTCTCAACTATGTAATAATTTTTCAATAACTATATGATAAGTTTTTAATAGTTATGTGATATTTATTTAATTAATTTTGTGGTTATTTTTAATAATTTATTTAACAAGATTTCAAAATTGTTTGTACCAATTTTTCACAAATTTGTGATGATTTCTCAACAACAATATAATTATTTTTCAATAGCTTTGTGATGATTTTTAAACAATTATGTGATCATTGTAGTACAACAATGTTTACAAAAATATTATCTATATTGAAATATTGGCATAACCATGTTAAAAAAATTTCTTTAGAAAGCTAACAATTTAAAAAATATTTTCACTTATCGAAAGTATATAAATTTATGTGTCTACTAGTAGGGAAAAATGATATATATTATTACTAATTATTGTTATTGCTAATTAATAAGATGGAATAATTAATATAACTATTTATTAATATAATGCGACTATTCATCTCCTATGTGCATTAAATGTATATAACTATTCATTTACTGCACATATGTCAAGCAATTACTTTTAATAAAGTATTAACTATATATTTTCTAATTAAATATTTTCTTAATTAAGTATCCGAACATATGCAGAAAACTATTCATTTCCTGCGTATTAATTGAATTATCCAACTATTCATCTCTTGCATATTAATATATAAATAATTAATACACCAAAGTGCATATTCATTTGCTTCATATGCATATATCCATTAATACAATGCGACTATTTACTCTTATGTGTAGCAAATGCATATAACTATTCATTTGTTGTACGTATGTCGAACAACTAATTTTAATAAAGTATTAATCAAATATTTTCTAATCAAATATTTTTTTAATTAATTACCTAAACATATGCAGCCAACTATTAATTTCCTGTGTATTAATTAAATTGTCAAACTATTCATATCCTACATATTAATATATAAATAATTGATAAATAATTAATACACAAAAAAAAGTGCATAAACCAGTCGACCAACACATATGCATCTACTGTCATTAATACAATACAACTAGCAAATACATATAACTATTTGAAATATTTTCAATCAACTATAATAATAATAATAATTCACCATTATTTTAACAAATTTTCAATAACTATATGATTTTTTTTTACTTTTTACCACTATTGCAATAAATTTTCACCACTTTCAATAAATATGTTGTGATATTTCAACAACTATATATGAGGATCGTTCAATAAGTGCTGTCATAAAACTTCACCATTGTCTGTACTAATTTCTCAACTATGTAATAATTTTTCAATAACTATATGATAATTTTTCAATAGTTATGTGATAATTTTTTTAATTAATTTTATGATTATTTTTAATAATTTCTTTAACAAAATTTCACAATTGGTTGTACCAATTTTTTTACAAGTTTGTGATGATTTATCATCAATAATATAATTATTTTTCAATAGCTTCATGATGATTTTTAAACAATTATGTGATCACTGTAGTACAACAATATTGAAAGATTACAAAAATATTATCTATATTGAAATATTTGTATAACCATGTTAAAAAAAATTGCTTTAGAATGATAACAATTTAAATAATATTTTTACTTATCGAAAGTATATCAATTTATGTGTCTACTTGTAGAAAAAAATCATAGGAACATTTTAATATAATTTTTTAATAGTAGTTAAAGATAAATTATATTAAAAAAAATTAACCTTAATGAGTTAGATATATTTATCAAAGTGTTAGTAGTTGCACTATGAACATTGTGCAACCGATTACAAGTAGTAAACCTTTCTAATATAGCAAATAGAAACCCATCCTTGCAAAACGAAGATTTAAGTGTTCTTCTGGTAGTATTTAAAAAAAATAAAATTATTTTTCTGCCATTGAAAAATAAATTTAAGGATAATTACTACTTAAAAATAGTTTCAAATGACCATCAAATAATCTATCTTTTTTTACTATTATTTCCTATAAATGAAAAGTAGTTTTTGAGACAATGGTAATATAATGACATATGATGTTTGTAGTTAAGTGTTTGTTTACAACATATTTTAGAAAAAAATTACTCCCTCAGGGATTTATTTTATGTATATCCTTTTGTCTAAAAGAAGTTGTTTTAAAAAAGGTGAAAATTCACTTTTCAATTTTATTCCTCTTTTTTTTTTTGATAAATTTTATTTGAGTATAATGGCATTTGACATAATTCTGTATAGATACTAAATGTTTCTAAGAATTTTATTTAGGTACTATGCTTTAAATTTTTTATATCATTTTAGTACTATCTCATTAATGTTTTTAGCTTTAGATAACTAAAATGATGAGAATTTTAATATTGAATATTTTTTTAAAGATCAATTAAAAACATATGAATATTATTTTATTCTATTTTGAAAATTTTCCATTCTTTTTTGGATTTTATTAAAGGCTTTCATGTTGTTTATTTTTTTAAAAGTTCAAAAAAAAATTATATATAACATTTATATTTGTTAATTCATCTTTAAATAAAATATTCCCTATAATTTTTATTATTATTTTAGTTATATAAAAATAAAAATATTAATAAGATTGTACTAAAATAAAATAAAAAATTAAAAGACATGGTACTTGAATGAAAATGTTTAAAACACATCTTACTTTGGTGGAATTAGGCGAAACAACATACTATTTAAGTAAAATTTACCCTTTTCTTTTTCTTTTGTTTTCTATACTTTTTTTTAATGAAAGATGCAAATCAAATATTATGGTTAGTTCCATTAGAACTTCAAAAGGAATGTAAATTGCAAACATGATTTTTCTTTTTGTACGGATTGAGTGCTTCATTGTCTAACCATTAGCCTAAACTTTTTTTTAATAAAAATTATTTTATATCCAATGATCTAAAGGAAAATAATCAAAGTTCCGTTTTATGATGATGACTGCAATTTTCACTTGAGTGTGCCAAATTTCAAAAACTCATGGACTTTTTAATTAATGGATTAAAGAGGTCAAAGCGTGAAGCTACATAATAGGGTAGGCCATGTCTTGTAAGGAAGGATATATAAATTGATTTGACTGAAAAAATTGATTGAATACTTTTCAACCGCGTAAGTTTCTCTTGATGTTTAAGCGTCCATTGTTGGTACCGTCGTTGATGTCCAGCCAATTGCGGTTAGAGCCGTTAATGTATTATTAAATGTGTGTTTAAGTGTTAGTAATTGAGTTTTACTTGTCTATAGATAAGTCGAATAAATTCACAAACCGATTATAATGTGACAAATAAATTAAGTTATTTAAATTTTAATTAAAAACTCGTATATTAACTCAATTTTTATATGTAAATACTTTTGAATATAAGATTTTAATAAGATATATTATATTATTATATCTCTCATATTGGATTAGTTTATATGACATGATACATAGTTTAAAATGTATTGTAAAATATAAATAAATAATCATTATATATATATATATATTGTGGTATTTATATATAAATTTCTTACAAATGTTTAATTAAGTCTTGAATGATTTTTAAATAATATTTAATTAAGATTTTAATTGAATTGATTCGTGAACTAATGAACGAAATTTCTTCCATTTGAATGTGACTCATTTAATAAACAAACATAAAATAAGACTTGATTTTAGATTACTTAATAAAATGAACAAACTTAATCGAGTCTATATCAATTCGATCCGAATTGATTGACGAGCCGCTTGACTCTTGATAAATGGCTTACGGTGGTTGAATTCTTCTCGTGGTGAAGTTAATTGGAAAATCAAAAATAGTTTTTGACTCTTGATTCACTATCAAGATTCTGTCTCTCTTGGGGTCACTTATTAAACATATATATATATAGTCTTATTATTTATGGTTGCATCGCAACAAACGTCGCCTGGTTGGTGCAAGGAGACATCTCATATATAGTAATAGTCCTCTCGATACCTTGAGACTTGTCCATCGATGCAAAATATTGGTTGGAAGAAGGAAAACCTGCCGCAGCAGTTGAGGAAGTCGCATTTCTGTGAGCAAGGATCAGGCATCACTTCGTCCCAGAACATCATTAATCAATGCGCAGCTATGACCGGCTAGCAAACTAACGTATAATGCTGACCCAGCCCACACATCAAGTCGGGTACCCTTCACCCCACATTTGACCGACGCTATGCCCAGCAATATTGAAATAGCAAGGCCCTTCGCCCCCACAAAGATGTAGCATCAGGGCCCGACCGTAAAAATAAAATAAAATTGGAGCCGCCGAACCAAACAACAAATCCAGCAAAGCTCAAACGGCCCCGCAGCACGTCTCTTGCGGCCTTTTCTTGGGTTCCAGAAGGTAAACAGATTAAGTTCAACACAAACTCGAGGGCCTCCATGTATTTGGGATGTAGGCTAAGCAACTCCAATTTCTTGGGGGCATATCTTCGTATAAATTAACCAAATTATTGTTGTTGACTGATGCATTCGGCCGTTATACTTTATTTAGAAAAAAAAGTTAATAGAACTCAGCATAAAATTTTGACGAACCAAACACTATTTTCAAACCATTCTATAGATAAATAAAATAAAAACATAAATAAACAAATAATAATTAACGGTAAAACAGAATTGTTAATATGCTAAAATCGCCTTAACAAATGTCTTATTAAAATCGGAAACCTAACATCTCCTTACCCATCTTATTTTCTACGTTGGCACTCATATTTTCCAAAAACTTTTATCCCTTTTCAATTTTACACATTTCATTTAACATCCCCAACTCCAAATCTTCCCTCCCACCCTCCACCCACTCTTCAATCAAACACACACCCAAAGCTAAATTAACTTAAATTAAAAATAATAAAACATTAAATCCTTTATTTAAATATTAAATATTAATGTTTTATGAACATCATTGAGAAAATAATTAAAATCAGCATTAATTAAAATGAAAAAAATGTGTTAATGTGTAAAAATATAGATAAAAAAAATTACAATTTTTTCAACTTATTAAATTAGAAAAAATATATTAATATTGTTATTTTTTATTTTAATAACAAAAGTCATAGTATTATTCATTTTATTAATATAGAAAAAATTAGCATTTGATGAACAATAAATAAAATTGTATAATTGTAAGGAATATATGTTTAAACTGATAAAACATTATTGGACATGAAAGATTTAGGTGGTCGGACTGCATTTCGTAAGACGAAAAATAGTCATCCATATGCAAGGAAGGCAATACAACTAATAATTGTTGTAACTGGCAGATACTTAGGCCGGAAGATATTCACGGTGTTCGTCGACAATATAGCGAAGGATATCCTTGTAGAGGAAGTAAAGGAGGTGTTCTCGTCAACTGGAGCAGTATTAGATATTTACATCTACAGGAAGAAAAGGAGATCATCGAACCTGCATTTTGGGTTCATAAGGTATGGCTACGAGAGGGATCGAGGCGGTCGAGGCTGTGAGAAGCATCAATAACATGCTGCACCACGGTATCAGACTCTACGTTAGGCAAGCATTATTCGAGAGGGGTAATACAATCAGATCGAAGGAGTATAGTAGCTCAACGAAGGAGGCCAAAGTGAAAGATGGACCCTAGGTGATCGGTAGCTGGCAGCTAGCTCTAAGGGATGGAAGGATGTTTGCGTCGATTGCTAGAGGTGATGGAGGATACTCATCAGAAAGGCAGCGGAGAGTCATTCCCCTCCAAGTGGACGAGATAGCAAAGGAGTGGTTGGATAGAAATGTGGTAGTGGAATCAACGCAGCCTTTCCTGCCAGAGCTAATCATCCCAAAGCTTATGCAAGAATGGAGATCGGCCACCAAGGTAAGAGATCTAGGAAGATATAAAATCTAAATTACGTTTGATTCTTTAGATGTATGCAACATGGCACTTGCCAAGGATAGTTTGCTCCGTGATTCATTCTCAATTATGAGGAGATGGAGGTTGGAGGATGCTTGTGCACTGCGTCATACATGGGTAGAAATTAGGGGCTTACTTGTGGCAGCCTGGAGGGAAGAAATTTTACGGTCCTTGGTCACTCACTGGGGACGTTGGGTGTGTTGGGAAGAAGAGGGAGACTATGGCCTCTCAATGGAGACAACAAAAGTATTGTTGGACACTGCATGCATGGAAGAAATAAAAGAAACACTGGAGGTACAGATCGGGGAAAGCACAGCCGTGGTGGTAGCTAAGGAGATCGGGCACAATTACGTCCCATGGCAAAACCAAATCCTAGGGGGACGCAGAGGGAGGTCGGAGGCTTCATCGTCTGGTGACAAATCCGTCTGTTTGTCCGGCAACAATTTCTATAATGATGGCCTGCAGGTTTGCTTCTCGAGTTATGATAGATCACAGGAAGAGGAGGAAAGGGGTGGTTCGGGGACCGAGGACAGGTGGCTCGGGGAAGCAAAAGGGGCATCCATGCATGGGAGAGAAGGTGAGGTAGAGAGAGGGTCAACAGAGGTGATGAGCTGCTTTGATAGCCCATAGAGTAGGCATGTAAGTGGGGAGATATAGGGTCAGCTCACTGGGATGGATAACGTCTATACTCTGCCGACAATCCCTAAGCAATTGTGTGCGCAGGGAAATGAGGCAAGTAATAGTACGTGCCAGGCAGGGGATGGACGGGGAAGATCAGTGGTGGAAAGAGGCATGATGGGAGTTGTGGGTCCCAGGGTGGAGAAGTTCACCTTGATAGTGCAACAGGTCTGTGGCTATGTTTCAGCCGACACAGTTGCATGGAATGGGGAGAAGAGGAATTTATCCACTCCTTGGTGCGTAGGAAGGCCTCGTCGAAGGGGAGTGAACTGGATGAGCAGATGTCGGGGCATCCCCTATGCTTAGAGGAACTATTTAGCTGGGAGCTACACAAAGAGGGAAGGACCGACGGACCATTAACAAACAGAATAGTGGGCGGGGACGAGGAGCAAAATAAAAGGAAAAGCCCCGGCGTGGATTGTAAGGAGTATGTGGAGAATGGGGAGGAAGAGGAAACAGGCTCAACTAAGACAAAACTTGTAGGTGTGGATCATGACTTAGAGGGAGAAAAAAGATTAATTCAGAAGTGGAGGGGGAGGAGAGAGGGAGAGGTTGGCAAAGACTAGGATTTGATCATTATCAACGACGGGCCGCAGAATGGTGAGGTAATGGGATCTTTTGGCATACCACCCGAGTTCGAAGGTGTGGGAGGGATTGATGGTCACGATGGTCCTTTGTCAACGAAGAAGAGGGTGGATTCATAAATTAAAGAAAGTAGGATGGAAGGGGAAGAGCTAAGCATAGCGAGACAGACTTGGCAATTTGGAAAGCAAATCGGGCTTTCTTCAGGTGAGGAAGGAAAGTGTATAGAAAAACTGGCGGGTTTGAGGAGGAGTCAGAGAAAGATCTGAAGAAGGCAGTTATAGAAGGCCTTATCAGAATGAAGGGAGAAAGCACCACTGATTATGATAATCATTAGTTGGAATGTAAGGGGGATCCAGGCACTAGGTAAAATTTCAAGCATCCAGCGCTCACAACAAGAAAAGTGAGTTTGAGCGACGTTTTCTATGATAATAGGGCGACAGAACGGATTTTGTTGCCCTTTGTTCTATTTTGGGCGACGAAAATATATTGTTGCCCTTTGTTTCTTTAAGGCAACAAATGTTTATAGTCGTTGCCCTTGTTTTATTTAGGACAACAAACTCTTATAATCGTTGCCCTTTGTACTTTTAGGCTACGATTTAATTATTTTGTTGCCCATAATATAGTGTTGGGCAACAATATTATGTTTTCGTTGCCCATACCTTAGCAAATAATTGCTAAAAATTTTAAAATCAACACTTTAGGGCAACAAAATCTTATAACCGTTGCCCTTTGTACTTTTGGGCTACGATTTATGTTTTCGTTGCCCATACCTTAGCAAATAATTGCTAAAAATTTTAAAATCAACACTTTAAGGTATATTTAATATGGGAAGTACACTCTATTATATACTCAAATGAAAACATAAAATATCAAAACTATGTTGAAATGTGTGTTTGTTTAAATTGTAAAATTAATTTTCTTTATTAAATAAGGGGGCGCTCCCGTAGGGGTCTAGGGGCAGCGTAAAATCAATTTATAATAAGTAAAATATATTGTTTGATATGATAATAAGGGCAACGAAATTAATCTCGTTGCACAAAAATAAGTTTGGGCGACGAAATTAATCTCGTTGCACAAAAATAAGTTTGGGCAACGATTATATATTTTGTCGCCCATGGTACTCTTTTTTTTTGGCGCCCAAAATTTTTACCTCTACCGCCGTATATTTTTTTTATGTGTTTTTGTTTAAAAAAAAACACGCATGCGGCACGCCTGCCGCCTCCTTTCCTTTTCTCTCTTCTCTTACCCTGTCCCGACTCTCCCCTGCGCTGCGCTTGCCTTGCGCCTGGTAGCAGCCCCTCAGCCCAGCCACCTCTTCTCCCCAGCTCCAACAGTCGCTGCCGGCCACAACTCCGACCGCCACTGCCAGCCACCGCAACCAGCAGCAGCGGGTGGCAGCAGCAGCAGCAGCAGGCCGTGGCAGCGACGAGCCGCGCTGGTTGCGCCGCCGTCCGGCCACGGCAGGCCCTGCTGACCACCGGCGAGCTGTCCCCCTTCCCCGACGAAGCTTCCCTGGCCTTCCTTTGTCCCGATTTGTCGGTTTCGTTGGTATAATTTTCTGAAAAACCCTAATATTAATTCGTTTAATTGAGTATGATTTAGCTTGTGATAAGCTAAATTAATTGTTTGATAATGTATATATGTGCTGCAAGAATGATTTGGATAGGTTAATTGTATGGTTATGTTGAAATTTTGGAAAATTTGAATTTTTGGCGGGGTTATGTCCGAATTTTTCAGATTCGTCCGATTTAGCTATTTTGGGGAAATTGATTATACAATATGTTTTAAAATGTATCTAATTTCATGTTGGAACCGTCAATTTGAGAAATTTATGCAGAATTTATTGGAATTTGATTTCTAGGTCAAAATTCATGTGTGATCAAATTGGGTCATATAATTGAGTCGTTCCACTCAATTGATTGTATAATATTGTTTAAAATGTATTTAATTTTATATTGGAAGTGTTGATTTGGGAAATTGTGCATAATTGATCGGAATTAGATTTTTAGGTCAAAAATCCCGCAGGTTTAAATTAGATTGTGTAATCGGGTTATTTTATTCAATTGGCTATATAAATTACATTATAATATGTTTAATTACATTTCCGAACTGTCAATTGATATGTTTTGGCAAGAATTGATCGGATTTGCGTTCCGGGATCAAAAACCCTAATTGTGCTAAATTGTGTATTTCTTTTATTGGTTTTGAGTAATTAATTATTTGATATGTTATAAAATGTGTTTAATTGCATTTCTAAACATTCAATTTGATTGAATTAATAGAATTCAACCGAATTGTATTTTCGGGCATAAAACCCTAGAGTTCAAGTGAGATTATGAAATTGGTTAATTGTGTAGTTGTTTTTCTAAAATTAAATTTATAGAAGTAGTTGAAATGATCCTAATTGTATTTGAATTGATTTGGTCGATTGATTATATTTGAAGATAGTCATTGATTATATTTGACCGATGAACATTTCCTAATATATGTTTTCCTATTTGCTTTTACATGTATAGTCATTGTTTCAAAAATGCCTGGGGATAGAAGTTGGATGAACTATAAGGGAATAAATGATAGGAGAAAGCCAGAGTATATTGAAGGTGTTAATGAATTTTTAGAATTCTGTTTTGGTGGAAAAGAAGAGGAAATTTTGCTAAAATGCCCTTGCTTGAATTGTAATTTTATTTTAGCCCAAAATCAACGTACTATGTGGATTCATTTGATGATGTATGGCATCAAGAATGATTATAATCCATGGATTTTTCATGGAGAAAGTGATGGCAGCAGTATCAGGGGTGATAATAATAGTATTCATAATACTTATGATGAAGAGACTAGAGTTATTGCGGATGATGAGGCAGATCTTGATAATATGGGTCCGTTGGTACAAGATGTGACAAATGTTCAATTTTCCATGGGTATTGATAATATTGAATCAGAAGTAGGGTGTCAGTCTCTTGAGGAAAATGGTGTTGGTTTAGAGAAGTTTTTTAAGTTGATGAAAGATGTTGAGACAGAGTTGTATGCAGGTTGTAAGACATTCTCAAAATTAGAATTTTTGGTTAACTTACTCCATATCAAAGTGAGTAATAAATGGAGTAATAAATCTTTTGATATGCTACTTCAAGTTTTGCATAGAGCCTTTAACTTTGATAAAGAATTTCCTAAGACATCGTACGAAGCAAGGAAATACACTAAGGAACTTGGGTTGAATTATGTAAAAATTGATGCTTGCATTAATCATTGCATATTATTTTGGAAAGAATATTCTCAATACAATAGTTGTCCAGTTTGTGGATGCTCTAGATGGAAGGATAAGAATCAAGATGATGGAAGTAGCAGTGATGGTGATGGGTTGCATATGAGAAATAAGGTGCCTCAACTAGTCTTACGCCATTTTCCTTTAATCCCTAGGCTTCAAAGGATGTATAGGTGCTCTAAATTAGCAGAACATATGCGTTGGCATAAAGAGCATCGTCCAGACGATGGAATTATGAGGCATCCTGCAGATTCAAAAGCTTGGAAGTTTCTAGATGAATTATTTCCCACTTTCTCCGCTGATCCACGGAGTGTTAGGTTGGCACTTGCGAGTGATGGGTTCAACCCTGGAGCACACTTAAGTTCCAAGTATAGCATATGGCCTGTTATTCTTGTCCCATATAATTTACCTCCTTGGATGTGCATGAAAAGTGCTTACTTCATGTTATCTTTGTTAATTCCTAGTCCAAAATCACCAGGTAATGATATAGATGTATTTTTGCAACCACTAATAGAAGAATTGAAGGAATTATGGGAGAATGAGGTTAGGACATTTGATGCACATACTGGTGAGGTGTTTAATATGCATGCTGTTTTAATGTGGACAATTAGTGATTTTCCAGCATACGCTAATTTGTCTGGATGGAGCACAAAAGGGACCCTTGCTTGTCCTAATTGCCATAAAGATACTTGCTCTCAAAGATTAAAGCACTCTCGTAAGCACTGCTATTTGGGACATAGGAGATTCTTGGAACCGGACCATAAATGGCGATTGAATAGGAAAGACTTTGGTGTTGGACACACTGAAAGAGGGCCCCCACCAGAATCACTTTCTGGACATGATATTTTGGAGGAATTGAGTGGAGTTATAAATGTCACATTTGGAAAAAGTAAATCTTTTAAGCGAAAGAGATCTGAGCGATACTTGGTGCATCAATGGAAGAAAAAGAGTATTTTTTTTGAACTCCCGTATTGGAAGCATTTGTTAATTCGGCATAATCTAGATGTGATGCATGTTGAGAAGAATATTTGTGACAATATCTTGGGCACATTGTTGGATATACCCGGAAAAAATAAAGATACTTTGAATGCTAGATTAGACCTTGAGAATATGAAGATGCATCCGCATTTACGTCCTAAGTTGGTGGGGGAAAAGTTTCATATTCCGAAGGCATCTTATAGTTTAACATTATTTGAGAGGAGGGAGGTCGCTGCCCTACTAGCAAATTTGGCAATTTCAGATGGCTATTCATCTAATATATCAAGATGTGTAAGCTTGGAAGATGGTAGGATTTCTGGAATGAAGAGTCATGACTGTCACGTGTTTATGCAAGATTTACTTCTACCGGCTTTTCGAGGTGTGTTAGATGATAAGGTGCTTCAACCTTTGGTAGAGTTGAGTAGATATTTGAAGCAACTATGTTCAAAAACATTAAATATTGATGTGTTGGAGCAAATGGAAAGAGATATAGCCATCACCCTTTGCAAATTGGAACGGCTATTTGTTCCTTCTTTTTTTGATGTGATCGTGCATCTAACTGTGCACTTAGCTAGTGAAGCAAAGCTAGCAGGACCTGTGGCTTATCGTTCAATGTGGCGCTTTGAAAGGTAATGTAAAGTTATAATTGAAATACCCCGAAAATTTCTAATTTATAAATTATATTTAAAATAGGTTTTATTAGAAAATTATTTAAATGAATTACTTTTATTAAAATAAAAGGGGTATTTAATTAAGAAAATTCAAGAAGAGATTTATAATTATTTTAATTAGGAGGAATTTGGGTATTTTAGCTAATTAAGCATTTTATTTAAAGAAAAAGTAATTAAATAAATTATTTTATTTAAAATAAGAAGGAGAAAATAGTTTCAAATTTTTAATATTTTTATAAGTAATTTAATTGGAGAAAAATTAAGGTGTTTGCTAATTAAAAAGGAATTTATGAAAAATCCCTCAAAAATCCTAATTTAGCCAAAAAAATAATAATAAAAATGAATTTAAATATTATTTTGTATACATCAAATATTTTAAATAATTTAAATAGCCCATATTATTATTTTTCCTTTTTCCCTTCTTCTTTTTCCTTTTCTTCCCTCTTTCTCTTTCTTCTTTTCTTTTCCTTCTTCCCCCCCCCTCTTCTCGCCCGTTGGGCCAGCCCTCGGCCCAATCCCCTTTCTTCTTCTCCTTTCCGAGGCCCAGCGCCGTTTGGCCCGCCCTCGCACAGTGAAACGCAGCGTTTCGCCCCTCCTTTCGCTGAAACGCTGCGCGCCGAATAAAAGAAGTAGCCGTTGCTGCCAGCTAATCTCGACGCCGCGTTTTTCCCATAAATTACCCAAAACTCCGCGTTTTGGTAGAATCTTTCGACCGTCGCCGAACCGGCCGGTCTTCCCCTTCTTTTCTTTTCTCCCGGACCGCCGGTCCGGCCACCCTCTTCTTCCTCCTCGCGTGCCCGACCTGCCACAGCGCCGCCACCTGCACGCCACCTGCACGCCGCCTGCACGCCGCCTCCCCTTTTCTGCCCTGCCGGCCACCCTCCCTCGACCAGCCGACACCCCCAGCACCCCTAGGCCGCCGCACCCTTTTCCCCTTCTTTCCCCGACCAGCCTGCAAGTCTGCCATGGCAGACCTGCGTCGGTCGCCACCACCGGCCGGCGTGCCCTGAGTCGCCGCCTGACCGTCCTCCCTTGTTTCCCCTCGATCCTCCCAAATCCCGGCCTATAAATACCCCCTGAACCCCCCGACGTTAGCCACACACAAACCACCCAACCCAGCAATTCTCCCTTGCGCCGCCTCCTCTTCAGATCACTGCCCCGTCGCCGCCGCCCATCTCCGCCGCCTGAACCACCCCCGAAACTCCTCCCTGCAACGCCATCCACCCAACCAGGCCTCCCTCACCCCTCTGGTCGCTCTGCACGCGCCGCCCCAGGCGTGCAAAGCACCCTTCCCGACCAACCGCACCTCCAGACCCAGCCACCCTTCTCGCCGCCGCCCACCACCGCGCCGCCACTTCTAGCACCCCCTCTACCTCCCGAAACCACCCGGAGAGCTTCCCCGACCTCCCTAGACCACCGTTTTCCCTGCCCCCCTCTCCTCTTCCTTCCTTCTTCCTTCCACCTCTCCTCCACCCTCTTCTCCCCCAGCGCCGTCGCCGCCGTCGCCGCCGCCGCCGCGCGCCGGGCACCACCACCTGAGCCACCAACACCCTAGGTAGTTCTCTAAACTCCCCAACCCCTAAACCTTTATTATATAAGTGCTAATTATTTTAGTAGCAAAAATTAATATTAATTTTACTATTATTATTATTATTATCACTATTAATATTATTACTAGAATTATTAATATTACCATTATTATTATCACCATTACCATTATTATTATTACTATTGGTATTATTATTACTATTGTTATTATTATTATTATTATTATTATTATTATTATTATTACACCTAACCTTGAAACATTTATAACTATTGGTCTTACTAATACTAGTGGGCCATAACCTTAGTATTTTATTTTAACATCATAATCGCCATTATTATTGCTAGTATTACTTTTATTATTATTATTATTATTATTATTATTAGTATTATTATTACTAGTATTATTAATATTACTATTATTACTATCATCATTATTATTAATATTATTATTATTAATATTATTATTATTCACTATTATCATTATTATTAATAACATTGAACTACTACCATTAAACAATAAGTGTTATTAAAATTACTTTAAATTATTGTAGCTACTTTCATTAGTAGTAGCTTGATTAACTACTTTGAGAATATTAACCATACTTCACTTATAAAAGTAACATTACTAGTCTTCGCCCTAATGGTAAGGTAAAGAGTAGGGGTAAGATAGAAAAGAATAGTGTTTCGGTCGGTGGAAAAGTAACCTCAATTTTCCCTCTTATAGGCGAGTCAAGTCGACACTCGGAGGAGGCGTAGGAGCGTGCTCCAAGACCGGTGTCGTGTTAGGTAAGGACGAGGCTAAGGCCAACTCTGTGTATTGTATGTTTTACCTGCCTTGTATGCCATATGCGATTGCGTGCTTTAATTTATATTTTATCTGTACATTTATGTAGCGCAGCTTGGAACCAAGGTACGTTCCCGTACTCTTGTTTATATGTACTAGTATGGTATGGTGCAAGGATGGTGTGGTGTGGTGTGACATACATGCTAGAATGTTTTGATGAGGAGTTGTGGAGTGGGGGCTTGGAAAGAGAAAAATAAGTGAATAGAATAACCAAAGGGAGGTACGTTGGCTAACGTAGGTGAGAATGACCTAGGCAATTTATGATTAATAAATGGATGGAGAAAGGGGGGATTAAATAAATAGGAGAGTGGAAGAGAGTAAAGATGCTTGGGGAACACTAGGGTTTGCATGGGAATGATAGAGTTGGCAGGGTGGAAGTGTTAAGGTGTGCATGGGGTGGTTAAGGTCCGCATGGGGGCGAACCTTACGTATGGAAAGTTACTTTGGGGCATAGGGAAGGTAATGGGAAGTTTGTTTGGGAGTTTGGAGGCTCTAGGTGAAAAATAGTACGTGGGATAAAATAAGGATACATAGGGACCGACTAGGGTTTGGGATGGAAACCCTAATTTGAGGAGGTGGAAAGGAAAAGGAAAATAATAAGAATTTATGAGGAAGAGTGAAGTATGTGGGGGAGTTGAGTTGAGGGTCATGATTTGGGTTTCCGATGCGAGAAGTATGTTAAATACAAAGGGTGTTAGTGGCTTAATATAAGCGTAAGAGACAGCTCGGTGACCTAAACCAAGTGAGGATATAGATAAGATTGGATGTGTGACCTGTGTCCTATGTGCTGTGGGTGCCTTATATGAATGTCGTGTTGTATTCTAAATTTTGTTATCTTACTTGGTTCGTGGGTAATGTGGCTTGGAAACAAGACATGTACTTATGTTTTTATTAACATGTAATAGTACGATTATGTTGTCAGTTTGATGTGATTTGTTGAGAACTCTGGCCATGCATGACAAAGATATGTCCTCGAATAAGATACATTAAGACACTAACGACTTACAGTGAAAGATGTTGAGCCGAACCCAGACCGGTCCACCGGCTATAATAGTGGCAGGGTATCTTACCCTCGCGACCGTTCCACCGGCTATAATAGTGGCAGGGCATAAGCCCTCGCGACCGTTCCACCGGCTATAATAGTGGGGGATTTCGTGCTCAACAAACACAAAAGGGTAAAAGTGATAAGACATGGAAAAGATATAAATGGTTACAGTTGAATACCTTGTGAGGCGGAGCCAGACCGGTCCACCGGCTATAATAGTGGCAGGGTATCTTACCCTCGCGACCGTTCCACCGGCTATAATAGTGGCAGGGCATGGCCCTCGCGACCATTCCACCGGCTATAATAGTGGGGTTCCCACACTCACATGGTCTGGATAAGATGATGATCGATTATACCTAGAGACCTGATTAAAGAAAAATGTTATCTGATTTGTAACCTGTGTGTTTATATGTGTTATCGCATTCTATCTACGCATCTAAGCTATGTCTGCTATGTTATGTATCCTTGTGTGTGGGCCTTAGCGCGTCTGTTACCTTACTCAGTACGTAGCGTACTGATCACCCGTTTCATGGGTGCTGCTCATTCCCACGAGCAGGAGATCCCTTTGATCTTGTGCAGGTAGGAGACCATATCTTCGATGCCTATGATACCTACGAGGCATCGGGTGGGGCAGAGCGTTGAGCTTAACCTGGCTTGGGGATCGAGAACGAGTTGGCCGGATTCCATTTCAGACTTTGTATTTTCTTATTTAACTGTATTTCGTTCTATGCTTTATGTTTGTGATTCGCGTTTTTAAGTTGTAATCTTAAACCGTACCCTAAGTTGTATTTTTCAACGATATCCTAACTGATGTTGACTCCTGTTTTCATGAATGGCCTATGTTATGTACGTACTTATGTTTTGCGGATGGTTTAGTTAGCCTTAGCACTTAGTATCGGAGCGGTAGGAATGAACCGGTCTGGTACTAAGTGTGGCGGTAATACCCCCGAGTTTACGGTCTTTAAATCTTCGCTTCTGCCAAAACTTTGATTTAAACGAAATTTTTCAGTAGCAAATTTGGGGGTGTTACAATAATATTTTAACAGGATATATTTTTTAATTGATTATTTTGTAATGTAAACGTAAAATTGTGACTTTTTTCTTATTGTAGGGAAATGCGTACTTATAAATCGTTTGTAGGCAACAAGGCATGTCCAGAAGGGTTGATTGCAGAAAGTGAGATTGCAGATGAATGCCTTACATTTTGCTCACGGTATTTGAGTAAAATAGAGACACAATTTAATCGTGAAGAGAGGAATGATGATGAGAATCATCCACTTCCCTATAGCTTATCTATTTTCTGTAAGTATGGTAAGCCATTAGGGAAGGCTACACTTAAAGAGTTAAGCTTTAAAGACTGGGAGCAAGCGCAACTGTACATTCTAAGAAATTGTGAAGAAGTTCAACCATTTTATGAGTAAGTGAGATTATTTTAATTTATATAGAATACACAATATGTAGCAAGGGCTACAAAGATTAATAATTGTTCTTTATGATATGGAGTATATGAATGACAATGAAGGACAACTTGTTGCTTTTGTTAAATGGTTTGAAAAAAGAGTAAGTGAACTTATAATCTATATGAATTAAATAATAGATATATTATAGTAATAACGTATGTCTTACGTTATTTCTTTTAATTTTTATGTAATATAGATAACAGAGTTGAGAGATGCTGGGGATGAAAGGATTACAGATGAACTATTATGTCTAGCTCGAGGTCCAATGAGGAATGTGCTTACATATGAGGGATATATTGTGAATGGTTTTAGATTTCATACAAGAAAGCGCCAAAGAAGAAGGAAGACACAAAACAGTGGAGTAATGGTAAAAGGAGATGATGATAGTGGAGGTGTGGATTTTTACGGGTTACTAGAGGAGGTGATTGTGTTGGAATATGACCCTATCAAAAATTATGGTAGTCCTACTACCATTATTTTTAGATGTGAATGGTTCAATGTATGGGATAAGAGGATGGGGGTAAAGAGAGATGATAAATATGGAATTACCCTTGTTAATGTTAACAATAGGTTAAGATATAATGAGCCTTTTGCGCTAGCCTCTCAAGTAGGGCAAGTTTTTTATGTAAAGGCCCATAAAGAACCTCAGTGGAGGATAGTTGTCAAAACAAGTCCTCGAAATCATTTTGATTTTCCTATTATTGAGGACATTGATGATGATAGTGAACCTTCAAATGCAAATTGGGAGAATGAGATGACTACTACGATTTCTGATATGCAAGATTTAAATTGGGATGAAATTCCTTTGGTACGTGATGATACTGAACCTGATTTAGTTGATATTTGTGACGTTGAAAGGGCTATGAATAATGAGGAGGAGGAGGAGGAGGAGGAGGAGGGACTCGAAGATGAAAATGGTGAAGTTAATATTACTTTGGATTTGTGGTTTTGTTGAAACCAAACACAACTATCTGAAGGACTCTTGGAAGAGTAGGGTTTGGAGGAACGGGTCGATTTAATGGAGGGACTCAATGACTCTAGGTAGGAGCGAAGGCTTAATCATTGGATGGGACTCTCAGGTTTTCAAGTTACGACAATGTACGAGCGGTAACAAGTGGATCTTTTTAGAAGGAGGGTTGGGCCTTCACTGGTTCCATTACAGGATTCTCTTGGTTTATGGAAACTCGGACTCAAGAGGGAGGAGGAATCTGTGGGACGAGCTTTAGGAATTATGCCATCTGTGCAACGTTTCGTTGTTAGTCATGGGGGACTTCAATGAGGTTAGAAATTAGAATGAAAGGAAGGGAGGCTGGGTGGATCAAAGCAGTGTTCGGGATTTTAACGAGTGGATCGACAAAATGGGCCTTATCGACTTGAAGCCATTTAACTTGATGTTCTCGTGGCATAAGGTGGGGTCTGCAAGCCTTCTGGATAGATTCTTAGTCAGCCCCTCTTGGTTGACTATGGTTTTGGGACTATCCTGTGTGGGGTTGGGCTGATCACTTTCGGACCACAACCTTATCTCCCTTAGGGTGAGGACAAATGGGTTTGGACTGAAACCTTTTAGGACTTGGGATATGTGGCTCTCTCATCTACAATTTCGGGATTTCGTCTCTAATAGTTGGGAAAAGCTAGGAGGGAGGTCTTGCTAGTCAAGAATGAAACAAATGAAGGGCATGCTGAGGATTTGGAATAGGGAGGTCTTGGGGATATTTTTTCGAAGATAGATACTCTGGAATAGGAATTGGCCAAGGTGGATGTTGTTGTCAAAGATAACAACTGTAGTGAAACCGACATTGCTAGAAGATCGGCTTTGATGTCTCAGCTTTAGAAATGGCACAAAAGCAAAGAATCCTACTGGAAGTAGGTGGCTAGGGTTAGAGATTTTTAAGATTGTGATAGAAACACAAGGTACCTCCATACAGTAGCTGCGGTAAGGAAAAAGAAGGCTACTATTAGCAGAATAGTAGAAAAGGGTGATATAATAGTATAGCCACTAGAAATCAAGAAGGTGATTACCGAGTATTTTGAGGAGTTGTACAAGCACGTGGACCTTCCGGATATTAGCCTATCTACCGATGGATTACGTCGGTTAACCAAGGAGATAAGTATAGAAGTAGAAAGGATCCCTACAAGGGAGGACGTTCGGGTAGCAGTATGGTCTTGTGAGCCCTCAAAAGCGCCAGGCTATGACTGATATAATTTCGGCTTTATCAGGAAAATGTGGGGAACCATAGAAAAGGACTTCACCGATGCTGTTGTGGATTTCTTCAGCACGGGTCATCTTCCGCCCGCCCTCAACACCACTTTGATCACTTTAATCCCCAAAGTGGTGGACCCTGAGGAGGTTAGACAGTTTAGGCCAATCAGTTTAATTGTAGGGTTGTTCACGGTTCAAATATCCGATATTTCGGATATTTGATTGTCGGATATTTGAAATTTCGGATATCTAAAAATGATATTTGATATTTGATTTGAAACTTCGGATATCCGGAAGATCGGATATTTGAATTTTCGGATCGGATATCATCGGATATCAAATATATCCGATATTATTCGAATACAATTTCAAATATAAAAAAAATTTACCAAATGACAAATATATTTTATATTATCCGATTTGTTGAGCGAATGCTGAGCAAATATCCGATTCGCTTAGCAAATATCCGACTTATTCAACAAATATCCAATGTTAAAACTAAAATAAGAAAGGAGTGGATGGAGTATATCGGTATGCAGAGTATTTTTATTTTTATTTTTATAAATATCTAAAAAGGGATTATATTAAAAATATAATTTTAATTAAATTAAATTTTGCCTCAAATAATAAATAAAGTAAGTAAAAATTATACACAGACACATCTAAATTTATTTATATACAATTATATATAAAATAAAAAATTATAAAAAATATATAAATATTTTTTCTTCGGATCGAATATTATTTGTATTTGTCGGATCGGATATTTGATTTGTTTGACTTTTCGTTGACCAGATCGGATATTTGATTTGAAAAAAAAAATCGGATCGGATATTTGTTTTTTCGGATCGGATCGCTTCGGATATCGGATCGGATAAGCAGATATCGGATAACATGAACAGCCCTATTTAATTGGTTGTATTTACAAGGTGATTGCAAAGATCCTGGCCCATCGATTGAAACAAGTGGTGGATGAGCTAGTGAGAAATTCCCAATCAACTTTTATTGAGGGGAGGAGCATTCTAGATGGGCCCTTGGTTGCTAATGAGATTGTTCAATGGGCTAGAAGACGGAAACGATCGAAGGGAGTCATGATCAAACTGGATTTCCAAAAGGCCTATGATAGTATCACATGGGAGTTTGTTGAAAACATTCTGGATATTATGGGCTTTGGACACAGATTCAGAGGCTGAGTTAAAGAGAGTATTTCAACCGCAAGCATTTTGATCCTTATCAATGGGTCCCTCTCAACATCCGTTAAGGTGGGTGGGGGACTAAGATAAGGCGACCCTATTTCTCCTTTTCTTTTTGTTCAGACTGTGGAGGCTTTTAACCAACTCATCAAGCGAGGAGTGGATCAATGACTTCTATAGGGAATTAAGATAGGGAAGGACAACGTGGAAGTTACCCACCTCCAGTTTGCAGGATGATACGATGATTTTCTGTGGGGCATCAGCTTCAAATGTCAGGAACTGGAGAAGCTTGATCGACTGTTTTTATCTCCTATCGGGCTTGCAGGTCAACTATAGCAAATCGACTCTAATCGGCCTGGGAGTGGATGGGATTTTCTAGAAGGAAGCTGCTGAGATAATGGACTGCGAGGAGGGATGTCTACCTATCAATTATCTTGGCCTACCGTTGGGGGCTCACGCAGGAAGAAGAGAAACCTGGAAACCAGTGATCGATAAGATAAAGCAGAGGTTGTCTGGGTGGAAGGCTAGGGTCCTATCAAGAGAAGGAAGACTTGTCCTGATTAAAAGCGTTCTAAATAGTCTGCCATTATATTTCATGAGTTTGTTCAGAATTCCAAACGAGGCCGTGAAGGAAATCATCAAGATTCAGAGGAATTTTTTCTAGAGCGATGATGGAGATAGAAAGAAGCTTCCTTTGGTCAAATGGAGTCTCATTCAAAGGCCTAAATCGTTAGGCAGCTTGGGAGTGGGGGATATTGTGGTAAGAAACAACGCGTTACTTTTCAAATGGTGGTGGAGAATCTTTACAACGGAAGGGGCATTATGGAAGAAAATCATTTCTTCAATCTACTCGAGAGATCGACTAGGGTCTTTAGAAATTCCATCTTCAAGCACAAGGTGGTCCCCGTGGATGGATATAGGCCAAATAGGGAGGGACTTACCTCACCTGAGATCGGGATTGAAGCATATGCTTGGGGATGACAAAACTATTAGTTTTTGGCACAATGATTGGTCTGGGAAAGGCCCTTTGAAGGTCCTTTTCCCAAGGTTATTCAGTGTAGCAGAGCATCAAGATCACAAGGTGGCAGGGATAGGCAGTTGGGAGGGACCTTATTGGGATTGGAGATTTTAGTGGAGGAGGCAGCTGTTCAGGTGGGAAGAGGCCCAAGTGGAGCAACTTCAGCTATCTCTACAGTAGGTTTGTCCATGAAAGAATAAACAAGATTCGATTGTATGGACCCATGATGAGTCTGGTGTCTTCTCAATGAGCTTGTTCAGCCAGAGATATTATCAGCTTATATTCGGGGATGATTTGAGTACCAGTCCAACCAACTTAATGTGGATAAGCTTAGCACCCTCGAGGTTTAAACTCACAGCTTGGTTTGCGGTGCAACAAAGACTCAACACAAAGGAAAGACTGACCAGGTTCCAAATCATTGACTCGCTTGAGGCCTCTTGTCCATTTTGTGGAACGGAAGAAGAATCAACTAACCACCTTTTCCTGCACTGTTTGGTGAGTGGAAAGATCTAGTACGACATCTACAATTGGATTGGATATTCCTGGGTAATGCCCAATTCAGTCGAGGACAACGCTTCTGCTTGGTTGGGAGCCTTCAGTAAAGGTTTGAGGGGGGATATTTGGCGAGCCGCGTTCTTTGCTATTATAGGCACCATTTGGGAGTTCAGAAATAGAAGAGTGTTCGATAATACCGATGTTTGCAGGGGATGGTTGCTTATGCTTATTAAGTTGATAATAGGATTTTGGATCAAATATGACAGAAAGGAATTTCCATATAGATCGGATGAGGTGATCCATAATGTCCAGGCCGTGGTAAGATAGAATTTTCATCTATCGCCTTGTTGCCAAGACACGTGATAGGCCTTTTAGTTTTTTAGAATTCATCTCGTTTGTATCTATACCTTTTGCTCCAAACACTTTTATCTATCCAAAAAAAAGATCTAGGTGGTCGGCTCGTTGGTGAGAGGACATATGAGTCAGTCACATGAATGATGGGGGGGGGGAGCAAAAGGTGAGTCAAAAGACTCCAAAACCAAACTTCTCCTCATGAAGATAGATAAAGCGGTTGAGTGAGTGAGGAAGAGGGCTTTTGGGTAAGTCACATAAGTAGTGGGAGGAGGTGTTATGTTGTGAGGGATATGCTACGACTGACTTATCCATAAAGTCTAAAATTTATATAATAAATAAATAAATAACATTATTAAGTATTTTTAATTTACTAATTATTGAATTTGATGGTCGATAATGTGCATTACAAATTAGAAGCTTCAAAAATTAAGATTGAAGGAGGAAAAGAGAAAAAACAAAAGGACGAGTGTGAGAGGAGAAAAGCAATTTTATCAAACCATAAAATATCCAATTTTGAAAGGCGTGAACTCAAAAAATAAAAAAAAAATAGTACGTAACAACATCCTAAAAAACCTAATATTTTTAACAAGTTAGAAATAAGAATAAACAATCAATTTTTAAGATGTGAGATAAAAAGTCTTATGGGACATAACTAATGCGTAAAAAACTCTTAAATAAACGATTAAACTTCAAACTAATTAATGCTAAATTCATTAACATCCTTATATACTTCTTGCTCAAGCATAATATTCCCCCGATGAGATAATGAGGTCCTCAAAGGAAGAACAGAAAAAAAAAATCAGTTGTTGAGATGTGAGATAAGTAGCAGCCGTACATCACCTCGTGGATATGACTGCATGTACGGTAGCAATTCATCCGGTCTAACTGCCTCAGTTATATCCGTCACATCAAGATCTGCTTGATTAGCCAAGACCATAAAGTAATTGAAAGTATCTATATTCCGAATCACATTCGAAACAAAGGCAACAGGACCAGACTCCAATTGAAGGTATAAGAAGTCTGTAGTAAAGGCAGCAGGCTTTGTTTCACCGGGAAGAGATATGGTTTTGCATTTATGATCATCATCTGAATTCGTCGAACCACCCTCAAGACCAGCACCATTAGCATACCCGTTCTTGCACGCCGCAGCCGGAACAAACTCTCCACCGCCCTTCTTTTGATGACTGCAGCATTGGGAAGTACGATCAAGGAGGACTGAAAGTACACGAACAAGATGAGGGAAGCAAGCTGGATTGTACAATACATCTGAAGCCAAACTGCGAGACAATAGCCAGATTTTAATCACAAGAGTACGGATCACATTCTGAACTCCGCACAGCATCTGAAACAAGGGACTATTATAACTATTGCAGCTCCCGGGCACATTATCAATTTATGATGAATGTAAAAAAAATAGGACGGATTTTAACAAAAATTGCAAAGTGAAGATGTCACTGAAGTTGGTGCTAGCATCGACAGGTAGCCAGAGATTCCCTGGTCAGCTGCAATATCAGACACTGGACTCGAAAAATATAGATTGCCATGTATTGCTTACACTATATCAGGCTTCAGAACCCGGAGCTCACTTTCTTTTGCGGATTCCCACAGTAAACTTATGCACTTCACCTGAAACAAGTCAGAAGGATATATTGGTACAGAACTTCCATAAAACATGATTCCTGCCACACCAATATTTTAAATGCAAGTATGCCTCATTTTTCTTCTGCAAATGTTACGAATTTGCATTTGGATGCATTGTAGTTTGTACGCACAGAATTTGCTTAGGCAATTAGGTCCTTCAGAAAGGGAGACCCTTGAAAGACTCCTAGCATGACCAAATCCCTTACACAAGGAGGCATTTTAAAACACTTCCTGCCATAATCAAATCACCTTGTTATGGGAGCAGATTCACAAGTATGAAGCATAGCTTCAATGCTTGTGGAATCTACTTATGATGACTGCCACCTCAATTCTTAGAGCTCGGCGCAGATAGAGTAATATGCAGATCATGAACTTGCTGGTGGTCTCCCATTCTTTTTGTCCATATATGCAGGAAAGACCAAGCAGTATGAACAAGATGAGGCTATCCGAAGCCCCGCGTAAGAAGAAATTCAAGAGATATTAGTTGTCTAAAGCTTTAAATTTAAAGTTAAAGGAAGTAATTTACTGCTCACCCTATCCATGCTATTTATATGGTTCAGTTCCAAGTTATGCTTCAAATTTGCTAAACTTGACAGGTCACCATCACTTAATACAACCTGCAATAAATTTCAATGAATCGATGAGTATTATATGCAGATCCAGAATGTTGTAATAAGTATTCGAACAAGTGTTTTCCATGGTGACAATCATAAACATGATATCCAGCCAGAGCTGCAAACATGTCTAACCCATATATAAGAGCATTCATTAATGAAGTCAAAGCAGGAAACATTTTCCACAACATTGAATCCGGGAAGCAAAGTAGGAAACAAGGTAGGAACAGAACTTGTCACAAAAGATTCATCACTTGTATTAGCAAACTTATCAGCTCAATCCTTGTGCCAAAAACAGGACAATTATTTAATGAGAAAAAAACAATAGAGATGGAATAGAAAAACTCAAAACGGACTGCCATTTGTATTCTTCTGAAACCCCATAAGGGAACTAAAAGAAAAAGGAAAATGACGAGTTCATTACATGACTCATGTTCAACATGGAAGCACAGCAATACAACAACCTCATGGTCTGCATGAATGAAATTATTGTATACTAATGATCCTTGATTTAGGAAATATTGTGATGTCCCCAATATTTTTGTTACGGTAATAATAATTACATGAACATGAGACTGGATTTTACTTTGAATAATAAATCAGAAGAAGAAGAGTATTAATTACAGGCCGGAAAGCACCACTCTCCCTGAATGAAGATCATTTGTTCAATAGGCTAAACATGCCCAATAAGAAGTTATTTATCAAGAATTCAGACCTATGCTATCTAATTGCTCAGTGACATGCAAATGAATATCAGTCAGCATAGCTTGTGGAGTGGTTGACTCATCATTTATTTGCTAATGAGAATATTCTCCCTAACAGATAAAGAAAAGAATAAAAACAACATGGAAAGAGCTGCTTCTTAAAGTATTGAATTTCATAGAGAAGTCTAAACCACATGAAAGAAAGTGTTCTGCTAAAGAGAACATACATTTCAAGAGAGGGCTTGGAATCTGTGGGAGACAAAAGGCTAAAGAAACTGACCTCAGATGCTTTGGCATGTTTCAGGCAAATTCCCACCAAACCAACACCAGAACCAACCTGCATTTTTAGTGAAATAAGAACAATGAAGTATATGACTGCCAGGGTAACCAACATCATATTAAGGAATAGGATTATGAGATTATGAGATTATGAGATAGAAGACATCAGCATCTGCATGCAAGGAAGATTGTACAGCCAATTTTAGGATAGAAGAGTGCAGAATTTTACCACAACTGTCATTACTGCCATTCAAACAAGGGGACGACAAGTTTATTCAAACATTAAGAAGAAAGAAGGTATTTAGCAGGCCAATCTAATGTTTACACTTATAAAAGTAGGAGTAACAGTATGAAGATTACCTCTAGGCATGATTTGTTTGAAAAAATTTCGGGAAATGATAGAATGAACTCTGACAAGAAAAGACCTGAAGGCCACAGGGAGCACCTGTGTGAAATCAAGTTATGAATGTATATGGCTGGTCAGCCTAAATGCTTAAATGAAATGAAATAAAATAACTAGCAAATATAAAGGTAAAATACTTAATATATATATTTTTTATCTTTACAAAAATCATGGTATCAAAGAAAAGAAGCGAGAACTCAGAACTACACGAAAGTGTTTATGAGAAAACAAGAGAGAAAGAGGTCGCAAAAATATATTCTAATCAAGTCACCATCGCATTAACCAACATAATGGTAAAGTATGCATAAACACACACTACAAGTGAAAAGACAGTCTTTCCGGCCAAAGACCATATTCCTACAAGCAAGTCGCTGACTACAGACTTAGCTTCATGGATTCTATTTTACGAAGCAAAACCACTTAATCACGAGAAAGCATTCTCCGGCATGCAATGCAGCAGCAACACAGAGTAAACCAAAAAAAAAATCAAAAAAATGAAATAAAAATCATACCCCGTATCTCCTTCAAGCATGTTGAAAGAACACCGTAAGGAAACAACCAGACTCCTCACACCTGAAATTGAATGACCAGAAAAATCAATAGCATAACACGAAATATTATCAAAATAAACCGATAATACAAACTTATCAGGGAAACAGGAAACTATAAGCTTTAACTGACATGAAAACACAGGACAGGACATACCATCACGAAAAATGAACGATATGTATTTGAATATCCATGCATTTCCTTTGCCCATGTGCTCATCCTAATCAAATGAAAATTCTCAATAGTGTTTTTTCTATATCAATTAATGGGAAAGAGAAATGAATGACCTGTATGAACAAACTTGAAACAACAAATGACTCCAACAAAAGCTCACCTTTAACGAAGCCATGTAGTTAGCATATTGTTCATAAAATTCATCCAATACACCACCACCACTTGATTCAACTTCCCTAATCAATTTCTTCAGAAATTTTTGCAAGAAATGTGTGTGGCTTTTTTCATCCTGCCAAGATCCAGTCATATTCTTAGAAAACTAAATTAACTCCCAAGCAAATGATTCACGACTTATACCTCAAACAAGGAAGAACACTTTCATTGAAAGCTGACATTGAGACAATTATAGAACATATTTCAAGGAAAAATCATACTATGGAGTTGATAGCTTACACTTACAGCTTTGCTAATGCAATTTTCCCAGATAAATCTCTGTATTCCCTCCGAAATTTCTCCACCTCCACATTTCCTGCAGGATTAAATTAGCTTAATCGTGATATATGTGAATTATTTATACATGTTTGAAGTTGGTTAATAGAAGTTATTATTTAAATTAATTATTTATTTTAGAAATTTTTTAGTCTAAAAAATTTCTAAAATAAATAATTATCTCCAAACAAGTCATTCAATTTATTTTTCAGTGAATACATGCGTTAGGGATTGTCGATGATTTGTGTTACAAAGCTATACCTTGCTAGTGCAATCAAGCAATCCGGATGTTCCATAGCGCGGAACGCTGAGACTAGATGCATTCTCGGAAGGTCCATGAGGCTGAGCTCTTGGTTCGCCATGGCGGCTTGTTCTCTGTTCCTCGCTTAAAACGAGGGCTTTTGACAGTAAGGACAAGGGTGTTATAAAACCCTCTCTCTCTCATCTCGTCTTATTGCTGATTTTACCTTTTTTTTTCCTACGAATTAAAAAAACGGCCCGAGTAAAGAAAGGGAAAAAGGGTATTGCTATTTTTACCCTTTTAGTTCCCGCCTTGTAGGCGATCATCCTATATAAAACCTGCGGCACGGCGTCTTCTGCATTTTTTATGACCATTGACAACTGAGAGTCGAATTGAGGTGGTGTTTTGAATTTTGGCTCAAATGCTCCTCCTAGGTTCTCCATTCCTGTTGCTTAATTGAAGTTCGACAGCTCAAATTCTCAGTCTTCTATTCTGCATGCATGTTACTTAGTTCAACGCACTTCCAGCTTGGCTAACTCATTCATCTATTCATCTGCTTAAATCCATCAGCAATTTTGAGTTCATGAGAATATTTCTTGGTTTAATGATATATCCGAAGAACCGATTGCTCAATTTTCTTCTTAAATTTAACGTGCTTAATTTTTTCGACTTTATCGACGTGTGATTTGAATTCTGTAGATGTCGAATATTTCAGCGTGTGTTCGATTTAGACCTTTAAGCTCCAAGGAGAAAAAGGAACATGACGGAAGTGTATGCATCCGGAAAATTGACGATGAATGCTTCATTATCAAGGTTACTCTTCTTTCCTCTGATCATAGTCTCTCTTTTGCTGTCAATCATCAGCTAGATTTGGTGAGATGTTACTTCAGTTATGATTTGAAAGGATTGATGAATGAATTGTATGTATGATAGGATGAGAAGGATGGAGATTTTACGTTCAGTTTTGATAAAGTGTTCTATGATGGATCTGATCAAGCGAGTGTCTACGAATTTCTTGCGCTACCGATAGTGCAAGGTATGAATCCTACCATGTCTCAATGTAATGTACTACTCTGTTCCATTTTTATCATGCTGAACTTCTATTACCACTTTATGTGTAACTGAAGTTCATTTCGGTGCTTAATTGTCTTCTGATAGAAATATATTTCTCTATTTGCTCGTTAATTATACTTCGTGAAGATCACTTCCTGTGGCTTATTTCTTTCTTCTTTTTTTGTGTTGGTAACAGATGCAGTTAATGGAATTAATGGCACAATAATAACTTATGGCCAGGTAATCACTGTGTACCAGAAAAATTAATGGAATTAGTTTTCACTTCCTAATTAGGCAGCTAATGCTGGCCTATTTATTATGTGTACTGTATGCATGATTATATTGTTAGGAATGTGAGAAATTGTGATATATGCATGCTTTATTGTCGATGGTTTTGAGAAGGAAGGATCTACATTTTTCCCCCTCTGAGATGCTATGGCTTGGTTGTCCTCTGAGGAACCAAATGTTCAAACTTATGTCATTAGCTATGCAATATGTAGTGGGATAGGGTACCGCTTGTTCTGTTTATATCAGGTACCATTTTTGAAGATTGTTTGCTTCAAATTATCTGAATCTTCTTTTATACGCTAAGGTTCCACGGTTCGCAAGAGTGGAGAAATTGGATATCTGTGTAATAAGTTGAGAGGGTCATCCATCCAGTTTTTCTTAGTGCAATAAGTGAATGAGTCTTTATGATTTGGCACATTGGGTTTGTTGTTTCTTTTTGGAAGAAAACAGGTTAGTTACGATGTACTAATCTTATGAATCTTAATCACCTGGCTGTATATACTTCCCGAATAGTTTTTTGCTCCTTGAATTGAACCATCCAGCATGTTTATACATGGATGATGACTTTCATTTGAAAATATTTAACAAGCCACATGCTTCTTTCATTGAGAATGTCAACTTATCTAATCTAATTCTTAATCAACATGGCGTTATTTTTAATTGGCGACAGACAGGAGCAGGAAAGACGTACAGCATGGAGGTAATATGATGTATGAACCGGCACGTCATACATAGTACAGATCTATTAGCAAACTCACCCATGACTCTTGTATGTCAGGGATCTAGCATCCTTGACACTGATGAACAAAGCAAAGGGCTGATTCCAAGAGTGTTAGACGGACTTTTCAAGATCATGAAATCTTCTCCTGAAGCAACAACGAATTCAGTCAAAGTCTCGATGGTACTTGACTATATTTTGTCCCTTCCAAGTGTTTGGCTTATTATTTGTCTACATATTCATGGTTATTGGGTCAGTAATTCTACAACTATTCACAACATCTATTGGCAGGTTGAGATTTATATGGAGAAAGTAAGGTTTGTATAATTTACTGAGGTTTTCCCTCTATAATTCGTTGGAAATTCTTGCTTTACCATTTCGTTTCGGACGTTTCTGATTTCATCTTCCATGGAACCTCATTGGTGGTCTTACTGGTTTGGACAGAGATCTTTTTGATTTGTCAAAAGATAATATCCAGATTAAGGAGAGCAAATTGCAGGGGATTTTACTGAATGGAGTCACTGAGGTGAGTTTACCATTAATCATAAGCATAGATGCTGGAGTTGGTGATTTGAAACAAATTTGCAGGTGTAGCGCTATATTCAGTAGCTATTAGCGGCATGCTCATTAACTAGCTTGCTTAGTATCCATAAACACTATGTTCTACTAGTACGATTCTGGTTTGTTCAAGTCTGTTATGTCTGCTAGTTGGTCCGTAACAACCTTGCTGATGTGGGGATAGGTCGATATTCTCAGTGAAAAGCAGGAAAACCCCACTCCCATAGAACCTGCATACATACGACTTGGAGGAAAATGCACACTTTAAAGCTCTATAGGCAACATTAGTCAACTTTATCACACAAGTTCAGAATCCCAACATGATCCTGATGTGCATGGTTGGTTCCTTCATTGCTTAACCTGTGCACTGGTTTGTGCTCACCAGAAATTTTATTTATGTGTATAATTCAGATCCCTGTACTGAACTTAGAAGAAGCATTGCAGCACTTATCTGTGAGTATAGACATGCTACAAGTATCTCAATTCTCCTGGTTACAGTTTGGCCTTCTTAATTTTGAGGTATATCTTGGCGCTTGCAGCATGGAATTGCCAACAGAGCAGTTGGAGAGACCCGTAATGTTCTTCCCCTTTTGTTTTTTGCCAAGTTAGTGGTTTTTGAAAATTACATCACTGGTCATCTGTTTCAAATTCTGCCTAGTAGAGATGAATATGGCCAGTAGTCGAAGTCACTCCATTTACATATTCACAGTGCAGCAGGAATTGTCGGCCTATAGCAGGTATCTATTTCTTCCTGCAGTATATTTTGAGGATTATTGTGGAGCATTCTTACAAGACTACGCCTTATTTGCAGGACAAAAACTGGAAAGTTGATTCTTGTGGATTTGGCGGGATCCGAAAAGGCCGAAAAAACTGGAGCTGAGGGAAAAGTTCTTGAAGAAGCTAAAACCATCAATAAATCCCTCTCCGCCCTTGGGAATGTAGTAAATGCCCTGACCTCTGGCACACAGGGAAAAGCAGGACACATTCCACAGGAAAAGGCCAGCCACGTACCATACCGTGATTCTAAACTCACTCGTATTTTACAAGATGCTCTGGTTTGTTTCATAGCCTTGATCTTCTAAAATACATAGTCGTGTCTATTTGTCTTGAAGGCTTAATCTTGTCTTTCAGGGAGGAAACTCGCGCACTGCATTGCTGTGTTGTTGCTCACCAAGCCACTCAAATGCATCAGAGACTTTATCCACGCTCCGATTTGGTGCAAGGTCACTCTCAATGAAAATTTGCATCAATTCAGTGTTTTATGAAAGCAAAAGTATCATATATTCATATGGTCATGACTCATGCAGCCTGTATAAAGTACTACAAATGCCGTGTTAAACCCTGCATGCTGAAATAAACTCTTCTCTTTCTGTGAATTGCATATAGGGAAAAGTCTGGAAATCTTGTTATGCTTGTGATCTCTTTCCACATGAGAGGCTTATGTGCATTATTTCCACACAAAAACCTTCTATGAGGAATTCTCTTTCTACGTAGAAGGCTTATGTGCATTCTTTATATGAATCAGAAACATTTTTGCAAAAGCTTGTGGTCATTAATAAATTTTCTTTGAAATAAACAGTAGGATGCTGTCTCCTCCTGGTGAACAAGTTCTCCTGCATAGCAATATCATGACTTTTCATTAAATAAACTAAAATTCCATCTATGATACAGGGCAAAGCACATTAAAGCATCACCACGTGTTAATCAAAATGAAGATAAGAACAAGAAGCTGCATGAAGTTGGACCGGACCACGTAAATGAGCCAATTAAAAGAATTTTGAGCAAGGTTTGTTTTGCTTCTTTTTTTTAAGGGGATTTGTTTTGCTGTTGTGTCCTATGTTATGGATCATTTTTTTTATTTTATTTTTTCAATTTTTTGTGCGTTCGGAAGGTTTATACTGATGATGCTGTATAATCCTCGAGTATAGGTAAGGGAAAGATTGAATATTAAAGATGTGAAGTTTCTGGAAGAGCTATTTGGACAGGAGGGAATCATCTTTGTTCCTACAGCATGCGAGGACGTCACAACACAAACAATTTCATCATTGCGACAATCAGTTGAAGAGCTTGTCTTTAAAGCGACAAAGGTAGAATAAAAAAGGTGGATTCCATTTAGCTGACTTGGATTGCATTTGTTGATATCTTGCGATTTGCTTGTTGCAGTTAGATAGAGAGATTGGGATGATCAGGAGAGAAAACAGCGTTCTCAAAGCCAGACTGTCTTCTGCCGCAGGAACATCTTATCAGTTGTGCACCAGGCCATGTGGAGGGACGAGTGTCTGGGATATGATATCAAAAGCGTGGGCTGTATTTCCAGGTTTGAGTACCCGCCAGCTTCAAGGCCATTGATCCTACTAGACCCCAAGTACAGAAAATTTTAGTGCGTAATATCTCTGTATCGACAGAGAAACAATGTACCTAGCTAGATACAAACTACAGAATAGTATATAAAGACAGATGTTGGTCCTGATTTCGCACAGGAACAATCCCAGATTGAATTGGGCAAACTCTATTCAACCATCTGCTCACAAAAAAGACTCATCACTTTGTCTTAACAACCATAGTAGCCATCTTATATCGCTTCACCACCCATTTAAGTTTTTATATCAGATGAAAACATTTTCCAATTTACAACTAGAGGGCATTGAGTGGGACTGTTATTTCCGTTAGGTTTTAATATTTCAAATGACAAAAAAATTCCCCCACTAGACAATTTGAGGGCATTGAGACTCGAAAGGGACTTTGACTAATGAAGGATGGCTGGTGATATTAATACAATGATGATGTAATTTGGTGGTGTAGCGGTAATATAATGAGTTAAATGGATGGTTGATAAGAAATCAATTTGCTAAATGGTGGTTAGTTGTATACTTCTTTTGGGGAACCAGTTGTATACTTCTTTGAATGGCGGTGAAAATAATCTTTTGTTACCATCGGGTGGTGTAGTGGAAAGGATATAATTCGAATTAAATCAAGATGGTGGGCTACACTGCGTGAGTAAAAAATGTGTCTGGGTGGGATAAAACGGTAGCCAAACGATTCAAACGATAGTTTGGGAAAAGCAGAAGGGCTGAATGGGTGATGTAATAGTTTTTCTTTTTCCCCTAACGAGCGTTTAAGTGATTATTTTTTCAATTAAATGCATTTTATCCTTTAGCACTAAGCAAAACTCCTCGTCACCTCTCTTCAAACTTCCGCATTTATTTTTATATTATCTTTCTTCAATTTCGAAACACACTGAATCCTGGCCCCAGTCGCAGTTTGTCTTGTGAGTTATTAATTCTTTCTAGACTAAATAAAGGCCGTGGATGATGCATTTTGGATATGACTTGACTGGTAATGCAACAATGTCGACCACTAACCCATGCTTTTAGTTTGCAGAAGAAACAAAGCTTAAAAATTTTCCCAACCTTAGAAGATAACAGTAGTGGTGGCCGTTGCTTCTAAAATGGGCGGGGCAAAGGTTTCCGTTTTCAGCGACACGATTCGACCGACATATTTCTTCACAGTACTTATATTCTTTTACTTTAAACTGTGCTTTATAAGCTGTAATTTAGTATCCTTATTGGCCTCATAAGGTAAAAGGAAAAGTAATTAAAGTACATAACACCATCGGAGCTTAGGTATTTAATTCACCGGACAGAAAATAACTATGACAGATGTCCGAATCCTGGGATACCGTATTCGTTCCTAGAATGAGAGCTGAATTGGAGATGGTAATCTGAGATATAGCCTTGCTAAAATGTTTAACCTTGCCAAAGACTCAACTCAAACAAAGCATGTATGTAAATATGGGTCTTATGGCGTGTACTTTTAACTTCTGATTGCGGTACCAATATATTACTTATTCCTACCAAGAAACAAACTACGTATTGCTTTAGACGAAAGCTTATTTCAAAGCATCAACATTTTTAGTTTGTTTCTGTATTTATTTATTATTATTTTTTATATTTTACAAACGCATAAACATTTCAACTTTGTTCCATAATATAATTTAAACTTTACATTTTAAATAATTTTAATCATAAATGTTTTAATAAAAATAAGATTTCAACGCTTGTACCTTATTAGGGACAATGTTCAAACGTTTGTACCTTAATTTTTTTATTTTTTAAAAATGCTTATACTATATATCTAAATGGGAATAAAATTTAAATATTTGTACCGTTATTGAAAATTTTAAAATGTTTACGCCTGTATACCTTTATGAAAATAAATCCAAAAAAATTAGGTCTCTAAATATACTTTTAGTTTATTTTATTTAGGTATGGTTTGAGAAAGCTATTGATGTTAGTTGTTAGCTTTTCCTATTTGCTATTTTATGTTTATTTTTAAAGTAAATTTACAAAATAAAATATAATATAATAACAATTCTAAAAAGATGCATGTGGAGGTCATAATATTGTCACAAGCTAAGCCTTACTCTAATTGAATAATGTATAAATATTTTACCCTTTGGCCAATAAAAATAAATACTTCATAGAAACAAAAATGAATTTTGGACCGATTATTAAAGCGCTAATTAATCACTTTGTAAATGAATGCCACTAACGCCAGGGCATATTTGTGATTGGACATACTTTCCGTTGGATATCCACAATTTAAGCAAACTTTCGTTGTACAGGATATAGACACCAACCCGCGTTTTTTTAAGGGAAAAAAAATATTCTACAGTTTGCAAGACCATAATAAAGGTTTGTTCTGCAGGTACAACTTTACTTGCACAAACATAGGCAAAATCAACAGAAAAAACAAAATCCATTCATAGCCATGAAGAAGCTTTTTCATGCCTCATTTTTTCTTCTCTCAATTTCCATATTTATAACATACGCAAATTCCATCGACTTCAATTACCCAGCTGTTTTTAACTTTGGCGATTCAAATTCTGATACTGGAAACCTTGTTAATGCTGGTTTTGAAGAGCTTAATCCTCCGAATGGGCAGTCTTACTTCAAGAAACCATTCGGGAGGTACTGTGACGGTCGTTTGATTATAGATTATCTCAGTTAAGTCTTCCAACTTTTACTCATTCATTCCTCTGTTTATTGTTCCATCTTCCCCCTTTTTCTTCTGTTTCTGAGGGCACAGCAGCGACCATTCTATGGAGAATTGTTGAAAATCTTCAAGGTAAATTAGATTCCTAACAACCCTTTGGTGATGATGCAGTGGATGCAATGGACTTCCCGTTACTAAAGGCATATCTAGAAGCTGTTGGTGTGCCTAGCTATCGGAGAGGTGCCAATTTTGCTGCTGCAGGATCAACGGTACTTCCAGCAACAGCATCATCTGTCAGTCCATTCTCATTTAGGATTCAGGTGGCTCAGTTTTTCCGGTTCAAGGCTCGAGTTCTTGACTTGCTTTCCCAAAGTATGCCATAAGCAAGGCTATTTTAGTTTACTACCACCAGAATCACATTAGCATCGTTGCTAAGTCGCTTTCGTGGCAATACAATTATTAGATTAGATACTATAATCGTAAGAAAGAAAAACGGAAGCTAAGAAGTCATTTTTTTTCCTCTCTCTTTTGCTGCGTTTTTTTTTTAAATTAAGAGGGTTGTTGGCTTTACTGCAGATAGGAAGTTTGACAAGTACGTTCCATCAGAAGATGATTTTGCCAAAAGCCTTTACATGTTTGACATAGGACAGAATGACCTAGCTGGTGCATTCTTCTCTAAAACAGCTGATCAAGTTTTAGCCTCTATTCCAATCATACTGCAAGAATTTGAATCTGATTTTCAGGTAATCTCTCTCTCAAATATGCTTATTCGCAGAGAGTGTAGCTATAGAGCACACAAAACGTCCCAAATCAAAGACCTTAAAATAACACCGTTCTCTCTACATTCTCTTATACCACAGAAACTCTATAATGATGGTGCAAGAAACTTTTGGTTTCATAATACTGGTCCACTAGGATGCCTTGCGCAGAACCTTGCTTCCTTTGGTACTGATCCGTCAAAACTCGACGAGTTAGGCTGCCTTAGCAGACACAATCAAGCAGCCAGGATTTTCAATCTACAGCTTCATTCTCTTTGCAAGAAACTACAAGGCCTGTATACAGATGCAAATATCACTTACGTCGATATCTACACCATAAAATCAGACCTAATCACAAATTATTCTCGTTATGGTAAGAAAATCTCGAAGGGAACCTCATCTTTTTCATTGTGGTGCACATGCTTGGAATCGATCATCTCACCTTCAAACAGAAAAGATGTAGTTTGAGGCTGTCATAATGTTAATTGGAACCACTGCTTATTGGCAAATATACTGCTCTTGCAGGATTCAAACAACCATTCATGGCTTGCTGCGGAAATGGCGGTCCTCCTTTCAATTTTGATAGCCGGATAGCTTGTGGACTAACAAAAGTAATTAATGGGACTTCAATCACAGCCACGGGATGTAGTGATCCTACAGAGCATGTGAGTTGGGATGGAATTCATTACACAGAAGCTGCAAACGAATATGTTGCAAATCAGATACTCAGCGGAAAATATTCAGATCCTCCATTTTCGGACCAGATGCCTTTCCTTCTAAAGCTTAAGTTCTAATCTCAAGAACAACTCAGTATGAAAAGATCTATCATGTATAATTTTTCTGATTTCAAGTATATATATATAATATAATATAATATCGACTTCTCAGAATTGATCTCACAGTTGACAATTACTTTGCCATGGATCTGTTGAAGACACTGTATCTTAAGGAACAACAGGGACGACTGACATGAAGATCAGTTTATCAATGATAACAAACAGAATCCACCCTGCTTATTTACTCCATAAACAATACTAGACATATTTCATGATCCTCCATCTTCAAGCATAATATGTGTGTGTGTGTGTGTGTATCTATGAAAATCAACTTCGCATGATAAATTCGAAATCACCTTCTGTGACAATTTATTTCATCCTGTTTGAATAACTTAAATTCAGAAAGGCATTCACCCTAAAATGAAGTTATTAGGTAAGCAAACTCAGTCGCTATTAATGGAAATACAACTCCATCCATGTGGAAATACTAGGTCAATACTCATGCGTCAGATAGTGCATGAAATAAAATATCGACCAATATACAAATAAGCAGCCAATTTATATCACATTTTATGTCTTACACATAATGTCTGACAAGCGACACGAAAATGTAATCACTTGTGTATCGGACGGTGCAGTACAATATTTGCCTATGATTTACCTATATTTGCAGATATTTGCTAATTTTTATAGTATAAAAAGAATCACACCTCAACAAGCACGATATAACATTTATCAATCACGGCACGCCAATACTGTGTTGGGGTAAAAAAGGACCGGTTGATAGCGGAAGACCTTTTTCTTCCTTGTGTGATAAAAATAGACAAAACAAAAAATAGCAAAAATAGAAGAATAAAAGACACCAAATTTTTACGTGGAAAACCCTTAAAGTTAAAGGAAAAAACCACAAACCTTCCACTATAATGATAGTAGGATTACAAGTAATTCTTCTCTAGTATGAACTAGAGGCTTACTCAACTTCTTTGCCTAAAAGATGATGGATTACAAAGGATGGACTCTCTCACCAACTAAGTGGTGGAACACTCAAACTTCGCTTGAGAAAATATGAGAACTTTTCTCAAGCACCTCACTTTTGTAGTGGCTCTCACTTTCTCTCTTTTTATAGAAGATTGCTTACTTTGCTTGTGATGATCTAAGCCTTCCCAAAGACCCCTATTTATAGGAGTAGAAGGGGATAACCCATGAGCCATAAGATGGCTCTTGAGTCTTGAATAATCTCCCATTAATTTAAGCCAATGAACCTTGGTCACTTGCACATGGTGAAATGCATTTATCTCCTCCAAATTTCCAACAGGTCCAAAGTATTAATTATCTTTAGAATTCTACCATGCATGCATCATCCCCATTATTATTATTATTATTGCTTTGGGAAAACCCCCCTTTAATTAAGGAGGGACCCCAACATACTGTGACACCGAATACTATAGTTTTTTCCTCCCAAAACAATGGAAATATAAGCTTCATGTCTATTCCTAAAGGTGGCAATCAGGTCGGGTGGGTCAAGTTCAGATCAGGTCATAACATATTGGATTATTATTAGGTCGAGTTATTTTGGGTCAGTTGTAGGTTTGGTTGGATCATTTCGAGTTCGGGTCATTGCTTTGGTCGGGTTGGGTCGGTTCATCTCGGATTAATTTATTAGGTCGGGCGGGGTTTAGGTTAAATAAACTCGGGTTCGGGTCATTTTCTAGTTCATATGATTAAGTGGCTTCTGTCCGTTTGGCTCATTTCGTGCAATATGATAGATTGGTCCTATTGGGTCTAAGTTATTTAGGATTAAATTGATGGGTCAGGTTATTTTATGTAATTTGACGGGTTGGATTTGAGTAGTTACGGATTAACTTGATGGGTCGAGTCGGGTCGAGTTTTGACGGGTTGAATCAAATTCGGATCCAGGTAATTATTATTTATTATATTGTAAATATTAAAAACAATCATAAGATTAGTATTGTAGATAAATGAATTAAGAATATTAGATATGCTTTATTTTCACAAGTAAATAGTAAAGATATTTATAAATTTTAATAATAAAAAATGTTGCATAATTGAATCTAACAAAGATATTTATCATTTATTCTAATTAATTTGATTACTTAAAATATTTAATTACTTAAAAAAGATAATTTTATAAAATAAAGGTGATCATAGCATGACTATACAATGTATAATTATCATTTATTACAATGTAAATATTAAAGACAATTATAAGATTATTAGTACAGATAAATAAAATAAGAATATTATATGTACTTTATTTTTACAAGTAAATAATAAAGATATTTATTAATTTTAACAATATTATATTTGATTACTTAAAATATTTATAAATTTTACAAGTAAAAATATTAGATATTTATAATATATTATATTTATTTAATTACTTAAACTATTTGATTACTTAAAAAAGAGAACTTTATAAAATAAAGGTGATTATAAACATGACTATACAATGTATAATTATTATTTATTACATTGTAAATATTAGAGACAACCATAAGATTACTAGTACAAATAAATTAAATAAGAATATTATATGTGCTTTATTTTTACAAATAAATAATAAAGATACTTATAAGTTTTAACAATATTATCTTTGATTACTTAAAATATTTATAAATTTTACAAGTAAAAATATTAGATATTTATTATTTATTATATTTACTTGATTACTTAAAAAATTATATAATTTTATAAAATAAAGGTGATCATAAATATGATTATACAATGTATAATTATCATTTATTACATTGTAAATATTAGAGATAATCATAAGATTACTAATATAGATAAATAAAATAAAAATATTATATGTACTTTATTTTTACAAGTAAATAATAAAGATTTTTTACCCGGTTATGTTAGGATTTATCGGATTCATCCGATTAAGCTATTTTGGATAGATTGGTTATGCAATATACTTTAAAATGTACTTAATTTCATGTTAATATTGTTAAATTGGGAAAATAGTATTGAAATATATTGAAATTGGATTGTTAGGCTAAAACTCTTACGGATTTAAATTGGATTGTATAATTGAGTTATTTTATTAAATTGATTATACAATATGTGTTAGAATATGTTTAATTTCAATTTTAAACCGTCAATTTAAATATTTGAATAATATTCGAATGGATTTGTAGTTCGGGCTCAAAACCCTAATTATGTTAAATTAGGTAATTTCTTAATAGTTTTAATCAATTGAGTATACAATATATTTTAGAATATGTCTAATTTCAATTTCGAACCATCAATATAAATATTTAAATAAGATTTGATCAAATTTGTAGTTTTAGCTCAAAAACTTTAATTATGTTAAATTAGGTAATTTCTTAATATTTTTTGATCAATTGAGTATGCAATATATTTTAGAATATGTCTAATTTCAATTTTAAATCATTTATTTAAATATTTGAATAATATTTGACCAGATTTATAGTTCGGGCTTAAATCTTAATTATATTAAATTGGGTAATTTTTTATTAGTTTTAATCAATTGAGTATACAATTTGAATATACCTAATTTCAATTTTGAACCATCACTTTAAATATTTGAATAATATTTGATCGAATTTGCAGTTCAGGCTTAAAAACCTTAATTATATTAAATTGGGTAATTCCTTAATAGTTTTTAATCAATTGAGTATATGATATGTTTTAGAATATTTCTAATTTCAATTTTGAACTGTCAATTTAAATATTTGAATAATATTTGACCGGATTTGCAGTTCAGACTAAAAAATCCTAATTATGTTAAATTGAGTAACTCCTTAATAGTTTTTAATCAATTGAGTATACAATATATTTTAGAATATGTCTAATTTTAATTCTAAACCATCAATTTAAATATTTAAATAAGATTTGACCGGATTTGCAGTTCAGGCTCAAAAGCCCTAATTATGTTAAATTGGATAATTCCTTAATAGTTTTTAATCAATTGAGTATAAAATATATTTTAGAATATGTCAAATTTTTATTTCAAACCGTCAATTTAAATATTTGAATAATATTTTATCAGATTTGTTGTTCAGGCTCAAAAGCCCTAATTATATTAAATTGGATAATTTCTTAATAGTTTTAAATCAATTGAGTATACAATATGTTATAAAATAGACCGGATTTATAACACGATGGCGTTAAGAGTTAGTAATTTTTAGTTGGTAAGAATTGTATTTAAAATTTCATTAGGTAACCAATAACCGTCAATTTAAGTATTTGAATAATATTTTATCAGATTTGTTGTTCAGGCTCAAAAGCCCTAATTATATTAAATTGGATAATTTCTTAATAGTTTTAAATCAATTGAGTATACAATATGTTATAAAATAGACCGGATTTATAACACGATGGCGTTAAGAGTTAGTAATTTTTAGTTGGTAAGAATTGTATTTAAAATTTCATTAGGTAACCAATAACCACTATAATTACATTTTTGGAATTTGAGTTTGATTTTCTCTGTGTTATAAACTTACAACATTTGTACTTTGTGTAAATTAATATAATATTTGTTGTTTTAAAAATATAAATCAAAAGTCGGAGCTATGAGATTTTTTTCTATTCTAAATAATATTGTATAGAATGTCTAGGGTAAAAGTATGAAAAATAAGTATAATTTATAAAATACTATATTTTTAAAAGCTTTAAATGAATAATAAAATATGTATAATTTATTATTATTATAATAGATTTTGATGTCTGGTTGGGTCAATGTCGGATTTGATCGGGTGAATGTCGGGTCGAGTTGAAGGCTAGTCGGGTCGAAGCTGATCATGGGTTGGCATCGGGTCGGATCAAATCTAGATCGGGTTAATTTTTATCGGATCCGGTTAATGTCGGATCGAGTATGAATTAGATCGGGTTGCTAAACTTTTCGAGTCTTATCAGGTCAGATTTCGCTTGGGTTATATCGGATTAGACAGATTGGTTCAACTTTTCCTAACTCTATCTATTCCTTCATCGTCATTTAATTTTAAAATGGAATCACTCAAGCAACATGTAAGCTTCATGATCTATTCCTTCATCGTCATTTGATTTTAAAATGGAATCTCACTCAAGGTTGAAGTTCTAGCTCGCTTCCTATATGGATAAAATGGCCTTATTCTGATAATAAAATTTAAGTCGTATTAGCAAGGTGTTGATTATAGACCACGGCATCGTTTTTGTTTTCCTGTTCAAGATTGTAGTAATGGTGAGTCAGTTTAGCTCCCACTGATAATGACGGATACTATTACCTTTTCTTGATGTAAGAAGTCCCATCTTGATGGGCCAGAATGACAGGTGCTCGCATTTTAATGGGAGCCTTGAAAACTCACATGTGAAACAGAGGGAGAAAGCCCATGATATAAGCCATTCCTAGTGTCAGTTGCTTTCCAACCGAAATCTAAGGTGTTCCTAAGCTCTCCTCCGCAACAGACCCGTTGAAAATTTTACAAAACGTATGCTGACAAAAAAACAATGCACGACGGTAATGGTAAAAAAATATTTTCTTTGCATGAATGAAAGATCCAAAGTAACTTTTAATAAAGCAGAGAAAGGGAACGTTTGTTGAGGATTCCGCAACTGGAAGCAAACTTCAGCTTTCTGTTTTTCTTTTATGGACAAGATCTAATAATAATTTAATGCATGATGAAGCTACGTACCAACCGCCAAAGAACATGAAGGGAAAAAAAAAATTATTTATTGCTGCAGTTTCAATGTACAAAGTATTATTCATAAGATCAAAGATTATCTTCATCTATCCATGTCTATCAAAAACTTCCTCCTTCAAATTTTATATTCATTTTCCATATGCACAGATTATGCCGTCCATAATGATTTCCGAGCAGTTTTCAACTTCGGAGATTCGAACTCTGATACTGGTAACATGGCTGCTGGCCTTGCATTTTGGGATCCTCCTCCCTATGGAATGACATACTTCAAAAAACCATCCGGGAGATACAGTGATGGCCGCTTGATCATAGATTTCCTCAGTAAGTCTTGTGCAGTTCTTTGTTTGCTCTCCGCTATACCTCCTCTGTTTACCCTGTTTTTGTTGTATTTGATACTTCTTGATCATGGAGTTTATTTTATAAATGTGTTTTTAAACTGCCATAGCTTTATTTATTTAACCTTCTCTTGTTATGTCTCTATTTTATTTGATCTTGCTCTTCCATACGTTTAATGCAAGGGTTCTCTCTTTTTTCTTCTTAATTTATTTATTCGTTGCATTTTGTGTTCAGTGGATGCCGTTAATCGACCATTTCTAAATGCCTATCTGGATGCCGTCGGAGCTCCTAGCTTCAGGAAAGGATGCAATTTTGCAGCAGCAGGAGCTACCATACAAGCAGGACCTATGAATATTCTCTGCCCATTTTCATTTAACATTCAGATTAATCAGTTCTTTCGTTTTAAAGATCAAGTCCTAGACTTGTTATCTGGAGGTAAATCTCTAAATTGCAGCCTCAAATTTCACTGTTGATGTTTTCATGTACATTGTTTCCATCTAAAGCATCGTCATTGAAGCTTGGGAGTAGGTTTCAATATTTTCTTTTATTTTTCTTGGTCAAATTGATTGTTTTTCTGCAGGCAAGTTGGATAACTACCTTCCAGCAGATGAGTATTTTCAGAAGGGAATATACACATTTGATATAGGTCAGAATGACATTGCTGGTGGAATAGTTTCCAATACACTGGATATAGTACTTCAAGAAATTCCGATGTTGCTGTCGGAATTCGAAGATGGAGTAATGGTAAACCTCAACTAATACATCTACACTGCAGTGTTTTCATGAGCGAATGAAATGCTAGTTGATCATCACTCATACCCTATTCTAAAACGTGTTCGACAATTCCTCAGTCATTGTATAACCAAGGAGCAAGAAACTTTTGGATTCACAATACTGGTCCACTCGGATGCCTAGCGGCGTACATAGCTAGAAATGGAAGTGATCCGTCAAAGCTTGACGAGGTAGGCTGTGTCAAGACTCATAACCAAGCTTCTAGAGTCTACAACTTGCAGCTTCATGATCTTTGCAAGAAGCTCAGGAACCAATACCCAGATGCAAATGTCACGTATGTTGACATTTATGCAATCAAATTAAAGCTCATTACAAATTACTCTCAGTACGGTATGCTTCACAAACCATAACTGTCTTTCTTTCAGTCACTTCCATTATTCAGTTTGTAGTTTTTATGTTTAAAAGGCTTGCTGGTTTTCTTTTGTCCTTTTTTTTCATGCAGGATTTGAGCAACCATTTATGACTTGCTGTGGATATGGTGGTCCGCCATTAAATTACGACAGAAGGGTTGGTTGTGGGGCGACAAATATTATAAATGGGACCATAGTCAAGGCAGAAGCATGCAATGATAGCAGCAAGTATGTGAACTGGGATGGAATTCATTATACAGAGGCAGCTAATCAATTTGTTGCTTCAGAGATACTGTCTGGGAAATACTCCGATCCGCCTTTTTCAGATAGCATGTCTTTCCTTCTGAAGCTTCAGGACTAAAACATACTCCGCCAATCCTTGTCATCCTATTTTTTCTTAATTTATTCTATACATATAATATTATAATGATAAACATATGATATACGTTGAACTTTATATGAAATAGGTCTATGTTATGATTCAATAATTCCCTATGAAACTTCAAGAATATGAGCACATACAGGAACAGATCATTCAATCAAAGCAACTAGGAAAAGAATGCATCAAAGCTCTTTTTTAATTAAAATAAAAACAAAGCTAAGATAAATACTTAAAGGTCCCACGTTTGAATGATCATCTCTGTGTATCTTTTAGAAACAGTCACTCCATTAGCCCATGAGCTAATAGACCTTCTAAGACATTCCAACGAGGAACCAAAATTTAGGCAAGGAGTTTTTTGGCCTTTTTTTTCAACAGTAACAATGGAATGCATTGGTTACTAAAATGAACAATTGATTATCAGACTTATAAAACAAACACTGAACTAAGATATAGATCAAAACCAAGAGGACAGGACTTCTCTCATAGGATTTCATGATTCAGAGGTAACATTTTTCCAGTACAGAGGACATATTTTCCCGTTGTCCTCATAATCTCACAAAACTTGGTCTGCACTTACCGTATCATCAGTATGTATATACATATATATCACAGGCAAAATATCATCCTGCCCCAAGCAATTCCATCCCCCTATTTCACCTACATGTCTTGTTGGTTTCACTAGTGATGCCAGCTACCTAGTCATGTGGCTGTACTTTGTAATTATTCTAAATCTGACACAAGAAACCTCAATGCTAGCCTGGTGTTTCACTCGCTCCTCCTTTTGGAGGGACTTACTTCTACAATACATGAGGATTCAACAATAGTTGGTTGAACATAGATCTCAGCAAGTCCTGCCCCGTCCACATATTTAATGTATTATAATCATCATACTCACATTTAGCTCCACATGCTTATATTCCTCTACTTTGGAAGGGGTAGTTCATGCATGTGTCAATTGCGAGTTAAATGATCTTTGCAGAAGGTTTCGGGGTCAGCATAGAGATGTGAACATAACCTACATTGACATCTACACAATAATTTTACACCCCATCATGAACTACTTGAAACATAATAAGCATGCAGACAATTTTTCTGACATCTATAATCTATAAATAAGCTTGAACTAGGAACATTCCTGTGTCAAATCAAATTTTGGGGATGAAGGCATATTTCTTGGGTCTATGTTAAGAATTAACAGGGGAACATAAAAATTAGTGCAATCTGGTTTGCAGCTAAAGCTCTTTCCTAATCCTAATAGATTTTTCAAGGTTCAGACAACCAATAATGGTTTGCTGTAGATACGGAGGTTCACTATTGAATTACAACAGTAGGTTCGGCCCTGGAAAAATAGTAGTGTTTACTTCTATATCATGCAATGATGTTAGTAAATTTGTTATTTGGGATGGGATTCATAACACAGATACTTCAACTCAGTACATAGTTTACAGTTACAGAAAAGTACTCTTCTCTCAGACAGGGTGCTATTTCTTCAGACTTGAGTTGTAAGTGATAATGTGCCTCTTCGATTTATACTTATTTATTCTTGATCTTATTGTGTTCACCATCATTAAACATTTCCTTTTTTTTTATTACTTTGGGGGAAATAATCAGTTTTTGTGAACGAATTAATCAGGATCATAAAAGATTTGCTTAAGCATCAGCCTAGGACTATCTATGATATAGGCAAGTCTGCATGTGTTGGTTAAGCAACAGATAGTGTCTGCTTATTCTACATCACATTCACCATCGTTATACACCGACACCTCTCTTTATCATCTTAAATATTTGACTGACACACTTACAAGGTAGTTCAAATTTGGTACTTGCTCCTTTGTCATCCACAGTACAATGGCTCTTGTAACAGTACTAAGGCACATTGAAGCTTGATTTCACATTCGCCATTCAGTTTAACCAAAAGGAAGAAGCAAAGCGTATACTCCTTTAGTATAAATTCCGCATGCTGATGCACGCATATTTCCACATGTTTTATTGGTTGACACAGGAAAAAGACACTACCATACAAATGTTGAACAAGCAGAAAAAATTCTCTAGTTCTTCGCGTTTCAGTTGTTTTAAATAATTGATAACTTATTTGTACAAATGTGTTATACAGGCTTAAAAGAAGGGCCCTTCAGATAAAACCTACAGTACGATTTATTTCCGGGAAACATAAGCATAGCATTGGGCCATAGGGACAACAAAAGCGATAACTAGCAAACCTCCAACAACAAGACTGAACTGGCCCCGTTTTTCCTCTGTCTCTTCCCTGGTTTTGAAATTGGATTCTCGCTTATCGTCCTTAATTATTGGCCCACCAGGATCAGGAAGACCATCAATAGCTGCAACTAGCCGCTTTGCAGTGCTAAAAACTGCTTCATTGTATTTCTCATCAGTTGCCAAGACTGCATATGCAGCAATACAAGCGTTAAACTTGTATTTGTGCAAATGTATTTTGACAGCTGCTTTTAGGTATAACTGAAAAACAAGTAAAAAATGAAATGAAGAATGTGCTTCCAAAAACTCATCCGGAAACATGATATATGTGATCATCTAATGTATGCCCAAGTTAAGAAAACATAAAAATGCTGCAATGCAGCATAAACATCTCCAAAACACTTCTCCAATAGTATTCCCAGAGTCTAATAGTATCTCAGACTCAGCTATTTTTATAGTATTATTTTTCATGATACAGTAGCACCTTAATGCAGCTATATGTTCATGCAAGCACAAGGGATACATGTTAGATATGTCGGATTGCATATACAAACTGATCAGAGTAACAAAAGCCATTTAGACTTGAACCTTTTCTTGATACAAGATTGCTCAAACATAAGCTAGCAAACCATTCCAAACTCCCAATGCATTGCAAGGATCGTGCATTTCATATTTTACTTGGAAGAACTTGTGACTACAAAACATAGTAAGTTACCAGGGAGGTTTTCAGATACAGAGGCATCAAGAATGTTGTCTCCAACGGCTTTGACAAATGATGGGCCACCGGTGACTGCCCCTTCCTTTTGGCTTGTGACAAGCACAACTATGCCCTTGCTGTTGCCTTCTTCAATGGTTGGATACCATCGCTCCAAAACTTGATCAGCATACTCAAAGGCATCAGCTTTGCTCCGCAAGAGTGAAATGAAGATTATTGTTCTACTCCTCAGGGCTTGTTTGGTATGATAGTAATAGGGGTGGAAAAAATTTCTCCCTATTTTATATCTTTTATATTAAGTATTTAATAATAATAAATATGTTTTTAATAAAATACCCATTTTAGATCAAATTAATATCTAAAATAGATATTTATTAGAATAAGAATATTTAATTTTAACTAAATTATACAAGATATATAAAATATGGGGGTAATTTTTCCATCCCTATTACCTCCTAACCAAACAAGCACTCAATATTACTCTTATAAATCCCCAAGTCTAGTCAGTCATAACCCTAGGATGTACTAAAGACTGGCAAAGTTATCCAATATTCCGGACTGAATAAGAAAAAAATGATCACTTAGTATCATAATTCATAGCCCTCTACAAGAACTGAGATATCCATTCAATCAGCTTTGAGCAGATAGGTACACTAGTAAATTCAGTAGAACTTCACACCGAATGAGTGATACTATATTGATCACATACCCCGCTAAGCTTTTAAAAAGCTTTTGTCTTTTCACCACTGTTCAGAATAAAAGAAATGAAGTTCTCAACCTTGCATCAATTAAGTCAGTTTGTTGATTACCTCCAACAAAGAGGAAAAGAAAACTGGTCAATAATGTCCAGTTCAAGATCAAGAGGTCAGAGCGCGTCAGCCAATTTGGATGGAAGGAGCATCAGTGACGTACTTCATAGACTATAGAATTTGAACCAAATTGTTTCATGCAATATTGATAGCTCATCATTAAAGGAACATGATGGCTTCGGAGATCAAACTAAAATGCTACTCGATCAGCTGAAGTGCAAACAAAAGGGCAAGAAAAATGTGGCAAGTTTAAGCAGAACTTACCGTAACCTTCCGAACTGTAACAAAATTGATCCGAATATTCTTCCTCGATTCCAAATCCCTCAACAACCGCTTTAAGTCGGAATTCGTCACTCTGCTAAGTACACCAGCATCATCCACCACGACGTATGATTCTTTGGCGGACCTTCGTTCAGGAAGTCAAATTCAGAAGCCGTCGCAATCCCACTACGAAAAACAGGGGAGAAATTGATCGCAAGAGAGAGTGCCAAAGCTGCAAATCCGTGCTGAATGTAAGAAATAAAATTGTTGGGAATCGAAATTGACGATTGTTCTGAACTGGAAGTTTTGTGTCTAAGAAATGCAGAAATGGGTTTGATTAAGGGAAGAATGTTTGATCTGGGATTCCTAGAAATACATTCGGTACTGAAGAGGGGACAGAAAGAGAGAGGAGAGAGAATAGTTTCCATGGGAGCGTAAGAGATACTTAAAAGATTGGAGCGTGGGAAAGATAATTCACCGCAGGTTATGTCATTTGTGACAGGTCCCTGTTCTGTTGTGGGTTCGAATATTTTAATGGCCAGGATTCGTTGAAGTCGGATTGGCGGGTTCGTTCCAAATATTGCCAAGATAACGTATTAAGGCGGATTTCGTGCACGAACCATACCGCATATCAATTTTTTTTTGGCTTATATATAATCTTATCTAATATATGTATTATATAAATTTATTTATAAAAATACATATATAACAAGAAATATATATATATAAATTTATTTATAATATTATCTTTTTAAGAGGTTGCATATATTTAAAAGATGTTTTTGTTATAAAATATATACATTATTAATATAATAAAAGAGTATGATTTTTAAGATGTATATTTTTATTCAGATATGTATCCATATTTTTAATATATATACTTATATTTTATAAAATATATTTTTAGATGTATATTTATATTCTATAAGATATGTGTGTATTCTATGAGGTATGTGTATATATATATTATATATGCAAGATATGTGTGTGCGCGCGCGCATTATGTAAAATATATATTTATATTCAGTAAGATCATTACCACGAAAAAAAGTATTTAATATCGGTTAATTGTTATATTATATGACATTATCAAGTAGTTATTGTTTTTGTGGTTATCTAATGTTTGATAACAATGCAAAAACTATCATTTAAAATACAATAAACATGCTTATGTTGTGAATTTAGATAATGATTCTTCCTGATAATTGTTATCTAAGGCTAAGAAAATATAAAACTTTAGATAACAGTTTATAATATAACAGTTATCAAAGCTTACTAATTGAATATTTTTAATATTTTAGATAATGGTTATATCAGAAGTCATTATTTAAAGTTGTATAATTTTTTCTACTTTAGATAATAGTTATATTATGAACCATTATATAAAGTTGAATTAATTTTTTTGGATGCACTTTAAATAGCGATTTTTGAAAAATAACCATTATCTAATATTCATTGTTACTTTTTTTGTCTCTTTAATTTGTTCCAAACCACATACACTATTATATGTTGGTAAGCATTAACCCAATTCTATAATATCAAAATTCATCATATATCCAAAAGCAAAGAAACATCTAAATTCATCACCAATATCTCAACCAAAATACTACTTATCAACAATATGACGAACACCACCAAACCTACACACATTTAGAATTCTCATTGAAACTACCAGGGTGTATGACTTTGGAGCAAAGTGCCTTGAATAAAAAAATACAGCCTATTAATAGAAACTCAAACATGATATGGTAAAATCCCATATATAACTACCGACAATAAATATTGCATTAAATATATGACAATAATGGGACTTCATACCAATTAATTTCAACTCATTTATTGACATAGGGTTTTTGATATTTGAAGAATATCCAACCTTAACATTACAAACAATCTAGTAAATGTCTTACTAATATAATTATTATAATTAAAATCATTAATAATAATATTATTATAACTATTATATTCAATATTAATATAATTACTATATTAATTATTATGATTAATTATATTAATAATATTAATTATTTAAGTATAATTATTATGATAATTATTATTATAATAATAATAATTTATTAAAGTATTATTCTAATTATAATTTTTTAATATAATTATTATAAAATTTATCCTTATTAATATTACTAATATGATTTTTATTATGATTGATATTATTATAATTATAATTATTGTTATTTTTATTCTTAATACTATTATAATTATGAGTACAATCATTTTAATAATAATCATTATTAATATATTTAACATAATTATTAATATAATTAATTATTATTATTATTATTAATTTAATTAGTATAATGATTGTTATTAATATTATCATTATTATTACTACTAATATAATAGTTTTAGTTTCTTCAACACTAATCAATCACCTTTGATCATATCAACATTAATGAAATTATAGTGTATCTAGAAAAAGCATGTGAGGAAAATAAGGTCTACGTATGATTAGGAATAGTAATTGTATACTAATTAATAAAAATTATAAATTAATAAATTAATTATCAAATTTCATTGAAATTTAGAAAACACTAAAAATAATAATTCCAAACTCAAAATATAACATATTAATTATTCATAAGCATATAATGCATTTTCAAGCTAAAATACACACAATCAATATTTAAAGATTAAATCCAAATAAATAGATAAACTAATTAACAATTCGTCAAAAATTACAAATCGGTATTTTAAATCATTTAAGACCCAAAATGTTATTATAAAATTATTGTATATAATTTCTTTTTCCTAAAAATTCCTTTTGAGGGAGAAAGAAAAATAAATAAGAGATTTAGGATAGTATTTAAAACTCAAATATTCTTAATTTAGAATAGTTTTTAAGAAGTTTGTTAGCTAAAAGTTTCTTAAATAACTATACTCAATAAAAATTGTAAAAGGGATTTAAAAAAACCTAAAAAAGCTTTGAAAATAACTCATTTTATTTTAATCACCTTAAAATGTTTAATGAAAATCAAAATAGTATTTGGAATTAAAATATATTTAAGAGGAAGGTTTTTGTAAAAGTTCAAAGACTTAAGTATCACTTGGTATGAGTATTTTGACTTACTTAGGGAGTTGAAATTCCTAAGAACTTACTTACTAGGAAGTATGTGATTGAGGATATCATGTGTGTGTGTTTGCTTTACCTAAGAAAATTAGAAGAGGAAGTTGCTATAATTTACTCTTTTTTTCATTTGAGAAAAATATTAAATAGGAAGAGGAAGTGTAACTTATTAAGGGGTACCTCAATAAACAGTTTTTCCTAAAAATACATATGAGGAGTCAACAAGAAGTTCTACATACTTTTGACATTTTAACTTACTCTACACCAAACAATCATAAAAAATAATGCTTCCTGAAAAAATATCTCATCATCTTATCTCTCTCATACCAAATGATACCTTAAAGTTTCCCTAACTGCTTTTTGAAAAGAAAATCATAAAAAAGTTTTTTGAATAAATGCTATCTTTCAAAATAAATTGTATCACTTGGTGAAAAAGAAATATGATGCTGAAATAATATTTAGGATATAAAGAAGTAATATACATACAGAAATTTGAGCCTTCATAAATGCTAAAATAAGGTGCCAAAAAAAGGTTTTCCATAAAACCTTAAAGGAAAGGTAAAAGAAAATCAAAATTGGAAAGTCTTAATACTGTATCGGTATTATATCGATTTGAAAAACCCTAAAAAATTACCAAAAAAATTCTTATAAATTCCATCAAAATTCATGAATAATAGTGACAGATCTTTTTGAAAACAAAATCATAAACGAGTTTTAGAAGCCAAGGTTGTTAGAATCGAGATTTTTCTTAGAATAGATTTGAAGACTCAAGATCAGATTGTGAGATTGTAAGATTGTACAAAATATATTAACATTTGAAATATATATATACTTATATGCTATAAAATAATATATTTTAACAAAAGAACACAAGAATTACACTATTAAACTCTCACATAATCACCGATTAAGCTGCGTAAACTTACAAATATCATAAATTATCAAAATAATTATGCATATTAGGAACAACATTAAGTTAAGAAAATCTAAAATAAATTATCAAATGAAAAATAAAATTACAAAGAGATCATAGATAGAAATAACATAAAATTTATTGTGTACAAAAATATAAACTATTGTTAGTCTTAAGAAAAACACACCAAGAATGAAAAAATAGATGATATCGAAGGCAATAATAAGAAGCTAATATTTTTTTATTATTTAAGAGAATAAGACCCAATAAAAATTTATTTTGGCTTTTAATTTTTTGATGAATCATGATAATAATAAGATAAAGTTTTATCTATATGCACACATGCTAAATTACTATATAAACCATGTGTGCACCATAATCTAAAGTTTGTTTTCTCTATGAAGCTAACATGACCACAAAAATAGGAAAAAATATTAATTTGGAACTCAATAGAATTTAATAATTAAAAATATCATAAAGTATAATATATTTGTTTTACCATTTAGATGGAGATTGCCTTCTATGAAAACCTTTTACATCAATGATCAAATTCATTGTCTTAGTTGTATCTCAATCATATTTTCTTTGCTTCAAAATATATTTATTAGATGTTCCACAATAACATATTGTTGAGAATAAAATGATTAAGAAATAAATATATGTGGAATAAGAGGGAAAATAAATTTGGAGATATATCGATAAAAAATTATAGCTATTATGTAGAATCGTAACATTTTATCTAGGATCATAGGATTATATAACTCTTCAACTACTTTAATATTTTACTTAAAAGTGTGCATCAGTTTTTATTTTTTGTATCGTAAAATTATATCATTGAATTAGAATTTTAATAACTATGGTAGAAATACTACTTTAAAATTTCCCAAATGTCACATGGACCGTGAACCAATAAATTCATGGTATATTCATATATAAACATAAAAATACTATTTCTAAAATATTATGCTAGCGTAAACAAAAATCGGAATCTTGCCATAGAACTTACTAAGTGTGTGAGTTTTGATCGGATATTTAGTACAACATAATATTGTGTTGGTTCATGCATGTGTTGGAGAAGTTTAGTGTAGTATGAAGTTTTATATAAGAAATACGGGGGTACCGTGTTAATAAACATGGTCTGTATTTTTTAGAGAAACTTTTGACGTGTTTTGGGTAAAAGTCAAAAGTAAGAAAATAAACACAGGGGTCCCGTGTTTGCTAAACACGAATTGTATTTTTTCTTATTTCCAAAATATGTTATTTCTTTCCATAGGATTTTTTCTTTTATGAAATGAAACGTGTTGAAACATTAGTTATCGAAAGTCGTGTGTATGAACTTCTTCTTCTTCTTCTTCTCCGTTCAAAGAGAACTGTAGATTTGTGTAACTGATTGATTGATTATTTTAATCGTCATGTAATTACACAGAAGCACAAATAAAGATCTCTATTTTTTCCTCAATTATTTTATTTTCTGATTGAATCCTCAATTGTACATAATCTTGTTATTCTCAATTTGTTTTAGATCTCTCTAAATCCATGTAATTCCGCAACAATTTGGTATTAAAACAGTGTTGTTAAAGAGATTCGATTATCGAGATGGGTACAATATTTAATATTGAGAAGTTTAATTGATATGTCAATTTAGGATTATGGAAATTGAAGATGTGGGTGATTCTAATACAGAACGGATTGGAAAAAGCTTTATCCGACCATTCATAGAAGGAAAAATCGATGATGGATAAGAGATTTGAAGAATTAGATCTGAAGACCCTCTCTAACATACAATTGTATTTTTTGAATGAGGTGTTATGAGAGGTAGCAAAAGAATCAACAACGAATACCTTGTGGTTGAAGTTGGAGTCATTGTATATGATAAAATTAGTAGCAAATCGACTACTATTGAAGAGTCAGCTTCATGACCTCAAATTAGGTAAGGGTCAATCTCTAAAAATTCACTTGAATGATTTTAACTCTATAGTTATGGATTTGCTCAATATAGATGTTAAATTAGATGATGAATATTTGATTATATGTTGTTATGTTCTTTGCCCGCATGTTTTAAACATTTTTGTGAGACTGTTTTGTATGGGAAGGACAAGTTAGTTCTTGAGGATGTGAAATCTTTCTTGCAACAATGGAAGTTGATTAATAGTCAGTTGACTGGCAGTGGTACTTCCGAGGACTCACATAGTGAGGGAATGATAGCTAGGGGGAGGAGATAAGAGTAAGGGTCTAGTGACTATAAGAAGTCCAAATCTAAGTCCAAGAGTTGGCAAAAGAATGTGAAATGCTATGGGTGTCACAAGAAGAGATATGTTAGGAATTTTGGTCCTAGCAGGAAGCCCGGTGCCACATATGATGAGTCATCTGGTACAAAGGATGATGCTCTAATTGCCTATGGTGATAGTGATGGAGATGTGTTATCGGCCACTGATAAACATAACATTATCAGAGATATACGGACCTTGGATTCTAGGTTCTCTTACCATATACGTCTCACCTAAAGTTGGTTTCAGATATTTGAGTTGACTTAAGGTGGAGTTATCTTAATGGATAACAATGCTACTTACAAAGTTGCTACGATTGGGACGGTGAAGGCGAGGATACATGACAGTGTGGTCAGGACACTGTCCATCATGAGACATGCCTCGAAGATGACCAATAACCCAACCAAACATGCATGCCCTCCAAGGACTCCCGACTCACATCCCAGTCTTCCCGAATAGCCCAGTGCCATATATTGGGACCTCTACACTTCCTAAGATTCCAAGGTCTCTGATGCCCCTTTCCCCTACTCACCATGATTCCAATCCCCCCGTACATGTGGCTTCAAACCCACTTTCCCATCTCTCCACCTTAGTTCACTATCATCCACTAGTGTTTCCCCTTGGAAACCCTAATCTGGCTAATGTGGCCCTAACCTCTCCTCATCATACCTAGCTCATGCTCCCTTCATCTCCAACACCATCACCCCACTCGATCCACACCCAAAAATCACAACTTCACTTCCCATATTTCACATGTGATAATGAAAACCCTAGTTGGCCACCCCAAACTTTAGTACTTCTCCTTTCTTTTACACCATCCCTTCATCTACACACTCCACCCTTCTCTCCACTTTACTCACCCCTCTTTGTAAGACCCCCCCTCCTAGTCTCCATCCTTAGTCCAAAAATTCATCATCACCCTTTCCACGCACTTCCCCCACTTAGGGTTTTTCCCACAAACCTTAGATAAGCCTTCCAAGCACAGTTCTACCAACCCACTTACTATTTTTCACCTATGGACTCCAATCACCCATAATGCTCTTCCCTCACCATGCTTAAGCTTTAAATCACTTTTTTTTCATGTAACTGTTACCCCCATGTAAAGGCTAGCCACCCCATGCAAGCCTTACACTTTCTATGCAAGATTTACTCCAACCTTTCATTTTATTTCTTATATCCCTTTTATTTAGTCACCTATGAATCATAAGGTACTTAGGCTTTTCTCACTTTTCCCTAATCACTCCACCTTCTTTATTTTTTTAGCTCTCCACAACCTCATTATACCACCTAAGGCCTCCTAATATGCATGTCATATTAGGGCAAATATACATAAGAGCATATCATAAAATACAAGTCATATCACCCATATCACACATATCATAATACATACATCATTTACCTTAATTCCATGCATAGCAAGCTGCGCTACAAGTATTTTAGTCCATACTCACATATAATACAAGTAGACATCCAAGACACCCATGAGCACATAAAACGTACAATTTAGCCTTAACCATATTATTACCTAATAGGACACCAGGCTTAGAGCACGAATCCTACGCCTCCTTAAGGAAAGGGTTTGGTTCACCTATACGAAAGGAACACTAATGTTAACCTCCCTTTTACTCCTTTTCTTTTATTATTCTCTAACGAAATATTAGTAAAAAGACTAGTAATAGTAATGATGATGATAATAATAATAATAATAATAGTAATAATAATAATGATCATAACCATAGTAATAATAATAAAAATAATAAGATTAATAATGATAATAATTGAAATGCCCCAAAAATTTCTAATTTTAAATATTATATTTAAATGAGGTTTTATTATAAAATTTAATTATGTATATTATTTTATTTAAAATAAAAGAAAATTAATTAGGGCAAATCTAGAATAAATTTATAAGTATTTTAATTAGGAGGAATTTGTGTATTTTGACTAATTACATATTTTAATTTGGTAATTTATTTAAATAAATTATTTTATTTAAAATAAGAAAGAGAAAATAGTTCCAAATTAATATTATTTTTATAAATAATTTAATGGAAGAAAAATTAGGGTGTTTTGCTAATTAAAATGAAATTTAGCCTAAAAAGGGATTTAAATATTATTATTTTTAACTATCCTAAATATTTAGATTAATTTATTTGGCCCTAACCTAGCTATTGTTCTTTTCCTTTTCCTTTTTTTTTTCTTTTTCTTTCTTCCTTTTCCCTTTCTTTTTCTTCTTTTTCTTTTTCCTATTCTTTTCCCCGAATGGGCCAGCCACGACCCACTTCCCTTTTCTTTCCTTTCCTTCGGTGCAACCCAGCCCGCACCGTACATCCCTCCTCCGCCCGTGGAACGCTGCGTTTCGTTCCGTATTACACCGCAGTTCGTCGTTTCATTTAAGCATCTCCCTACCCTTCTTCCGCCCCTCTATGTGCGGCGTTCTGTCTCTCTTTTCCTTGGGACGCAGCGTTTCATTTAAGACCTTACCGCCCGCGCCCGAACCGCCCGGTTCTTCCTCCTTTTCTTTCTTTCTTTTTCCTTCGCGAACCGCCCGGCTAGCCGTCTTCTTCTTCCTCCTTTCCCCGTCGTCGACGACGCTGCAACGCTGGTCGCCATCAATGGCATCTCCGGCTACGGTGATTAATACCGGCCGTTTCTTGTCTCATTGTCTTCCTCTTAACTTCAGGAATAAATTTGCATAATTATTCGATGCTATCTCTCGCCCGTTTCTTCTCCCCAGCCTCGCGAAAATTCGAAGCAAACCAAACGATGCCCGATCAATTACTGCCACCGGCCACCCAAATTCTCGCATCTAATGCCTTCTGCCGACCCCAAAACCTTATTATCCCATCCACCATCTATAAATAGCCTAGTTATGGGAGTTTTGGAATTTTTTCTTCCCTGAAAACCCTAAGCCCGAGCTGCCGCCACCGCAACTTAAGACGCCTCTTCCGCCGCCGTTAGCCAACTTCAACGCCACCGCCGCATGCTAAATTCTTCCCTGAAACGCCTTCTAGTTAACCAAAATATTTTTAACTTTCGATTCTTCTTGTACGAGCCTCAATAACCATGCAAAGTTGGATGCTTGTTTCGCCGGAATTTTGACCCCGAAGCCTTAAACCACCTTCCGCCACCGTGCACCGCCACCTATGGCTACACCACCACCATCTTTTTGTCCCTCTCCTCCTAGGCAACAATAAACACCTCTTATATCACCTCAATTCTCCCTATCTTTTTCCTAACATCCATCTTTCCCTCTTTTCTTCTATTTTTCCAGCCACCGCTGCCGCCGTCGTGCACCACCGCCGGTGCCACCTATCACCACCAGCTTAAGCCTTAAGGAGGCGTAGGAGCGTGCTCCAAGACCGGTGACATTTTAGGTAAGGGGTGCTAAGGCATTTTGTGTGCTAATGTGCATTGTGTTCCTTATATGTTATGCATCCTATGTTATTATTGTAATTATTGCATATTTGGTATGGCATAGAGTTCAAGCATGCTTTTGTGTTGCTATATGGCATGTGTACTATGTGTATGGAATAATATGTGTTTGCATGTGATCCTAAAAGACATGCATGTGAGGATGTTGGTATGGTTTGTACAGGGAAAAGGATGAAAAATAAGGATGGAGAAAGAAGTTGATCAAGGGGTATGAGTTGACCTAAGTATTTTAATGATTTATGAGAGGAAGAATAAAATGGGAAATGTAGGGTTTTGTGGAAGACAATATAATTTATGACGTTATATGGGAGAATTGAATTTATGGTTTGTTAGGGAGAATCTAGTTTATGATGTTTTTTGGGAGAATGTAATTTATGATATTATATGGGAGGATCTAATTTGTGGTTATGAAAGGGGAGAATCTAATCAATTGTATTATGTGGACAAATCTTTGGGTTTTATATGATTTGAATCTTTGTGTTGGTATGGATTGAATTTAGGGTTTTGTGTGAAAGAATCTTTGGGTTTAATATGGTTGAATGTAGGGTTTTGTAAGGATGAATCTTCGGGTTTATGTAAATTGAATCTAGGGTTTGGTAAGGATGAGTATTTGGTTGGTATGGATTTAATTTAGGGTATTGTATGACGGAATCTTGGGTTTTGTGTGGTGGTACTAGGGTTGCGTGGTGAAGTTAGGGTTTTGTATGGGAGTTAATGATTGCATGGAATTTAGGGTTTACATGAAAAGTTCGAATGGTTGCATGGGGAGATTAATGTCTGCATGGGTATGAAATTTACGTATGGAAGGTTAATTTAGGAAGTAAGGAAGGTAATGTAAGTATTATTCAGGTGTTGAACTATTTTGGATGAAAAATAGTACGTGGAGCATTATGAGTGTATGGAAGAGATTGAATTAGGGTTTGGAGTAATGAACTCTGGGTTGTTGTGATTAATTAGGGTTGGAGTGGATAATTGTGGTTTGTTATGATTAACTAAGGCGCGGAGTGGATAATTATGGTTGTTATGGTTAAATAGGGTTTGGAGTGGTTAACTATGGTTGGTTGTGGTTAATTGAGGTATGTGGTGGCTGATTAGGATTTTTGTGTTACCATGTGCATGTGGTAATTAAAGTGTAATTATGATGGTGGAATTTTATGATTTGTGATGTGTGATGGCTTATGCATGTCTAGGGTGAAAGCCTTTGAATAAGATACTTAAGACACTAATCATATGAAGTGGAATATTATTGAGCCGGGTCCAAACCGATCCACCAGTCAGGAATAGTGGTTAGGACGCGTAGTCCTATGTGCGACCGATCCACCAGTTATAATATTGGTTAGGACATGAGGTCCTATATGTGACCGGCCCACCGGTAATAATAGTGGGGTGACTCGAGCTCAATAAACAGAAACCAGAATCGTTAAAGCTCTTAAAAGATACTAATTACTTACAGTGGAACACCATGAGAGCAGGAACCAAACCGATCCACGGGTTAGGAATAGTGGTAAGGGTTTCTACCCTATATGTGACCGATCCACCGGTAATAATAGTGGTTAGGGCATGATGCTCTATTGTGACCGATCCACCGGTAATAATAGTGGTTAGGGCGTGATGCTCTATTGCGACCAGCCCACCGATTATAATAGTGGGGTGTTCCTATGCTCGCATGGATTGAAAAAGGCATGGTGTAAATCGGATTCTGATAAGAGATTAATTAAATGATTAATCTGGATTATATATGGGCCTCTGTACTTTTACCTGAATTGTTCATATACCTTTATATTGTTATGTTGGATTATGCAATGTTTTTATTCTGCATGGATTATGTGATTATGTGTTGGCCTTAGTGCTCGGTTACCTTACTCAGTACGTAGCGTACCGATCACCCTTTTCATGGGTGCTGCTCATTCCCACGAGTAGTATGCCTTCTGAATTTGTGCAGGTGGGCGAGATATCAGTTGGGGCTGAGTGTTGAGCGTGTTTGGCTCGAGGTTCGAGAGAGTTGTGGCCATATTATAGTCTTTATATGACTCTATTTCTTTTTGTTAATCTTTTAACGGTTGTAAGTTTAATTCTCTTTTGGAAATGAATTACATTTCTTGATGCGTACTCTGATTTTGTTTAAAACCATTTAATAATTATTTGAAGTTTAGTTTGTATTAATTTTGTAATTGATTGTTAATATTTTCTTTAGCCTTAGCACTTGGTACTGGAACGGTCGGAGAGAACTGGTCTAGTACTAAGTATGGCGGTAACATCCCCATAATTCACAAGTTTAAGTGTTTATATTTTAATTGCTTCCGCTTTATAAAAAAAAGTAGTGAATTTTGGGGTGTTACAATAACAATAGCGATAATAATAATGATAATGATAATGATAATATTAATAATAATAATAATAGAAAATATGTAAAATAAATTACACTTAAGTAAAAACAAGGATTAGGGCACAACCAAGAGTGGATGTAGTAGCTAGGGTGGCGGCAACGCAAGGCGGTGGTGATTTAGAAAGACATAATTTTGGGGTTGGAAAATGGGAAGGGAAGTGGTGGCTGTGAGATGGTAGGGGTTTCTTGTAACACCCCCAAATTTACTACCAAAAAATTTCGTTTACTTTTAAAGGAGTTTAGCGGAAGCAAGCAAATAAAACTGTAAATCCGGGGGTATTACCGCCACACTTAGTACCAGATCGATTCATGCCTACCGACCCGATACTAAGTGCTAAGGCTAAAAAGAATAGAACCAAAACAAGTCATTCGTAAAGCATTAGTTTTACGGAATCAGAGTGCGAAAATCAAAAGTTACATTCCGAAGTGTAATTTAAAAATTCCAAATGTCAGAGGACTTAAAATATCAGAATAATAGAGTACGATAATGCAAAGAAACAAGATAGGGGGAATTTCTCCAGCCACGTCACTCTCGTCCCCCAAGCTAGATCCAGACTCAACTCTCAGTCCTGAAAATGCCCCAGACATCGTCCCCTACCTGCAAAACTCAGACAGGTCTTCTGCTCGTGGGAATGAGCAGCACCCATGAAACGGGTGATCAGTACGCTACGTACTGAGTAAGGTAACAGACGCACTAAGGCCCACATACACAGAGATACATGACATAGCAGACATAGCTTGTAAATAATAAACAATAACGCAGATGAACAATGCTGGTTACGAATCAGGTAACTTTCTCATTATATCTCTGATAATTATAATCGATTCACATCATAGTCTTTATCAATCCATGTGAGTGCGGGAACCCCACTATTATAGCTGGTGGAACGGTCGCGAGGGCCATGCCCTGCCACTATTATAGCCGGTGGAATGGTCGCGAGGGTAATATACCCTGCCACTATTATTTGCCGGTGGACCGGTCTGGCCCCGACTCACAAGGTATTCCATTGTAAATATTAGTATCTTTCCATGTCTTATCACTTTTACGTTTGGTTTGTTGAGCACGAAATCCCCCACTATTATAGCCGGTGGAATGGTCGTGAGGGCACATGCCCTGCCACTATTATAGCCGGTGGAACGATCGCGAGGGTAAGATATCCTGCCACTATTATAGCCGGTGGACCGGTCTGGGTTCGGCTCAACATCTTTCTCTGTAAGTCGTTAGTGTTTTAATGTATGTTATTCGAGGGCATTTCATCTTTGTCATGCATGGTCAGAGATCTCAACACATCACATCAAAACTGAAGGCATATGCGTACTATCACATACTAATGAGGGCACATGCACACAACCCGATTCCAAGCCACGCCACACATGAAACAGTTAGAATAATGGATTTTAAGACCACTTCATATAGAACGTCCATGGCACGTAGGACACATGTCACACATTTAGCCTTAGCTATATCCCTACTCGGTTTAGGTTACCGAGCTATCTCCTACGCTTACATTAGGCCACTAAACACCTGTTGTAATTATCATACTTAGCACATTTCTCACATTGGAAACCCAAATCATGACCCTCAGACTCAACTCTCCCTCATACCTCACTCCTCCTCATTTATTCTTATTATTTTCTTTTTCTTTTTCCACCTTCTCAAATTAGGATTTCTTCCCCAAACCCTAGGTACCCTTATATGACCCTACGTACTATTTTTCACCTTGAGCCTCCAGACTCCCAAACAGACCTTCCATTACTTTCCCCACGTCCCAAAGTAACTTTTCATACGTAAGGTTTGCCCCCATGCGGGCCTTAACCTCCCCATGCAATCCCCTCGATCTCTACCATGCTAAACCCTAAGATTTCCATGCAAACCCTAGTTCTCCCATATAACCTTAGTTTCTCCCACTCTTCCATTTTATTCAATTCCCCCTTTTCTCGTCCATTTACGAATCATAGATTGCCTAGGTCATTCTTACCTGCATTAGCCAACGTACTTCCCTTTGGTTATCTTAATCTCTCATTTTTCTCTTTCATGCCCCCATTCCACAATACCTCATTAAATAACCTAGCATGCATGTCCTAGGGTCACATCACATCACATCATATTTGCATCATTTCCATATTAGCACATACAGACAAGTGCATGAGAACGTACCTCGATTCCATGCTGCGCTACACGGTAAAACAGATAACATACACAAAATACAACATATAAACCGTACGAGGCATCCAAGGCACGTAAAACATGGAATACACATAGGCGGCCTTAGTTACGTCCTTACCTAAATCGGCGCCGGGCTTGGAGCACGCTCCTACACCTCCTGGGGTTTGACCCGGTTCACCTGACTGAGAGGTGGTGGCGTCGGCGGCGGCGCGGCAGCAGCTGCGGCGACGGTGGAGGAGGGGAAGAGAGGGGAAAAATGGAGTTGGAGGCTAGGGAAGGGAAACTAGGAGAAAGGGGAGGTGTAGGGTGGTAGGGCAGGAACCGCTGGTTGATTTGGGGGGTAGTGGCGGAGCTGTAGGTGGCGGTGGAGGCGGCGCCGGCGGCACGAAGGTGGTGCCAGGGGTCGAAAGGCTGTTTCGGGAAGGCAACTTCGCGCGGCCAAGGCGACTCGTGCGAGGTAAGGCAGGGGGAGCTAGTAGTCTGGTTGTGTAGAGGGAGGTGCAGGGAGGATGTTGGTGGCGCGGGCAGGCGGCAACGGTGGCTGAAGGCGGAGGAAAGGGCGGCTAAAGGTGGGGCGGTGTGCGGCTCTGGTTTTCTGGGTTCCAAATTTCGAACCCGATTAAGGCAATGGTTAGGGCTATTTATAGGGAAATTGGGACAGGAAAACGACAAGGGTGCGAGGGGGAGTCGGGGTTAGGTGCTTTCGTGTCAGACGAGGCTGACTGGCACAGGTCTGCTGTTGTAGACCGAGACCCATCGGGAAAAAAAGAAGAAGAGGATTGTGTGCGGGAATGGCTGAATCGATTGGTCACATCTGCAGGGAAGTTAACGGGGAAGAAAGGCGAAATGACCGGTGATATTGGCGTGGCGTTGAAGGTTTTGTTTGCCGGCAAAAATTTCGGTTGCAGACGACGAAGGACGATGACGTCCTGAGGAAGAAGAAGAGGAAGAGGCTGGACCGGCGGTCCAGCAGAAACGAAAAGAAAGAAAGAAAAGGGGGCAGGCCAAACCGGCCGAGAGAAAAGGGGAAGGAGGGGCGCGGGAGAGGGACGGGCCGCGAGGGGTACTGGGCCTAGCAGGCCGGCCCAAGTCGGGGGGAGAATAGAAAAAAAAAGAGAAGGAAAGGAGAGAAAAGGAAAAGGAGGGAAAAAGGAGGAAAAGAAAAAGGAAAACGAAGGGAAATTAGTGGTTGAATTAATTAGTATGATTTGGGTAATTTGGGATGTTTAATAAAATATAAATATTACAATAGTATTTAAATTATCTTTTTAGGTTAATTTAGGGATTTTTTTGAAAGAAAATTCTTAAATTCCATTTTAATTAACAAACACTCTAATTTTCTCCAATTAAATTATTTATAAAGTTTATATTAATTTAAAACTATTTTTATCCTTCTTAAGTTAAACAAGGTAATTTATTTAATTAATTTCCAAAATAAAATCCTTAATTAGCTTAAAATACCACCATTCATCCCATTTAAAACACTTATAAATTTCTCTTCTTGATTTACCCTAATTAATTTTCTCTTATTTTAATAAAAGTAAATTATTTAATTAATTTTTAAAATAAAATCTTATTTAATGATAAATAATAAAATTAGAATTTTTGGAGCATTTCATTTCTGGGTTAGAAGGGGTTGTAGTGGTGGCGGTGACATGCCATGGCGGCGGTGACGGGGATGGCTGAATGTGGAGAGAGAGGAAAGGAGGAGGAAAGAGGGGGAGAGAAAGGAAAGGGAGGGTATAGGGAGGTAGGGGAAGGATTTTGGGGCAAAGAGGGAGGTAGTGGGGTGGTGGTTGTGGTGGAGGATGCGGCGTAGGGTGGCGCAAGGGGCAGCTACAGGGTGCAAAGGGCAGCTCGAGCTGCCCACTTTGCATAAGCAAGGATAGCAAAGCAGGGAGAGTTAGAGGTGAGGAGGGGTCTCATTTGGTAGAGGGTACTGCAAGGAAGAGGGTGGGTGGAGGTTTGGATGATGGCAAGATGCGACGACGGAGGGGAATTTTAGGGGGTGCTAGGCAGAGAGAAAAGAAGAGAAAGAAGGGTGATTGGGAGCTTTTATAGGCGAAGGGTGGAGAAGAGGACAAGGGGGATGAGGACAAAGGGAGTGGGAGGGAAGGTAGATGCCAGTCTGTAGTAGCAGTCGGCACAGGACTGTAGGGTGCAGTTCTACAAGCGGCAGGGAAAAAAAAGGGGAAATAGAGGGGGCACACGAGGAGGCTGTGTAGGGGAGGGTTGGGCTTGAAATGGAAAGGAAGAGGATGGGGGGAGAGAGGGAGAGGGTAGGCTGGCCTGTAGGCGCACGACGGCATGCAGGGGAGGAAGAAGAAGAAGAAAAAGAAAGAAGGCGGCTGGCTGGTCGGGCGGGTGAGGAAGAAAAAAAAAGGGGAGTGGGTTGCTGGGCTGGCCCAGCTGAGGGGAAAAAGGAAAGGAAAAAAAGGAGAAGGACGTGGGTTGGATGGACAAGAAGGGAGGGGTATTTAATTAATTAGATGGGTCAATTATTTTAATAAATTAATTTATTTAAATTTTAAGATATTAATTGAATAGGGTAATTTTAGTAAAATGTGGGTTTGAAAGATTATTTAAACAAAAAAAGTATGATAAAATAATAAAATATTTATTTTAATATATTAAATTATCACATCCATTTTTATAAATCTAAATTCAACAAAATTATTAATTTAAATAAAAAAATTATCCCAAATGATGATTAATTATTAAGTTCTAGGTTCTAAAATTTTTGGAGTATTACAGTCCATCAACAGGAAATAGAATTAAAATATAAAGTCCCAATTAGAAGTAATTTATTAAAAAGAACGTATATGTAAAATAAAACCGTAAATCAAAAATTTTAAAGTTAAATGCATAGTTGAAATGGAAATATAATCTTAAATAGAATCGTAATCATATGAGTTTGATAACGTCATAGTCATAAACAAATTTATAAACTAAAGCCAAAATAACAAAGGATTAAATGTAACATCAATATAAAGTCAAAACCATTAATAAATGTATAAATGAAAAAGTTTTCATTCTAAAATAAGAATAAAACTTAATACATAATTCACGTACATCTGTCGACAAATATTTTTTTTCAAGAAATGTTTTTTTATTTAAAAAAATGAGTGAGATATATCAAAATCTTCTTTAACACAAGAGATATCATTTTATAAGGAAGTAGAAGTTCGTAATTAATTTTTAAGGGTTTGACAAAAGTTCATCGCAAACATTAGATTAGAATAATAGAAACAACTTTATTAAATATTTTTAAGAATTCAAATTTATCGGAATAAAAAGTAATCTTAAAGAAATAATTTATGCAGATTAAATCCTTTTCATAGAAAACCTTAATATTACAAACTTTACTCATAATTTAAATTAAAGCTTTAAATCACTTTGAAGGAGACCAAGTAACTTACAAGTCTAATTTCAGAAATAAAACATATAGTTTATGGGAATTAGGTTTTGAAAATGTGATAACTTACAAGAATCATTACATTCTTATGCAGGTTGCTCTTTGCAATTGTGCCATATCCTTAAGTTCATGCATAACCTTGAGAAAAGGATAAAGCGGGAGATTCATAGTGGTAGGCGGATGAAGTGTTTGGGTCGACTGGTGGATAAGTCATGGCTCATCTAGCTCGAATTTTCAGGTGTCCACCTTTCAAAGATAGTTAGAGACTATGTAAAAGAAGATGAAAACTGGGCATGACTCTCTTTTTAGCACTTTCTCCTCCTTTCCCACTTAGCTAAAGTGGCATCTTGCTATGTGAATGTCAATGACCCAACGAACAACATTCATAGATAAATATTGTGCTTGATATTGGAGAAACCGTCATATTTTTCTGGGAACTGTGGTATGGCCCTTTCGAGCAGCTCAATGGATCAAGAACTTTGCAAAGGGTGAGTATCATGTTTCTACAACATGCTCTCAACTTCAACCAATATTAGGGAACATAGAAACCTTCACATTGGGTTGAGAGTACCTTCCAACGAGTCACATAAAGCTTAATGCAGACAATAGTGTAAAGAAGAATCAAGGCAACATAACCTAAATGAGGGACTGCAGATATTAACAAGTCGAATCGAGTCGAAGCCCTAGTATTTAAGCTTGACTTATTTATAAACTAATCTTAACCAAGTTGGCATATTATTAGACAAACCTTATATATTAGTATTTCAGTTTTGCTTGTTCATAAGCTAGTTGAGTTGAGTCGGTTTACAAATTAATTCTAATAATAAAAATAAATTAAGTTGTTTTAATTTGTTTTATTTAAAACTCACTTATTGACTTTATCCATATATACAAATATGTTTTTTTTTATCAAACATAAGATTTTAATAAAATGTATCATATTCCTATATCTTTAATACTTGACTAACTTATGCATAACAGGATGTAAAGTTTGAAATTAATTGTTGTAAAAGAGTAAATAAGTATTATGCATAACAGGATGTAAAGTTTGAAATTAATTGTTGTAAAAGAGTAAATAAGCATTATATATATATATATAATATGAAATTTATAAATAAACCTCTAAAAAATATATAAACGAATCTCAAATGGACTTTCAAATAATTATTAATCAAGCTTTTGAATGAACATATAAACAATTCAACTTGCTAACAAAGACTCAAATCTACTCTAACTTAAACTTAATTTATTTAATAAATAAATCTAAATATAAATACAAATATTTATTTATTTAATCAATTAAGTTGTTATCGAAATAATTTGCGAGTTAGCTTGACTAATCAACCGCCCTAAGAGGGGGTGGCTCATCATCTACCGCCCTAATAATTTGCGGTAAATGGCTTTTTTGGTTTGTTGTGAGGCGTAGGTTCAGTGCGTTACGTGAAAATGATGGAATATTCGGCACGGGCTGCGGGAAGCATCTAGGCGAGGATTCAATCACTCTATGTCGGCTATGAAATAGCTACAGAGACCTTTGCTTGGTATTCATCCCAGTTCTGACATAGTCAATGCCCACAGGGACCTGATCAATGCCTTTCAGTCCCGACAGGTATTATTGCATATCTACTATCTAGCGTGAGACAAACACGGTAGCAAACTCAGTACATGGCTAGGATGGGACTTGGCCTACCATTTGGTTGTATGATTCGTGAAGAAAAGAACCTCCTCCTGAGGTACCAGACAAAGTCTAGTTTGAAAGGGTGGGTGGCGTTTCCTACAACAAGAGGGCGGGGTTTGTTTTCCTTTGGAGCAATCTTTCGTAAGTTCGTAACCATCGAGCCACGAAAACAGCATTTAAATATTATTTTTTAAATGTTTTAAAAACATTATTTATTATAAAAAAAAACTTAGTATAAAAAATATTTGATTAATTTTTTTCTAAAAAAATATTATTAATAATTTATATTAATTAAAATAGGTAGTAATTTTATAATATTTTTATTTTCTTATCTTAATTTTAGTAAATTTAATATATTTTTGTTAAAAAAATATAATATATATATCATAGTTGTATTTCTGTTTCTTAAACTTTAAAAAACAAATTTATCATGATTTTTCATAAATTTCTATATCCATATGACATTAATTGTAACCACCGTCTTATCTTCTTTTCAAAGGATAAAAAATATAAATAGCTTATGCTTTTTTTCCCCTACTTCACAACAATGAAGTTTCCAAATTTCACCAATGGGCTAAATTTTGAAGTCTCCTCATCTAAAGGATTTAAGTTATGAGTAGTTGATAAATTCTCTTTTAAACTATCTTCTAAAATTTAAAGAATACATTTTAATTATAAATTTATTTTCAAAATAATACTTTATTTTATATGATAACACCACCCAAGAAACAATTTTTAAAAGAATTTTAATAATAATTTAAAACCGTTATTAAATCATATATTATTAAAACTTTAATAAGGGTTCAATAACCGCCATAAAAAATCTAAAAAATCCATTAAATTTCGATCAAAATTCTTGTTTCAATATTGATTGACCATACACCATTATTAAAATAAATGGTTTAATAACCATAAATTCTCATTAAAACATGAATTAAAGCCCTAAATAATTATTAATTAGAATTAAATGCATGCTTTAATAACAGTTTTCTCCCAAAATCATTATTAAAACGTACATGTTAACATTAAATATGCAATTATGCAGTAATAAAACCCTAATTAGTATTTAATTTACCATTTGTCAATATTTTTTTATAATTGTTATTAAAACCTAATTTTAATAATGATTTTGGTTAAAACCATTATTAAAATATAATTGTTATTTTTATATAAATTGTGTAGTTTTATTCTATCCCACATACACAATTATATATTCGAATATTTACAAAGTGTACAATATATAAAACAACACCAATTCATGCTTATATTTCTTTCAGGAATGAAAATTAGTAGGCGTATCACAAGTTGGTAACTCTACACTCTAAAATTAAAGTTCATAGATCATAAAATCTAATTGTATATCACCGCCTAATAAACACTTACATGCATGCGTGCACGTCTCCAATTGCATAGAAGAACATAAGACACGTGATATCTAAACCAAAATGTGCATGTATGTAGATCCCTAATACTGAGTGTGTGAGCACACGAACTTGAGTCATTCATCTCTAACTTCATCAATTTCATCATCTGCATATTTCTAGTCTTGTGTATATCCACCCATTAAAAAATGCAAATTGATATGATTCAATCACTCGGTTAGTAATTAATATGTCATAGATTAATTAATGAAAAAATATGGAAAAGGAAACATACATGGTTTGGATCTATGTTCACAGATTTGTTCTTGAGTATGAGATTTATTAATCTACAAATATAGTATCCACAATCATTACTGTTTTATTGCTATGGACACTATAAAATGAATGTCCAATGAATAATGTGATCTATTAGCTAATATATGAAGGAAAGATTATGCTTATCAATTATCCATTTCTTAATCTTTGATAGATTTTCAATCCTCAAAGAATGCATATGTTATGGGTGAACATCATCACTATTACGTAAAATATAGAGATGTACTTTATGCAACATGTTAGGGTCTACATGCCCAAATTATTTACCTCTAATACAATGTCCTTTGATTTTCCTTACATGCTAAGACTTAGAAATATTAAGAGCTTTAGCATTGGACAAATAATATATGCAAAATTTAACTGCCTCTTCTACTATGTAATTCTCAATAATGTATCCTTTTGGCCTATATCAAATTTTTACATAACCTTTTATCAACTTCATAAACTATTCAATGCCCATAAATAGGTCTTAACATTTTTACCCCATAAACCATGTAAATGGTTAGATGCACCATAATGTCAAAGAATGAGGGAAGAAAGTTCATTTCAAACTATCACAAAGCTATCACAATTCCTCTTTGCAAGGCATCCAAACTATCATGATGTATGACCTTAGAGCAAAGTGCATTAAATAATCAACAGAGCCTAGTAATAGCAATTCGAGCATGCTTCTACAAAATTTCACGTATGGCTACTAGCATAAAATGTTACATCAAAATAAGACAAACATGATACTTCATGCTAATTAGTTTCAACTCTTTCATCAATAGCCTTTTGAAATTTGAAGAATACCCTTCCATAACCTTGACACTATTAAAAAATTACAAAATATAGTTTTCTCCTTTCTATAAAGAGTATGGAAAGGTGATGTTAAATATGTCCTTCTTCCATTGTCTTGTGGTGCTAGTTTATGCCTAATGCCCATTTTTTCCATATCCTATTGAGCATTGATGTCATCGGTAATATTTCATAGAACATTAAGTAATGTATCAAAAAAGCTATCATATACATTTTTCTCGATACATATCATATCAAGGGCATGCCTCATATACAAGAATTCTCAATACGGAAGGTTGAAGAATATAAATATATTCTTCCATCTAACTAATGGAGAATTATCTTTATTCTTCTTTTTAAACTGCACTTTCAAATATTTCCTTTTTAAATACACTTTTCTATCTACCAACCAGACTGGTGCATGCCCTTATTTTGGGAAGCCATTAAAAGCATTCATTTTACTTCGATAATGATGATCATTCGATAAAAATCTATGATGCCCGAGAAAAACAGTCTTTCATTCATGCATTAGCTAAATAAATGAAATATTATCCTCATATATTTAGCACGTGTAATGGTTTTTCACAATATAACTTGACAATTTTCCATATGCTAGAAAATTGCTTGTAGTACATAATCATATTATTCTTAAAGTGAAAATTTTCTCACCATATGCATCAAATACTTCAATATTCATGTCCCATAAGAACTTCAAATCATCAATCAAAGGTGTCAAATAAACATCAGTATCATTCCCTGGTTGGTTTGGCCTTGAAATGTGTAAAGATAACATCATATACTTGTTTTTCATCTAGAACCACAATGGAAGATTATATATGACCAAAATCATTAGCCATATACTATATGTGCCTTGATTGTACAGATTCATACCATCCACAGAAAGTGCACGACACAATTTTCTTGGTTATTTGCCAAATTTAGGAAATAAGCCACCATTCATAATCCATTATAGAGTGTCAAATGAAAGTCTTAGAAGCCCGTCATCTATTTTCTCATCTACATGCCATCTCAAGTTCTTTGTATCTTAAACATCATTAAATGTTCACCTGTATTACAAGAAAATACCATAACACCTTATATGACACCTTGTTCTTCTTGTATCATGGTGATTTACAGTCATTATTCAAACAATTATCTAAATATGCATATTCATTGTGAAATAATATACAATCATTAGGGCATGCATGTATCTTCTCATAACTCATACCCATAGATGAAAGGATCTTCTTTGCTTCATAGGTACAATAGGATAAAGCATTACCATTGGGAATCATATCTTTCACAAGTGTCAATACTTTTGTGAAGCTCTTATCACTCTATATATTGCTCTCTTTTAAGTTGTATAACCTTAAAGTAGTGGATAATCTAGTAAACTTCTTATAATCAACATACATATGTTTTTCTAAGTCACTTAATAACTTATAGATCATTTTTGGACAATCTAAAACACTGTTCTCAACATTTTGAGTCATCTTCTCTAACCAATCACCCTCATTATTATCAAATGATCCACTACTTTCCCTCCCTCCTTCCTCATTATCATATCTAACCTTTGCCTCACCATGCCATATCTAACAAGTATAACTTGTATCAATTTTGTATGCATAAAATGATCTCTCACATCATTAACATTGACACTTTAAATATAAGCACATTTCAAATAAGGACAGACTATTTTACTAAGGCCCTAAGCATGTTCCAACTGCAAACTTGATAAAAAAATTTAACGTCTTTGTCATATTATGTAGACAAATGATTTGTAGACATCCATTTATGATCCATATCTTTCTAATATATATGTATCCTATGAAAAATAATTATTATAAATCAATTCACTTTGACAAACTAATTCATAGATCTCTTAAGATTAGAAAATTTTATATTTGTATAGTGTATCATGCTATTCTTTTAATATATATATAAACAATTCTAACACGCTTTCATATCCCTTACTAATTCACACATCTCTCATGCTTAGTAAGAATTCATATTTCTATAATGTATCATATTATTTTGCTGCTATATATACAAACCATTACAACACGTTTCCAAAAATATACCAATATACAAGTTATTATTGTTCAGAAAGAGTTCATATGTATATACATATCAAATATTTATACAAGGGTTGTAAATTCAAAAGTAAATACATACTACGAATTTAAAAAAAAAACCCAAAAAATAAGAATAACCCTAAGGCAATAACATCAATATATATATCAAAAGGTTGCTACAATCGAAACACCTAACTATGAACACCCTCTAACCATCCTATGAAATCTATCAGTAGTCTTGCCTAGGCAGGATAGAACTCATCACTCTCAGAGTCCACTCATCTCGATATGTAATTGTATCCCTCACATCATCAATATAGATTCTAGTTATGAATACTCTAGGGTAACCAGGGCAGATACTCAATGGTAAGTAATGATAAAACCTCCACTCGTCATCTATCACCATCAACTCTCTAGCTATCCAATCATAATCCCTCACAAACACCTCACTCTCAACAAATCTTTGGTGTGGTGCATCAATAAATAGGAAAAACAAATGCAAATAACCAGATAAAGCCCCTACCATGGCTCAATCTAAGGCAGGGTTACCAACAAGTGATATGATCTAAAATGAGATGGATCAAAGTAATATCCGCTTGCCAACAAGAGACCTAGATCCCTGTATAATCATATCACATGCTCAAAAAATCTACATCATGTTCCATGTACCAATATGGTGGAGGTTTTTAAATAATAGGTAAGTGCGGCATCTCACTACCTATAAAAGAGAACAACCACTCAATCATGTCATTCAATTTCTTATTTAACTCTTATAAATTATAAAATATGTAAATTATGTAGCTTAACTAATCATAAATATAAAATATCATATCTTAAAAAATTATTTTAAGCTAACAACATACCTATATGCATAAATAAGATATAATCAATACATTAACTTACATCAGTAATAATTTATTAGAGGCGCATCCATACCATACAAACAATAACATTTTATCAACAAAAAATGAAATAGAATTATTTAATATTTATCAGCAACATATTATATCAACATGCATGCATGTATTTATAGTATTTTTTTAATAGCAAAGGCATTAGCCTATAGTGATGCATGTATATACTTATAGAGGAAAAGACCCAACTTGCAGCGAAAAAAAATAACAACATAACACCAGAGGTAAACATATATCATACAAACAATAACACATGTAATATCAACTAAACACCTTTCATTCATACATTTAATAATAAAATAATAAATAAAATATGACAACCTATCTGAATCTAAAAATTGTTCAAGACAGACAAGAAAAACTATTAGCACCGAAGCACTAACCAACTCCACACACATGACACTACTTGTGGTGGCGGAGCAACAAATGGTAACAAACAAATGGGCAGGAGAGAGGGAGTACAAGCTAACGATGGAATGCAACCTTGGCCGATAAGAATAGAAAGAAAATAATGATGACGAGGAGGAAGAAAAAAGCAATCTCAATAGGCAAGGGTGAGGCAGGCATGGTGGTTGTCGACTAACTAAAGAAGGATAATTGTTGATAGGAAAAAGGACAAGGAGGAGTGAGAGCAAAAGAGAATAAAAAATATAAAACAACCATAATGAGAAAAGAGGGAAGGAATAGGGATTTTAATGTCCATGTTTTAATAACTGTTATAAATATAATCGTTATTAAAACATGGCATAGGTTTTTTAAGTTTGGATAATGATTATATTTATAATTGTTATCAAAATAAGGGTGATATTTTTTTTCATTTATTTTATTAATATTTTTTGTATAGAATTGTTATTAAAAGATGTTTTGCATTTATGCACTTAGATTTTTGCATTTTATCAATGTTTTCTAACAAACCATCATTTATGTACTATTAATAATTAACGATTTTGTAATAGTGTGATAATAGTGAAATGATTTTTAATTTTTTTTAAAAGAATAAATGATTGATTGGTCCATGCCTAATTTACTGAGGAGGACGATTGACATGTATGCTTCAAGGAGACATTTGTCTAATAATTAAAATCATTAAAGATTTATTGTTTACTATATGCTTTCTATTATATCCTTCTTATTTCAATTCATTTTTCTTGACTTATTTTGGTTAGAGTGTAACTATTTGAACAATAATGCTATTAGTGCACTCATTAAGATTAGTTGTTTGAATTAGTCAAACTAGTGGTTTAATAGTTAGATTCATTAAATATAATCAAAATTTATATAAGTTTGTTTGAAAATATAATTTAATACTTGATATTACATGGTATGGATCACAGAGTAAGGCATTTTAGTATCAAAATTCTGTTACATATTTGTATATGATCCTGAAGTATTATAATTTAATATCAAAAGTCATTCACATATTTGTTTAAGATCACATATGAGTATAATTCATCATAAAAAACCTATTAAATATTCATAGATAAATTATTTAAAGGTAACACTTGTGCTTAGAAAATGCTAAAATTTGATCTCATAATGAAAAACCAATAAAATCAACAAACATAAAAATAGCATTATCTTTACAAAATAATATATAAGAGTTACCTTTTTATACATTATAAAATTACTAGTTCATTAGTCTTGTAATATATTTTCCTAAATTCTATCCTTTATTTACTCTTATTTTCCCCTTAAAATATGTTATCATCATCATCATAAATTCCTTTATCCTTATATTTTTCCTTATTTGTCGTAATATTCTATTCTTTTACCTTTGTTTGTTCTAGCTTAATTTGGCAAATCTCATTTTGTGTGCTTAGTCAAAAAAGTGTCTTTATAGTGCAAGTCAGTTATCTAAAGGAAAATTCAAGCTTGGTAGTATTATTACCTATCTAATTAGCCCTCATTCCTCAATACCCAAAATTCTGTTATTATTTCATATATGTATTTTCACCTTCCCCAAGTCCCAGTTCTAAGGAATTTTCATTGACATAGAGTAATGATATAATAGAACAGGCTAACTAAACATATGTTTGGAGTTACTTGTCAAAAGTAGTTATCCAAGATAATTAGATATTTTATTTTATTTTTAAATCTACTTTTAATAAGTAACTATAAACAAACTATAAATTATAACATGTGTACATATTTAACAACTCACCTATACACAACACCTATTCATTTAACTTAATTAGTTAAATAATTAATACTCCAACCATTGCCATGTGATCTTATAAAATTTTGGGCTAATTGAATATATATCATCAGAATATAGAAGTGATCTTAATGCTCAGATCATTACCATACAACCTTGCCTAAAGGTGGCAATCGGGTTGGGTTATTTATTGTTCATTTTTCTTTTACAGGTCGGGTTAATTTGTTGCTTGGGTTTGAATTATTATAAATATAGATTGTATTAATTTAATTTATCATGTTGAGTTGGGCTCAGGTTAGTTCAGGTTAACTTGACATGTTGGGTTAGGTTTGGGCTGATCTAGCTTGTGTTAGGATAATCTTAGGTTTTAGTGTATTTGATGTGTAGTGTTGAGGTTGTGTTACATTAGGTTCATATTGTTTTGGGTTACCTTAACAGATGGGGTATTTATGGGTTTTGATGAGTCGGGTTAGGTTTGGGACAACCTAATCCCGGATTGAATCACTTTAGATTTGGATAATGCTTGACATTGAGCACCAACATTAATCCAAGTCATTAAACTCATCAACAAGTATTAAGTTTGACTTCATGTAAGTATGTGATTAACAATTTATTATTAACTACTAGTTGTTTATCATTATGACTTTTTAATGCTATGTTTTCATGCGAAAAAATTGGTGAAGGTAATATATCATTGTTGAATAAGAATGTCCACAATAAAAATAAGAAAAATAAGTAATATTTTTAAATCAATATATATTTAAAATCTTTTAATGAATAATAAAGCATGTGTACTTATTATTATTATTATTATTATTATTATTATTATTATTATTATTATTATTATTATTATTATTATTATTATTATTATTATTATTATTATTATTATTATCATAAGCGGTTAATATTAAATTTTCTCTTGTTGAGTTAGGTTGATATTAGGTTAACATATGGTCGAATTAGTGTCAAGTAGGGTTGATGCCGAGTTTTGGATTAGGTCAAGTTGGGTTAATGAATTTCTTAGCCTATGTTGGATTGGGTCACCTTTTGCTAAATCTAGTTGCACCACATCATAAACAATTTACAATACATGGGCTATATTCCACCACCACTTATTATCATATCTCTAAATGCTTTTAAACCCTTAATACCAGCAACATATTGCATTAAACCCAGTATTGGTTCCAATATTAACATCCTATTGCCTTAGTGAATTAACAAGGTTATATTATTAGAAGTTTAAGAGACATATGAGCTAAGAGGTTGATGTTTTCCTACCATGTATATCTAGACCCACCAACTAGTATCATATTAAACATTTTCTAAATCACTTTCGACCTTCGGCCTTGTCTAAGACTCTTATTTACTTTGAATTTTTGAATTTATCATATTTTTATATGCCTCCTAAACTCTTTTAAAATACTAAACTGAATAATGGGTAAAAATATATTATTTATCGTACCAATATTCCTTAAACACATTTTTTAGGCCACAAAATGACCTTTTCAAGTATCTGAATTTTATGAAACTTTAGTGATTGATATTTTAGTGTTATTGAGCTTAAAATGGTGTAAAAATTTTGTATAATTAATTTTAAAATTTTCAAGATTTATTTGATATTATTAGGTGTATACGTGCTATTAAATTCAATTTCTCTATTTTCATCTACTCTAAATTTTGTGAGAATTATTTTCCTCCATTTATATTTGACGATGATGAACCATAAACATCCATTTCTCCCCTTCAATTTAGTGTCACCTACTCCCCCTACCTTGATATTTTTCACTAAAAAATCTTAGTAACTCAATAATTAAGTTTTTTTATCAAATTACTAACTTAACCTCCATTACCTCCACATTTTTCACAATCTTTTCTCCATTTATTTTTCCTTTATTCTTAGTGAAAACCTCCCCTTGTTACCCACTCAATTTCATGCACCATAAGCATCTTCATCCTCCACCAATTTCAACTTCCAAGCTTCCATAACTCCATTTTTATGGATTCCTATTCTTCTCATTCCATTCTACTATTCTTTAATCATTTTTACTAGATTTTATTTTAAGATTTTATTGGTATTTTATATTTTTTTTGAAGATTTAATTTTTGGCTTAATCCTTCATCTTTCTTGTTTATTTTAAAGCTAGATTAAGTAAAAACTATAGCTTTATTACATATAAGACTGATTTAGTATGTTTTTGGATGAGTTGTGTTATGTTATGGTTATGGATATTTTCAATCAAATTAGGACTTTTTGATCCTTGGATTTTTTTTATTAAATTAATGATACCATATATTAGATCTTTAAGTATAGATGAACTTTGATGTTAAGCATGCTTTGATTTGAGTATTTTTTTTTTATGCTCTAAATTATGCTTATAGATTTGATGAGTTTAAAAAATTTTGAATTTCCTTGAGTGTTATTGAGGGATCATGATGATTTCTTTTATTTTGATTAATTGGTCAATACCATAATAATCCTTACAAATTTAAGCCAAACTTTGATAGACGATATGCTAGCTACAAATTTTGTTTAAGGGTTTTTAATTTTGGTTGAAATTTTGAATGATTTAGACAAGTTCTTGATATTCTTAAAACAATTCTATGTGTTATTGGCCTAATTACCTCAAATCACCTTAAGTAGGGTTTATTCTTGATTAATTCTATTTATGAAAAGTATTTTTACTAAAATAAATAATTAAACCCCAAATGGCCTTTTTACCATAATTAGGGCTCAATGATTAACCTTTGACCATTGATCATTGACTTTAACCTTATAAAATTAACTTGGGACCTTATTTTGACTTTTTTAGGCTATTTACATCATTTTTTGGTATTTTGGTCCTAATGATAAACAATTTTTTTTGGCATTTTTACATGAATTTTACGTTATATGAACTTTTTGATCATTTTTTAGGTATTTAACGTATGTTTTAGTCATTCAATGACTAAATAGAAAAATAATGTGATAGGTTAGATTTGATGGCCTTATTAACCTAAGTTTGACTTTTAGTATTTTTCTATGACTCCTACTTGGCAAGAGGTGCACCACTTTTATTTTTGGAATTTTTTTTATCTTTAGCCTCTAATTTTCAGGTGTATACCCTAAAGATTTTGAGATATCTTATTATCCATTGTGATCATTTTGATCAATGATTTTCACTATTTTAAATGATCTATAAATGTTCTTTGTGGTTTTTTTTTCTTAACCATAAACACTTATTTATAACAATGATTATCTCTAAGATGTGATAGGTTTCCTTAAAAACTGATAGAGGCTACGATAATTCTTTAAAACTAATAGAGTCTATGGTAATCCTGTAAAACTGATATAGTTTATGTGTTATCCTTTAAAATTAGTAGAAGTCCTATGAAATTTTGTTTTTGATTTTTGCAAAATAATTAGGGTCACTAGCAAATGTATTAGTGGTTTGATATATTCTCCACTACATAGGCTTTATGTGCCCCCTACAAGGGGTGTGTATACTTAAAGGTTATATTACATTTGGCACTAATGGTGGGAATTGGATGCCCAAAGTATCATGGAATTTGGTGAATGATGAGAGGTGGACAAGTCACCCTTATATCGACCCCTTAGCTCAAATTTTCATGTATAGTGGATTCAAGCTCCTTTTTACTGATTCATAGTCATGATAGGCATGTGTTGAGGTTCCTAGCGTGATTTCTAGTCGTGATGGCCACATGTTGAAATTCCTAACCATGATGGCCATATGTTGAGATTCCTAGCCATGACGGCCATGTGCTAAGATTTCTTTCCAAGAGGGCTATGTGCATTTATTACTCATCAAGATGGCTATGTTATGATTATGTTTTTACTTGTATGCCTTATTATTATGCCCCTTAGCTTTTGTTCAATTGTGGTATGATGGGATGTCTATATATGAATATTAATGTATGTGTTTGGTGTAAACACTTGAAACACTTGGGTGACCATATGTCAATAGATAAAAAATTACATTTATATGATCATGATATATAATGAATCGTAAACGAAATTGAATTCTTAGAGATACCTTAAGGGTTTACCTTCCTTGGATTAATGTTTTGCATGATATATTCTATTAATTCCTTACCATGGCATTATATATTTTTTATTTGTATGATGTGATATTATATCTATTATGGCATGATTATTTTATAGTGTGGTAACATTTTGTGCTTATCTATGATTATTAATGCTACCACTTGTGGTCCCTCCCATTTAAGGGATAAGTGATAAGTTTGTGTAAGGTTATGAGGCCCTAGTTGATGATATATATGATAGTCAACTCTCTTAGAATGGTCATTGAACACTTGAACTGGGAGTGATGATGCCTATAGCTAGGCAAGCTAGCAAGTGTTCTTGCCTATGCTTGGGGCCTTTCAATTTTTTCATTTTTTTAAACCTTTTATCCTCGTTAAAAGTTTGTTATGCGTTCCTCTTATTTATATAATCTTATCACGATTGATATGTAAGTGGTTGAGATTTTTTGTTGTATCATTCCAACCGTAGCCTAGTACCTGATATTGGCTAGGTGATGATCAGACCTTTTTAGTGTTTGATGCAATGGTTTCACTCTCTACTTTCATTTTTGGTACTACTCTATAAACAAAATTTTTTTGCTATGAAAATTGAGAATGTTACAAAAATATAACACATTAAAATTGAAATTGTGTCATTTTCTTGGCATCGATGTTGGTGCTCTAATACAAGCAGTAATGGGGCGTGGTATGAAGGAGTGGTATGTTAGAGTCAACAATGCATGATATGGTATATATAATACCCCAATTTTAGAAACTCTAATTATAAATCGGTAATTATGTGTGTATAATGATAATAATTATGGTAAGGCATTTTGTAAAAAAATATTATTAATATGTGTATTAATATGATATATTAGATATAAACTTTAATTAAGTTAAATTTTGTTAGAGAGTGGGTTATGAAATTTAAATTCTAAGATAGACCTTAACTGATATCCATTATGTCAGGTAACCCTAATTTTGGTAACCAGAAATTTTTTCCTGGTCCTCTTCCTACATTGTCACCCATACCCTACACTAGTTGCTTGGTTATGTCCCCCATTATTCTGCAGCGTAATATCCTCCTTCACTATACCTTCTGCACCATACCTACCTCTTTTCCATGTTTCCCTCCCCTTGTTTTGCTCGACATTAACCTTCATGCCACCATCCATTTAAGCTCATATTCCTCTCATTTTTCTTCTTCCTTTGTGTTGTGCATTCATTCCAAATGAATCGTCCACTTTCTACCCTTCTCCCAAGCTCCCTCAAGTAATAAAAAGCCTTATTGTTCACCATTATTATTGTTGCATCTTTACCATTTTTACTAGTAACATACATCATCATCGAGCATATTTTCTTAGCTTTGGGCACTCTTACCGGCATCCATCCCCCACCTTTGGAAAATCCTACCAAAACTACCCCACAACTAGCACACAACCTCATCGAAAGTATCACAAATCCCTTGCCCAAACCCATCAATCACCCCCTTCACCTTCGGCTAAAAGCACCACAACCTCCCTCTTGGCTTTGGCCACTTATTATGATCCTCCCCACCTTGCTACAAAAACCTCCACTATATTCCCTTCCTTGGATTCATCCCTTGCAGCCGTTACTACCCCCTAGCAACATACAACTTCGTCGTTCCTCACCTCTCTCATGCAACCGTTTCCACTGATTCCTTCTCCCTTTGTTTTGTGAGTTTTTTTTGGTTTCCTTACTGGTTGTTCTTGTGTTGGTTTAGTAATTTTGGCTTATTATTGTGTTATATCAAATACTAATATATGTTATTGGGTCTTAATTTCCTATTTAATCCTTGAAGATCTTGGATAAGAAAATTTTTGTACTTTTTGTATAAGTTTAGATTTAGGTAAATCTAATCACTTATGAGACAGTAGAATTTATTTGCGAGAATGCTAGGATTGTTTTGACCTAGAATCATGCTATAGGTTTATAATTTTTCAAGTATTATGACATGAATGATAAAATGATAGCATGTTAAATAAAGGGTATGTACGATTGTTGTAAGTTAAGTCATATGCATGAATGATATATTATATGATTTGCGTACACATGTCTAGGGTTTTGTTTGCACTTTCATTGTTTTCAAGTTATGATTTAAATGCCATGATTAATATTGCACGGTAGTTGGGGCTCTTATAAATAGAATGGAACAAGTAAGCATGATTAGGGTTATAATATGATAATGGTTATTCCCATGTTCTAGGGTTAAATCCTTTTAGAGCTAAGGGTAAGAACTTGCATTTTCTTTAAGACCTATAAAGGGAGTCCATAAGTTTTTTTCTCTCACTATCCCCTCATGATTCATTTAATGCTCCATTGATGATTATGGTAGCTTTTTTATAGCTAAGGGTGATGCAATCGAGATCCCTAGTAATGCTACTATAGGAAAGGGCATGAAGAACAATAAGGTCTTCTAATCCACAATCAACCAATCCTTTTGAGTAAGAGTTGTTTTATTTCTTTATATTATAGTTTTATTAGTTGTGATATGAAATCCTCTTCTTTTTTTACTATGGGTATCACCATGAATATGGAGTTAAATTATCACTTCTATGAGAGCCAGGTGAAATTCAAGGAGTTACGGAGTCGGGATGACCTGGTGCAAAAAGAGAGAAATGTATTTCATGCTAATAATATGGCTTGAAAAAAGGAACACCACATGATGACTATTCAATAGGATAATCTTGAGATTAATACCCAAAATTAGAAAGGGATACTAGACCAGATGGTCAAAAAGCAAACCAAGGAGCAATGCTAATAGCCAAAGACTTGGAGCAAGGATCTAAAGGGATAGTTTCGATCCTTAGTTAGGGAATGTGATAAAGTCAAGTCTAAGTACTTGTATCTAGAAAGAAAATAATAGATTACCATAGAAGAGACCTAGGATCACACGAAAGATGGTCATAAGTTGATGGAGGAGCTGATAACTCTTTATAAAAGAAACTATGATGAGATGTTTTCCTTGAAGGAAGAGTTTAAATGGACTTATAACTAAGCTAATGAGATCATAAAAATTATAGAAAGGCCCAAAAGATTCTTGAAGTCAACATGGAGGCATTCAAGTGTGAAGTAATGGATAAATATGTAACACCCCCAAAATTCACTACTGAAAAATTTCGTTTAATTAAAAGAAAATTAACAGAAGCAAATTAATAAATCGTGAATTCTGGGGATATTACCGCTACACTTAGTACCAGACCGGTTTACTTATACCATTCCAGTACCAAGTGCTAAGGCTAAAAGAGTAAAACACAATTTACAAGAAAATTCAAACATATTTAAATTAGAGTAGCGCAAGTAAAGATTTTATAAGAATATAAACCACCAATGGTGGTTCAAGACAACAAATACATAGAAACTATGAATTTAAAGGAGATGGAGTAAAACCCTAACAGTTCTAGATAGTTCCTTATGCTCTTTCCCGATGGCCCACTTGAGTAACACCAAATATAACCTATAAGGGGTACTGCCCATTGAATAGGTAGGGGCCCCACAAATGGAACCCTTCAGTACAACGGTACTGAGTAACCCTTTAAAAATACACTTAAAGGTAGGCACGCAATGTAACACATGATGTACAATTGTATCCATACATAACGATAGGTATAAACATAACATTTAGATCCATACATTCGCATATTCAACGAGTCAATAAGATATTAACGGTGTATACATAAGATTCACTTTTGTGCATTCACATACTTCACAAGTCAACCAAATGTTAATAGTAATGAATAATCGATACTTTTAGGGTCTTAAGGCCATTAGTACATCATTAATCAATCATCTCGGATTATAATTGTCCTTGTGAGTGCAGGAACCCCACTATTATAGCCGGTGGAACGGTCATGCAGGGCAAAATGCTCCTGGCCACTATTATTCGCCGATGAATCGGTCATGTAGGGCCAAATGCTCCTAGCCACTATTATTCACCGGTGGACCAGTCTGGTCCTGACTTACAAGGTGTTCCACCGTAAGTAATTAGTACCTTTTGGTTTGTTGAGCACGGAATTCTCCACTATTATAGCTGGTGGAACGGTCATGCAGAGCAAAATGCACCTGGCCACTATTATTCGTCGGTGGACCGATCATGTAGGGCACCCCGGCCCTAGCCACTATTATTCGCCGGTGGACCGGTCTAGGTCCGGTTCAACATCTTCCTCTTTAAGTGATTAGTGTCTTAAACGTATCTTATTCAAAAGTATTTCACCCTTGACATGCATGGCTAACTATATCCACACTTATCCTCCTAGGAGGGCCCGTCCCATATCTTGAGACTTCTACAACTCCTAAATCGGTTTTCTCCGAAAACCCTAACTCGGGCCTATGTGGCCCCTCCTTCTCTGTTGTACACATCCTGACTATTTCAAAACCCTACACGTCACGACCCTTAGATCCAACCCTCACTTTCTATCCCACTCATTCTCGTTTATTTTTATTTTTTTCTTTTTCTTTTTCCACCTTCTCACATTAGGTTTTCCTCCCAACCCTAACTTGGTCTCCTACGCACCCTTATACTGTCCCACGTACTATTTTTCGCCCGAAGCCCCTAGACCCCAAACGACACTTCTATTACCTTCCTCACGTCCCGAGGCAACTTTCCATACGTAAAGTTTGCCCCCATGCAGACTCTAACTATCCCATGCAAACCCTAGTTCCTCCCATACCTACAGTAGCCAACTTACTTCCTCTTGGTTATCTTTCTCTTCCATTCCTCTTTTTCATACCTCCATCCCACATTACCACATTAATTATCCTAGCATGCATGTCCTAAAGGGCCACATCACATCACATCAAAACTTACAGCATATCTGTATTATCACATACCAAAAGAGGACACATGAACACATCTCGATTCCAAGTCACGCCACACATGAAACAGTTAAGATAATAGCATATAAAATACGACATATAATTATATAGGACATCCAAAGCATGTAGGACACATAACACACATTTGACCTTAGCTACACCCTTACTCAGTTTAGGTTACCGAGCTATTTCCCACACTTGTTAGGCCACTAATCACCCTTCATAATTGTTACACTTACTATATTTCCCATTTGGTTGGTTAGCTTACCAATTTGCCCATTTCCTTTATTATAATTAATAAATTGCCCTTTAGTTGGTCAAATTACCAAATTACCCCCGTTCATTATCTTAATTACCAAATTTCCCCTTTGATTGGTTAAGTTACCAAATTACCCTTCACATTTATCATATTTACCATTTTACCCTTCTCCATTATTAAATTATCATTTTACCCTTCTCTTTTATTAAATTATCATTTTACCCTTCTCAATTATTATAATTACCAAGTTACTCCTTTCCAATTTTCACTTTTATCCCTCTTATTTACAAAATTACTATTTTACCCCTTTACTTTCAAGTTTACCATTTTACCCCTTAACTTTCAAAAATTACCATAACACCCATTTCACTTATAAAATTATCATTTTATCCTTAATTACGGAATTACCATTTGACCTCTTTTAATTTTAAAATTTCCATTTTCCCTCTAATTATGAAATTACTATTTTACCCTTTTATTACAAAATTACCATTTTACCCTTTAATTACAAAATTACTATATTACCCCTTTATTACGAAATTACCACTTTGCCCTTCAATCACAAATTTACCGTTTTGCCCTTTAATCACAAGATTACCATTTTGCCCTTTAATTACAAAATTAACATTTTGCACCTTTAATTACAAAGTTACCATTGTGCCCCTTTAATTACAAAGTTACCATTTTACCCTTTAATCATGAAATTACCAATTTATCCTTTAATTCCAAAATTACCCTTTTACCCTTAAATTATAAAATTACCATTTTACCCTTTAATCACAAAATTACAATTTTACCCCTTAAATTATAAAATTACCATTTTACCCCTTCACTTCCAAAATTACCAAGTTGTCGCTTTTCATTTATAATTTATCACTTTACCTTTTCTACTTCCAAAATTACCCTTTTTCGCTTTAATTACAAAATTACCACTTTACCCTTACCTCCAAAATTACCATAATACCCTTTTTCAATTAAAAGTTACCATTTTGCCCCTTAGTACACCACTTATATTAAATTGTTATTACTACATAAAATATTAATATTAACACCTCATCCACAACTCTTATAATTAATATAATACTTATTAGCACCCATATATATATTAGGCCATATTCTTGTACAAGATACATTACTAAAATCCCCTAAGGCTCACAAAATGTTAACCATACATTAAAGATCACAACCCCATAATACAACATAGATAATACTTAACATTTTCTTTAACAACCAAACTCTTACCTTAAACAATATTTCCATACGAACCTAACGTGCTTCTTTTCATCCAACATCACAAGAAACTACACATATGATATTAAACAATATATATTAAGCATAATAACATATTAAAAAAAATCCTAATGTGCTAACATACGTTAATACATGCGTTTAAGTGGAATTTAATGGTTACCTCAATTTTTGTAAAAACGAATCTTACCGGTATTCCGGTTTAAGGTTCAAGCTTTGATTATCAAAACCAATACTTAAAAATAATATCAAGATTAATTATATTAGAAATAAGAGAAAACCAAGTGCATGACTTTATAACCTTGATTAATAAAATAATTAACTTAAAATATTATTTTACCTTAAAATTATTAAACAACTAAATCAAGAAATGAAGAAAGTCATGTTGCTCATGCACGATGAGCTGCATGCAAAGAAATGACGAAAGAGGCTCAAAAGTGGGTGAAAGGAGGGAAAATAGGTTATTTTCGGGTTGGGGTTTTGGGGCTAAGAAAAAGGGCATGCGGGGGAGGATTTAGGGCAAGGGAAGGTTGCAGAAGTGGAGAGGGGATGTAGGTGGTGGTCAGGGATGGGTTGATGGTGGCTAAAGGCGGCGGCGGCGACGAGGGGCTGCCGAGATGGGTCGAGAGGGATGGGCTGAGGAGGAAGGAAAATGGAGGGAGAAAATGGAGGCCTGTAGGTGGTGGTTTCGGCCAAAGGAGGCTTGGGGGTGGTAGAGGGGGTTGTAAGGATTATCTTGGTGGCTCAGGTGGCGGCATAGGCGGCGGATCGGGGCTGCATAGGGTGGTTGCCGAGAAGGGAGGGAAAAAAGAGAAAAAGAAGAAAGGAGGAAGGAGGAGGCTGTAGGGTGGCTCGATGGGTGATGTGATTGGTCGAGGTGAGGTAGAGGGTGGCAGGGGGTGGTGTAGGTGGCTTTTGAGGCGGCGGAAGTGGCGTAGCTAGGCGACGAAGCCAAAAATAGGGTGAGAGAGGGGAAGAGAAGAAAGGGAGAAAAGGAGGTCGGGGAAGGCATGTGAGGCTCGAGAAAATGGTCGAATGGAACAGGAAGGGAAGAAGAAAAAGAAGAAGGAGAGAGAGGAGGGGATAGGGAGCTCGGGGTGGCATTAGGGTGGTAGGGGAATGGGAGTTGCAGGGAGAGGGAGAAGGGAATGGCGATGGCAGGGAGTGGGGAAGGGAGACAAGGATGGTGGAACCGGGATGGGGCAGAGAAAAACGACGAGAGGGAGAGAGAGAGATAGGGGAAGAAATGGGGGAGAGGGAGTTGCAAGTGGGATGGCAAAGATGGCGGGGGTCGGGATTCTCGCTGGGGAAAGAGGAAGAAGAAAGAATGAAGAAGAAGAAAGGGGAGGCGGACTAGGTGCGACAGGCGGCTGAAGGAAAAGGAAACGGGTTGGCCCGGTTGGGGAAGAAAGAAAAGAAAAGAAAAGAAGGAGGGAGTCGGCCGGGCTCACGCGTGAGGGAGAAAGGAGAGGGGGCCCAAGGCGCAGGAGGGGGAAAAGGGCAAGCCGGCTAGTCGGCGGCCCAAGGAAGGAAAAGGAAAATAAAGAAAAGAGAAAAAGGAGGAGGAAAATGGGAAAAAAAGGAAAATGGGATTAAATAAAATAATTTAATTTATAAAATAATAAGATACAATATTTTTGGATAATAAATTTATTTAATAATTTAATTTAATATAATTAAAATATAAGGGTCAAAAAAGGATAATTTTAGTAAAATAATGGTTTGAAGATTATTTAAATAAAAAGGGTATGATAAAATAACAAAATATTTATTTTAATTTATCAAATATTTATATCCAATCTTATATACTCAAAAATCCATTAAATAATTAAATTAAATAGATTTAAAGGCTAATCTATCCCAAATAAAATTTATTTATTAAATTATAGGCTTTTAAAATTTTGGGGGATTACAAAATACCTCAAGGGGAATTATTTGCTAGCTAAATCCTCAAAAAATGCAAGAACTATTACTCTTTTTGATAGACGGTGACTCTAACGCACATTAAAAAGATGGTAACCCGAGAGCAGCTCAAGATCCTTGAGGGTCATCTATATGAGTTGGCAACATAGAGCTCCCACCCTTAACTCTGCTAACATGGACTCCTTTAAAGGAAGTAAGATAGAAGATGCTAATGATGTAGAGGCTAATTGACAGATTAAGGAATGGTCTATTGAGGTGAACACTAATGCTTAAAGTGGTAGGTCTACGGATGGTCCCAAATGCCCTTAGTTTTTTTGTTGAATTTTAATTTTAGATCTTTTTTGTAATTTCTCTCTCATGTAAGGAACGTTATGAATGTCTTTTGTAGAAATCATCTTGCTTTGGACCTCTTTGTGGATCAAACTTATTTTAGATGAGCAACAATGATCATGTTTTGTTGTCATCTTGTTTTGTGATTATTTATTTTGTACTTTCTCCCTTATACTTTACTTTGTTTCATAACTAGAATAGGGTAATGATAAGAAACTGATTAGTTGATTAAGCTGAATCAAATTTGCCAAACCATACACTTATAATTTATTAGATGAGCTATTGACTCAATGTAATGTAATGCCCCAATTTTAACCAAACCCCAATTCTAAATAATTAATATTTTAACCTAACTTTAACCTCGAATGATTAATAATTTAATATTACCTTAATTATTAGATATTAATTTTAAACCTAATTATAATCCTAACCCTAATTTTTTTCCCTTTCCTTTTTTGTTCTTTTCCTTTCCCAGTCCCCTTCTCCTTCTCTACATGATGTCCTTCATTCCTCTACCAAATGCCATCAATTATGCCTCGTGCCTCCACCCTACCTAGCCTAACTCACCACTAACACCATCACCTCCCACAACTCTTAGGATATATATTTGGAAAATTTTCCCCTAATCGTGCTCTACCCATGCCCCTGCCTCATTCTCCATTATCTCTACTTTACATAGCAACACCAACACTTTCCTATATATACCCCTCCATTATCTCTCATTACCTCATTTAATGCATCACCAACCTTCTCCCTAGATTCCTTCTTCCTTTCTTCAACTCTTTTATTATTTGTTGTTGTCATCCACCATTTTTCTTACATGTAAGATCTACATAACATATCTACCATCATGTAACTCTTCCTTTTTTGAGTTAAAGCCTTATACAAACACCCATTATTTGCTTTGAATTCTCATGCAACATACCTATAAGCTATATCCATCCCTTACACAACCTTCAGTTCAAACAACTTTCTTCTCCAACCACACTGCAACCTCATGCCACCCTTCCCCTACCTACATAAAGCACCCATGCAACACCAACCTTAGGTGAATCAACCACCCATGTTGAACCACCATAGCTGCTTTATCCACCCACAAATCACCCCCTTGGTTGTGCCAATCTCCCATGTAGCTCACCCTTTGTTACGTCACCTTCTCACACACATTTTCCTATATCTTTGTTTGCCTTCATTGTTCCTCCTTCCTATCCCCTTTTACCATAGTTTGTCCTTGGTTTTTTTCTTAATTTATAAACATACGTTATTCTTAGTTTTAGGTGATTTTATAGTGGTCTTAGAGGAGGTGTATTAGGGTTTTACTTACTTAGATATCGGTGTCATTTTGGGTAAAGATACATGTCTTAGGGTTTTGAATCTTATGTGTGAAATTGTGTGTAATATCATGTCGGCATTATTTTGTTTATAATCTCATACTAAAAATATTATTATATGATAATGTGGTATTATATTATGGAAATCAAGCATTATGTGAAAATCATTTGATTATGGGAATATTGTGCGATAAGTCTTATCATAAAACCCTACATAGGATAGTATGGATTAGGGCACTACAATATTGTGTTGATTAAGTATGGATAGTGAGAAATTAATGTTATCAAGGTGTATCATGGTGATATATATGGAAAATTAGGAATCATTAATATCTGACTTGTAGGGGTTTTGTGGAAATTCAAGTATTGTCACTGTCGTAATGGTATTTTGGTCATTTTATGATAATTTGAAAAGTAAATTTAGCATGATAATATTGTAGGGTTTTAAAAATTATTTCATAATTACTATGATCAAATGATAGTTGAGTAGGACACAAGTTATAAGGGCATTTTGGTTTATCTAGGTTAAATATGAAGGTTTGGTGTTTCTTGTATGAAAATGGGTTTAAATATGACAAGTATGTTATATGAAATATTTGTGGTAATTATGAGTTAAATAATTTTAATAAAATGATAAAATGGTTTAATTGGTGAATAATAACCCTGGAGGCAAGAGCATTATTGCATATATAAGATGTTGGAGTTAACCTTGATTTTTTAATATGTCATTAATAATGATATTTTATGATGGTATCCTAAATTTGGTGATAAAATAAGTCTTATGGATAAGTTAAGCTTATCTTGTGAAGTTAGGGTTTTGTAAAGGAGTAATGTTTTTTTTCCTTAGGGAATGTCCTAATCATCATCTAAGTTGTGTCGTTTAGGCCTTGTTAAGTATGTTAAGTATATTATATGTGTCTTGCATATTTATATTTATGTCTGCATGATGAAATTGAGTTAAACAACATTTTAATAAGACATTAATTATTAAAGTGAAAGTAGCAAATGAGTCAAGACTAAAGTGTTGAGTCCTTTTTGCCAAACGATAATAGTAGTCAAAAGTATTTTTTTCCTAGGAGGTGCTTTAGTTTGTTCCACCAGATTAATAATAGTGGGTACCTTAACTCAATGTAAATAAGAAATATATTGTGATTATACCTAATAATGGAACTCTAATTCAATTATTCTCTTTCACCGTATTATATTTTTTTAATCAAAATGCATGTTTATTCTTCTATGTGACCTTATATATTCTATGTAACCCTACTATGACTATATTGTTAACTTACTAAGAATGTAGCATACTAATTCTTCTTCTATAAGCGATTCTTATTTTCACACGTAAATTACCCAAACTTTGTTGTATAGGTTAATGAGGACTAGTTAGATGATTTCTATGCTTTTGATGAATTGCATGTGGAAGAGAGATCTTGTATCTTGGGGTTGGACACACAACCATGTTATTTGGTTAATAGTTTTTGTATGAATACATTTTTCGACTCTTAGTTCCAATGGATCCATTTGGTTATATTTTATCATATTTTGCTTGGTGTTGATCTCTAAACTCTTATCTATGTTATGAAGTTTCTATCATTTTCTATTTATTATGTTTCAAGTTTTAACTATTTAGTATTGCATTTGATGTAAGAATGGTATGATAAGTTAGAAGTATGTCGAGTATAGTAATAACATCCAACTATAATGTTATTACGCTTTTACTATAATGAATTTTTTTAGCTGTAAATTTTGGAATGTTACATACAATATTGGTGTTTGGTAGACATACCCATCTTAAAGATTCATGAGATAACCTAGCTCAATGGCTTAACATAGAGGTATGTTAATAGCTTGTCATAGATACATGTCTTAAGGACTTAGTATACTTATAACTAGAAAGCACTCTTGATTTGAGGGTGCATAAAGGTAGTTAATTTAGCAATTTGGCATGGAGATACATTTGTTTCTATGTACTAACAGCTTGGCATAGAGACATGCCTTAAGGCCTTAATATGCTTGTGGATAATAAGCATACTCATTTTTAGGGTGAATAAGGGAATCTAGCTCAATGACTTAGCTTGGAGACACGCTCATTTCTGAGGCTCTATTGCTCAATATTGAGACACATCTTAAGGGCTTATGATACAGGTGGCTAGCAATAATAATCATTATAAGAGTGAATGAGAGCACCTAGCTCAGTGGCTTACATGGAGGCATACTCATTTATGAGGGCAGACAACCTAGCTTGAAGACATGTCTTAAGGCCTTAGTATGATTATGGATAATAACCATATAATTTTGAGTGTGTGAAAGCATCATATAGGGGGTGAATAGGGTGAGATAAAAAAATTACAAATTAAAAATCTTCTAAAAAACTTTGGAGTTATTCAATGGACTATAACTCCTCTACATCAACTACCAAAATTCCTCCCTTTTAGATTTGAAATCTCTTTTTCTTATTGTGTGTTGATGATAATCACTCTTCAAGGTTTACGAGCCTAAAACCACAATGAACTCTTAATATATTATTTACACCTTATCTTATCTTAGGTTTATGAGCCTACAAACTCAATGACATCTTTCAAGAATAATAGACACACACAATATCTTTGATATTGAGTTTTGAATAATTTTATTGTGCTTATAAATGATTCTCACAATTTACAAGATTGAAATTGAATAATGATTATGAGAAAGAAATTTTCTAGAACAGTATGAGATTTAACAATTAAATGGTGACTCTAACTTGATTAAATAAGCGAGAAACACTTCTTTGATTTTCTCAACAAAAACTTATTTGTGAATGTTGAGAAATAATTACAAGAGAGTGACTACATAATTGAATGTGTAATTAATGATTTATCAAAGTTTATTTTTAGTATACACAATAAATTCTATATATATCATGAGCCATCAACCTTGTTGTTGGTGGTAGAAAAATATATAGTCATTTTGTGAATAACTAACATAATTATTAGCATTTAATGTTGACCAGTCTATTAGTTTAGGGTACTAGTTGATTGGTTACCTTGACCATTGGATCAATTGATAAAACTAACCAAAGGAATGTGTTTAGAACTAATAGAAAAAATTTGTGTTCACATAAACTAGTTGATTAGTTAATAAAACAAGCCAATTACTTTAATGATTTGCAATTTTGGTATAATGAACAAATAATAACAATCAAATGGTTTAGCAAACTAATGGATGTGTTTGTTCAAAATGGTCAAATAGTTTATACCGAGCCAAAAAACATTTTGTACCTTAATTCAACTCATAGTGTTCAAACAAAGGTAAATTTAGTTTCTATAGAAGTTCAACTCATGGCCTGGTTAAATAAACTAGTCAATCATTTTAGTAAAATAAGCTGATGTGTTCAACTAGAGCCCAAATTTTATTTTTATTAGAATTGAAGATTCTTAGGATTTAATTGATCTGTTTACAAATCACACTATTATTTTCTAAGGTTTTTGAAATATTAAAGTCTTAGTTTTGAAAACACAAACTAGTTGATTAATTTTAAAATTAATTGTCTGGTTCTAGCTTGAATAAAAAACTTAAAAAAATGTTTGGAGTTTAAAAACAAAAAATAATTTACATCTAATAAATTCTAAGGAATATTTTAAAATATTCCGAGGGATAAAATCAATATTGTTAGTACTTAAATAACCCTATAAGAAAAAAAAACTAAGACTTCGAAGATTATACCATGAAGTTAGAATCTTGATCTATTGAATATTTGTTTGATATTTGTTTGGTCTTGACATAAAAGTGTATAGAATAGCTTGAACTCTTAGTCCATTGATTTCTTAGCTTGTTATAAATGTTATAAGTCCTTAGCACTTGATAGTATGCTTGAATGTGGCTCATTCTTGATTATTTTGAGTAACTTGATTGCTATTTTATCTTTCTTTGAATTTATGATGTTTTCTTGAGTGTGTTTGTCATAAATTAGACTTATAAAGCTTATGCATGCTTAAATACTCACATTAAAACTCTAATTAAGGTTTATTATCATCAAAACCAACGATTAAGATATTGATTGACCTAAGAGGTCAAAAATATCCCCCTTTTGATTATGATAGATAACAAATGCAAACATGAAAAGATTATGGATATATATATGAATCAATATGCTATATGGCCCTTTATGACATGCATGCTAGGAGGCTTTAAAAGATATGGTGTGGTGGTGAAAAGATGAAAGGGGTAAAGGAAGTGAGTTGATTAGAGGGAAGTAAGAATAACCTAAGTATCTCAAGACTTATGGATGGATAAATAAAAGGATAATACGAATAAAATAAGAGAGTGAAATGAATCTTGCATGGGGAGTATAGGGTTTGCATAGGATGGATAGTATTTGCATGAGGATGATCCTTACGTGGGAAAAGTTGACTTGAGGGTTAAGTAAAGTAAGGGAAGAGTTATTGGGGTGATTGGAGTCCATAGGTAAAAAATAATACGTAGGTTAGTATAAGGATGTATGAAGGACTTAACTAGGGTTTGAGAGGAAAACCCTAAGTAGAGGAAATTGTAGAAGGGAGAAATAATGGGAAGGATTGTAGTATGGAGTGAGAGTGGAAGGATGTCACATGGAGGGTGAATATGTGTCAGGTGGAAGAGGGAATGGTAAGTGAGACTGATGGAGGGATAACATATGAGAAACAAGAGATGCTAGGGTTTAGGGTGGCCAACTAGGGTTTTGTGGCCATATGTGCAAAATAGGAAGTAAAGTGAGATGCTTGGAGACAGATCGAGTGAGGTGATGAGTTGGGGGCAAAGAAAACATGGGTTGTGGGAGATAGAGGAAGGTTGGGCCATATAATCTAAATTATGATTTCTCGAGGAAAACCCTAGAGGGAGATAGTGAGTTAACCCAGATATGTGGGAAAGTGGGCCTCGACCCATGCACATAGGAGTTGGGTATTCATGGTAAGTAAGTAAAAGGGGGAAAGAACATCTAGATTTACTAGGAGGTGTAGAATTCCCAAGAAATGGGACAAGCCTTTTAGGAGAATAGGAGTAGACGGGTGTGTGAATGGGTATCCCAATGGGCATGCATGTCTAGGGTGGAAATATTTATCGAATAAGACACGGATAAGATATTAACAATTTAAAGAGAAAGATTGTTAAGTCGGGCCTAGATCGGTCCACCGGCGAATAATAGTGGCCAGGTGCCTTGTGCCTTGGAGACTGTCCCACCGGCGAATAATAATGGCCAGGGGCATTCTGCCCTAGGTGTTTTCCGGTCCACCGACTATAATAGTGGGGGATCTGGTGGGAAGATATTATTTAGTTACAGTGAAACATCATCAGAGTTGGGGACAAACCAATCCACCGACGAATAATAGTGGCCAGGTGCATTCTGCCCTGGGTGTTTTTCGGTCCACCGACTATAATAGTGAGGTTCCCATACTCGCATAGGCTTATAATAAGAATGGTTTGAAATGGTAATATTGACCAGAGATCCAATGATTAAGTTTAACTGGATTGAATCACGACTTGTACTATCTGTCTTTCATGTATGGCTTATCTGCATAGTTGCTTGCTTGTGTTATCTATATTGTGTATGGCCTTAGCTGCATGGTTACCTTACTCAGTACGTAGTGTATTGATCACCTATTTCATGGGTTATGCTCATTCCCATGAGCAGAGTTCCCTTCTGAGTTGGTGCAGGTAGGAGACACTATGTTTGATGCCTATGATGCATTCGAGGCATAGGGCGAGGCTAAGTGTTGATCTATTGGGACTTGGCATGGGACTCAAGAGCGATGTAGTCCAGACCCTTTTTTTGTCAGATTTTGTCTTACTGTGTTGTATTATTCTCTCCCTATAACACCTCAAAATTCACTATATATATATATATATTTTTTTTTTTTTAAAACGGAAGCACTTATATTAAAACCTATGAATTATGGGGACGTTACTACCATAATTAGTACCAGACTGGTTCACTCCGACCATTCCAGTACCAAGTGCTAAAGCTAAAAAGGATTATTGAAAAACTTACATTAATACTTAAATCAAGAGTTCATAAAAAGAAAAACTAGAAGAGTCATAACACAAAATTCAGAGTACGCGTAAAAAGTTACAATCCAAAGGAGTACAATCAATCATAAGATAGAAATCAGAGTGCGTAGTCAAGGTTCGTAAAAGGGAAATAAAGTTTACAACCGGTAAAAATTAAATTGAGGGTACTCAATATAAAATAGAAAATGATAAAAGGGAAGTCTATCCATGCCACTCTCGATCCCCGAACCAGGTTCATAACTCTCAGTCCCACCTGATGTCTCACAAGCATCAAAGACACCAAAAACAACATTACCAACGTGCACAAGGTTAGAGGGGTCTTCTGCTCGTGGGAATGAGCAACACCCATGAAACGGGTGGTCAGTACGCTACGTACTGAGTAAGGTAATCGTGCACTAAGGCCAACATATAAAGGCACATAAACCATGCAGGATAATAAAACAACATACGATTACTTCAGATAAATAAATAGATAAAGGCCAAGTTATATTCCTGATAAGCTAATTATTTAATCTCTAATCAATGTTCATTTCACACCATACTTTTTATCATTCCATGCAAGTACGGGAACCCCCACTATTATAGCTGGTGGACCGAAAACATATAGGGCATAAAGATCCTGACCACTATTATCGTCAGTGGACTATTCTGGCCCCTACTCTCATGGTATTTCACTGCAAGTACTTAGTGTCTTTCCCATGTCTTAGTACAATTATATTTGATTTTTTGAGTACGGAATCCCCCACTATTTTAGTCGGTGGATTGGAAACATATAGGTATAATGCGCTTGACCACTATTATTCACCGGTGGATCGGTCACACATAGGGCAAAATGCCCTAACCACTATATTATGTCGGTGGATTGGTTTGGGCTCGGCTCAACAATCTTCCACTTTACGTAATTAATGTCTTAAGTGCTTTATTCAGATGTTTCACCCTAGACATGCATAACTAACTCTCTCTACGCCTATCCTCCAACGGACCTGTCCCATATCATGAGGCTCTTGCACCTCCTAACTTGCCCCCAACATCCATTCCTCCATGCCCTAACTCACACTAGAAGTCCAACTCTTAAGTATATGGGTCAAGGCTCACTACCTTACTATTCCAAGTCCACTCTACAACTCACTCTAGGGATTTATCCCGAAACCCTAATTTAGACCTATTTGGCTCATCCTACTCCACCTCACACAACCCAAATCATTTTAACACTCCAAAAATCACAACCTTCAGATTCAACCCTCATCATTTACGTCTCACTCCTCAAGCACACGTGTGGTTACAAAACCCTAGGTAGTTATATCAAACCCTAACTGGCCACACCAAACCCTAGCTTCCTCATTTCCACATATCACACCTTCATTTCTCACCTTCCACTTCTTATATTTCCATACTAATCATGCCCATCCCTCACATGACAATTTCCACCCTCATATCGTACTCCACTCACCCTCTTCAAATTCTCTTTTTACCACCTTCTCATATTAGGGTTTTCTCCCAAACCCTAGCTCGGTCTCCTATGTACCCCTATATTGTCCCACGTACTAATTTTCACCCAAAGCCTCCAAACACCCAAATAACTCTTCCATTACCTTCCTCACACCCCAAGTCAACTTTTCATACGTAAATTTTACTCCCATGCAGACTCTAACCTTCCCATGAAAACCTTCAAACTTTCTCATGCAAAACCCTAAACTCCCATGTAAACCCTAGATTCTCCCATACAAAACCATATATTCTCCCAGTCACAACCATAGATTCTCCCATGCAGCACTATAGATTCTCCCATTCACAATCATAGATTTTTCCATGCAACACCATAGATTCTTCCATGCAAATCCTAGATCCATTCATACAAAACCCTAGATTCCTCCATGCAAAACCCCAAATTCTTCCATTTATGGTCATGCAACATTTAGGTCAACTCCACATCATTTCACTCCATATCATCATATTATATAACATAGCATGCATGTCTTATAGGGTCACATCATATCACATCACATTCCACAAAATTTCACCACATATACATATTAACATATACAACAAGAAGGCACATAAGCATACCTTAACTCCAAGTTGTTCCATATACAAAATAGTCAACTAATAGCACATGATACACAACATGACATTATATAAGGCATCCAAGGCATATAATACACATAGCACAATTAAGGCCTTACCTACACCCTTACCTAATATGACACCAGTCTTGGAGCACACTCCTATACCTCCTTAGGACTTTGATTGGTCTCACCTATAAGAGGGAAAAACTAAAGATTAGGTTCCCTCCTACTAAAATATACTATTATTCCCTAATTTATTCTAAGATTAAGGTTTTGAAAATAATAATATAATAATAATAATAACACTAACTAATTACAAATTTTGCTAAATATAAAAGTAGTAATAGTAATATTATAAAAGATGATAATATAACGTTTGAAGATTTTACCCTAATAATAACAATGATACTAAAACTAATAATAATGATAATAATAATACTAATAATGCTAATAATAATAATAATAATAATAATAATAATATAGTTCGAAATAAATGGTGGAATAAAGGCTTCGATCCTTCACCAAAATAATACTACTAACATTAATAATAATAATAATAATAATAATAATAATAATAATAATAATAATAATAATAATAATAATAATAATAACAATAATAGTCATACAAAATAATAATAACAATAATGATAATAATACTAATAGTATAAATCAAAAATAATATAAAGTAGGGTTTCGGCTCTGTTTTGAAATAATAATAATACTAATAATGATAATAACAACAACAACAAAAACAAAAACAACAACACATAGTAATACTAATAATAACAATATAATCGAAATACAAATAGAATAAGGCTTCAGCCCTTAATAGAAATAATAATAATAATAATAATATAATTAAAATAAAAGAAAATTAATAAAATAAAATAAATAAAGCTTGTATAAATAGGGTAAAAGGATTGAGAGGGCGTAGGGTACCGCCTTGGGTTGGTGGTGATAGGCAACACTAGCGATGGCCGGAAAAAGAGAAGAAAAGAGAGAAAGTTGAGTGCTAGGAAAAGAAGAAGGAAAAAGAGGGTGGAAGTTGGGGTGTTTATGATTGCCTAGATAGAGAGGAGTAGAATGAGGGTGGCGGCGCATGGTAGCGGCTATGGTGGTCAAGAGTGGAGAAAAGAGAGAAAGAGAGGAGGAGAGGGAGGAAGAGGAAGTGAAGGGTAGGGGAAGTAGAGGGAGGTTTGCAGGTGTTTTTAGGAGGTGTAAGGGGTAGTGGTTGAGGCGGGAGTGATGGTGGACAGTGGTGTGAAGGGTGGTAGGGGCGGAGGAGTGGTTGATCTAGAAGGAGACTTTGCACAACTGGGGTGGCTTGTGCAGGACAAATCGAGGGATAATAGAGGTGTAATTAGGTAGAGGGTGGTGTAGGGAGTGGGTCTATGGGTGGTTCAAATGGTGAAGTTGGACGACGGCGGTGCACAGGAGAAGATTTGTAGGTTTTGGGGGAAAAGGCTTGAGTCTAGGCTAGTTTGGGGGTAGTTATAGGCTAAGGGAGGGGATAAGGTCGAAGGGAAGACGAGAGGATAAGGTAGGTGGGTGAGGTGCACCGGCCAGTGACGGAAGCCGACACACGATCAATCGTGGGAGGTTTCATGTCCTGCAATTGACCAGGGACAAGAGAAAAATGTGTGAGAAGAGGGGAGGAGAGATTAGGTCGAAGTGGCTGGCGAATTAGCGAGAAAGAGACGGGAGGAATGGCCGGTCAAATGGCGAGGTTGGCGGTAGAATTTTTGGGTCGTTGCAGGTCGAAGGGAAAGGGAAGAAGGAAGAAGAAGAAGAAGGAAGGAAGGAAGGATGTGCGTGGACTGGACGGTTGGGGACAAAGAAAAGAAAGGAAGAAGAAGGGAACCGACTGGTTGAGGGAGGGTAGGAAAATTGAAATGCGGTGTACCAGCCTTTTGCCGTGCCAAAGAAAGAAAAAGGGTAGAGGGTTTGGGCCGTTGGGCTGGCCTAGGTCGGGGGAAAGGGTAAGAAAAAGAAAAGAAGAAGAAAAAAGAAAGAAAAAGGAAATAAAAGGAAAAAGGAAAAAGGAAAAAAATAGGTGGGTTGGGACATTTAGAATATTTTGGTATTTGGAATATTTAAAAATAATAATATTTTAATAAAATAATATTTAATTTTCTTTTTAGGCTAATTTAGGTTTTTTGAAAGATTTTTTCTAAATTTCATTTTAATTAGCAAAACACCCAATTTTTTTCCCAATTAAAATATTTATTATTTTCCTATTGATTTCTCTAATTAATTCATTTTCATTTTAATAAAAATAATTTATTTAATTAATTTTTCTAATAAATCCTTATTTAACTAAACTTCTTAAAATTAGGGTTTTGGGATATTTCATTACTACACCCTTAAAAATAGACTTTGTTCCCAAAGTCTCTTCTAGCTCCTAAGGTTATGGCCAAGAGGTTCCAAACAGGTAAGGTATAACCATCGCTAACAGTTATACTACTGTACAACTACCCCATTAAAAAGTAACTTAGTAAGAATGATCAAATCAAAGGAAACAAGTATCCGTAGAAAAGATATGGTGAACGTACCCAAAAAGACATCTAGCTGGCGGTCAGCCTCCGCCTGGCCGATCACTTTTAGACGCCCACCTGATTGGCCTCCTTTCTAAGGGAAGGGTTTGGATCCCTAAGGCCTTCCCCTAACATCTCGGTCGGCATCCTCAGTTGGAACAAGCGCTTGCTGCCAGAACTGCGGGGATGAAGTGTGGTCATGCTGCTGGTACTGCTGGCTCTAAAACTGTTGGGAGTGAAATGGTCCTCGACCCTCAAAATATCTGTGGCCCCGTCTGCCACAGTTTAGGCAGGTCATGAGTCTGCCTCCACAATCCTGGCCCGAGTGACTACGGTTGCATCTTCTACATGAAGATTCTCTCGGAGGTCCTTGGCCTCTACTACGATCTCTTGGCGGGTGTCTAGTATGACCTTCCGTTCGTGGCTGGGTCCTACTTCCTGAACTTTGGTCCTCGTGTTTCCTTTTCCCGAGGATTGTGTCCTGCTCTTGGATTTCAATTTCCTTAGCACGCTTGTTATATTAGTATTCACCCATATTTATTTTCTCATTTTTTTTCTATTTTAGAACCCTCATAATTATGTTATTATTATTATTATTATTATTATTATTATTATTATTATTATTATTATTATTATTATTTATTTTTGTGTAATTTAGAGTATTTTATTTTATTATTTGTAAGCTAGCTAAATTTAGGTGAGTTATCTCAATCCTTAGCCTAAAATGATACCCTTTTTTTATACCAATACTACAATTGACAATAAGAGAATTTAAATTATGTGTTGGCTATGGCCACACCAATGATATCTTATCCAATTCTCATGGTTATATTAGTCATCACATGGTCGATGACATACCAATATTTTAAGGTCATATTAGCTCCACTCCCTTCCCTAAAGAATATGACGTAATTTGTGAAAGCGTGGAGAATCCTTAGCCTAGGTTGAAGATAAATGGTCTTCATATTCACATTCTTTATAAGATAATACCTTGGAAACATAATTTCATCATCAATCTACTAAATATTGCACTTTATCCACCAATGTTCAACCCACATTCTACCTAAAACAATCCCCAACACTTGGTGTAAAGCCTCCTCGGTAATAGTAATTAAATGTTTAATGACAAAGGTAGAAATAGAGAATTGATAGGCTAAAATGGTTATACTAATGTAGAATTACCTAACCAAGTAAGGGTAAAACTCATATTGCATGGCGAGAATGGGAATGAGTTGGACATTTGAGAGATTGCTCATATATGAGAGTTGATTATTAGAAGTGCACATTTCAATACAAATTGATTTGGGAAATGTTTCTCTTGTAATAACCATTAACCCAATATTTTTGAAGCAAATGGTTCTTAAAAAATGAATTATTATAATCACAATAATGATTGGATTTCTTTAGATTTTGAAAGGGAGTAAGAGGTGCAGATGATTTGGAAGGACCTCTAGAAGTGTTCCTCTAGAAACTCCTCTTTGTTTAGCTTGTTTATTTCTTGGTTTCTCTCTTTCTCTTATTGAACTAGAGGAATCACTATTTCTATTAGTCATGATAGAAGAATTTAGAGCAAGAAAGATGTGATTTTTAGGGTATTTGAATAATTTCACAAAAGCAACACTGAAAACCCTAAATTTTTCAGGTGATTTGAAGGAATAAATATGTGGAATGAGTAAATAATTGAAATTTTGGGCATTCAATCATATATACATCATGGGAACACCAAATAAAACCTTAATCATTCATTAATTTCACCACACAACCTATAAATAGAGGGTATCAAACACTTAACCAAAATTTGAATCCTTAGCTTTAATTTTAGAAAATTTAGCATAATCAGCCTAATGTGATCGCGACACACATGGAATGATGCAACATGGTTTAGGATTAAGAGAGGAGGGAAAATGGGAAGTTCAATGGACAACCACACATTTGACTAGCTTTTATATTTTTTGTGTGTCCACTCAAATAAAGTTGAGAGGAAAGTTGATTGTCATCTGCATTTTCCCCATTAAAATTGCATAACATAGAGCATGTAAATTACACAGTAGGTCCATTTAACTAAGGGTCTTTATCTATTTGACTAAGATTCTCATAAACTCAATCTTTAGGATTTAAACATTTACTAAGGCATCAAGTCAATCATGTGTCATTCAAACATAAATTCCACTCGTGAAACAACACATGAATTCACATCATTTAAAGAAAGAACAAAATTAATCTTAATGCCATCTTATGTTCTCTCCTAGTGATTGTGAATCTCTCTTCATTAAGTGATTTGTGAAGATATATCCCCATTTATGCAATGTATCTTCTTCATCCATGTTTATTTTTGTGATAGTGGCTATAGTAGTGCTATATGGCTTGCTTTCACTTGTCCTAAACTTTTTCAGTAGCTACTTTTGTGTATTTTTCTTGATTGATAAAGATTCCTTCTTATTATTGCTTAATTTTAATTCCAAGGAACTATATCAACTCTCATATCATGTTCATCTCTAACTCACTACACATTAACTTAGAAAAGTTCTTACACACAAACTTGTTAGTAGCACCAAATATAATATCATCAACATATATTTATGCAAGTAGTAAATCCTTTTTGGTAAAAGAAATTTACTAAAATACATAGTGACATAACATATTAATATATCCATAATTTATTATCTATTTCCTTCTTATGGAACGGGCATAAAACACAAGGGAAAGAAAAGATGGAATGGTGCAACCTTTCAAGAAGTAGCTTGTCAATAATATGATGAGGTTAGGAACAAGAAAACCATATCAATGTTATAACTTCCAACTATCTCATAAGTGTATCATGAAGACATTAATGCACTAAACACAAGACACTTTGTAGGAACTCAAGCGCAAGCATGCAAGGTTAGCAAATGAGTTATATTTTAAGCACTTTCCATTCCATGAAATATTTGTAAGTGAAGTGCTATGTCAAATTACTACAATTAAGAACAGACAATCACATTTTAATGGTACTTAAAAATGCATAAAAATTAAACATTAGGGTATTGATTAAGTGCTTCTCATGAAGAACCAATAATGAGAAGGATGGAGAAGATGTGCTCATAAACAACAGGAAATTAAGAGCAAGAGTAATGTTTGTACTGAGTTTGGATAAATATCATTCATCCTTCCCTAACATATGTATCACATTATTGATCATATATTAAAGCATTTTTGTCAGATCTGTGAAGGTAAAGACATGAATTGACATGCATATTTTAACACTATACATATGTAGGACAAAATCATGTAGATATAACAACTGATAATTGTTGCAAAATAATGTTGATTGTAACCCAATAATACTGGATATGAACAGTTTTCAAAAGTAAAAAGATAATTGAACCAAATGAGAATTCAATCGCAAGACAAAACAATTGGGGAAAACATAGATCTTTATACATGCACTTGTATAATTACAAGATGATTGAACTAGTTACGCAACAAATGACAAAATTAGCAATTCTCTAAATCAAAGAGAACACAATAAATGAGTAGTAGATTTCACACTTTTGACATGTAGGCTAGGTTTTTATCATAAATGTTTTATATCAGATAAAACTCTATAGATTAAAACAATGTGTTTTGTAGAATCACCAAAAACATAGTCCATGTTTAAAAAATATGGGGGGCCCATGTTAATTTCCTTACTCTCAATATTTGCCTAAACTTCAACCCAAAAAATTATGTGGGCAGAAATGGTCTATATTAGTAAACATGGGGGCCCTATATTTGTCACATAATGCAAAAGCTAAAAATATACTTCTCCAACAACTTGCGTGGACTAAAACCTTATTATATTATGCATCAAATACCCACTCAAATATCACAATTCTTGGCCTAAACGTATTATTTGTGACACATGACATGGGAAAACCTCTACAAAAAAACTAGTCTTACAAAAGGCCTCATGTCTTATGAACATCGATCAAGTCTGAGGAACACTCAAACTTACCCATGACTAATAGCATCGTTAGCATATCAGCCAAATTATCCAAAGTACCCACTTTGACCACATCAATAGTACCTTAGATAAAGTGATAGTTAATGCTATATGCTTCATTAAGCGATGGAAACAATTATGATTCTTCTCTAAATAGATAGCACTCTATCTATCGCCTCAAATAACTGGAGCACTATGACCAAACCCCATCTCATGTACTAAACCATCCATCCACATGACTTCCTAAAAAGACTAAGCCATAGAAATATACTCTAACTTGATGGTAGATAAGGCCATCAACTCTTGCAAGGAAGACCTCCAACTAATAGCTGAACTACCAAGATAAAAAAAAAGAAAAAAATATATCCAAACCTCCTATTATCAAGGTCTCCACCATAATCAAAGTCCATGAACTCAACTAGCTAATCAGTTGATCTTTCATACTCCAAACAATATGATATCATACCCTTCAAGTACCTCAGGATCTACTTCATTGCTTGCCAATGAGCTTTCCTCATATTCACCATATATCAACTCACAACACTAACACCTTGAGCAATATTAGGCCACGAACACACTATAGCATACATGATATGACCAATAATATTAGAATAGGGAATAGTAGCCATAAACTCCTCTTCCTCTTTAGATTAAAAAGAATCTAAAACTAAAATCTAAAGTGAGTAGCCAATGGAGTGCTCATAGACTTGGCATCCATCATATGATTTACATGCCAGGGATCCTCTTTGAAGCTTCAAGATCATTGTTGCTTCCCAAATTTCTATTATATTATGATTATTATCTTAATTAGATCTTGATATTTCTAAATTTCTTGTTAGATCAAATCCTAGGCATTCATATCTTGTGAATTTTCCTCCTATAATGCATGGATCATATAGGTCTGAAAGATGAGAATGTTGATCATGTGTATGACTTGTAGATGCAGAATCATTTTCCAAGGATATTATATGTGAGCATTAGGTTAGTTCATGTCAAGATCATACAATTATATCATAGGTCCAATAAGATGTGAATAAATTTCACAATCATTTCATAAAATAAAACATTTATCCACTTATGTTAACATATGACCTATATCAAGCAACTCATTATGTCAAAGATTTTAAACAAGCAAAGATAAGAATATGATAGTTTAGGGAATATCTTTATCTATCTATAATTATATAAAAATAGTGTTGTTGTTGGAAAATATGAAACATCTTTTCCCACCTAGTTGCAAAAATTATTGCTCATAAATCAATTACTTAATACAACCATTTGGCTACAACAATTTAATGACGCAATTATGAACCTGACTTATACACTAAGTTGTCAAATTACCTATATTATACATCGTTCCATCAAATTTTTTTAATGAAAATTAATTAATCATTAGTTAATGTTCATAATTTAGCTTATAAGTGTGTCTATTAAGTTACTCAAGTAGATTTACAACATGTATCTTTTACAATGTAGTAGACTAATAATAAATGATGTGTTTTATAGTTATTTTTCAACACTTCATGATAAACCAAACATGCCTTCAATTCATGAGTTTCTTTTTCGTAGTAAATTAATTAATTAAATAATAGTATACATTAATATACATTGGGAATATAACATTAATTGCATCACATCATACAATATATTATTAACTAGATAAAGTATTCAACTAGATGGTCAATTTATGGCCTCTTTGGATGCCTAATATAGTTAAATGATATAACTTTATGTATCTCATTATACATTAATCAAATTCAAACCACAACAATAATGGCATTCATTCAATTTCCATATTCAATCAGTTGACTAGAAAGAACCAGAGACAATAAAGAAAAAAACGGAATGAATAGAAAAGGTAATAAATAAATAAACAAAAACTTGTTGAATACTCTTCTATCTAAATATAAATAGATGTTGGTAATATTTTTCCTATACCAAAATTTCTAGTTTTAGAGTTTGAATGGTTTTTTGTATATTTGTGGACTGCATATTCAAGACATATTGTCATCTATTTTGTCGTCTCTATCAACCAAAATAATTCCAAAGCATCTATTCATGTAGCTATACGACATTCATCTTTCACAAGTCAAATGAATCATCAAGCTTTATAAATAGTGATAAGATCATAGCGAGATGCTTCATATTCAATTTTGTAAGGATAATATCATAGATCATAACACATCAAATGGTATGCTTACATAATATTTTCGAAATAATATTTGCTATATGAAATGTGATTGTAACCCTATATGATATTGCTTTATGCATATACTTATATAAGCTTAATACCATTTACATATTTTTTAGAAACCATGTTTGATTTTTTTTTTTTAACATTTTGATGCAATGGCCAATAATTATTAAATTATCATAAATAATGCATCTATCCAAGAAAAAATCTTAATAAAGGAATATGAAGCCTGCAAGTCTCATATTGCATACCTTCTCATCCAATGTAGATAAAAATGACTATAATAACTATGCAAGAAAAAAAAAATCAAGTAAATGGTAAAATCCAATCATGTGAATAGATAATGAGGATTCTTTGAGGAAACATGGGCAAAAGATACATTATGTTGGCATATATTGTATTGAAAATAGGTAGATAAGTAATAAATCTCAAACTTAGTTAGCAAACCTAGCTTACACCCAAAAATGGTCTTAGTATAGTTAGAGAATTAATCTAGATCTATTAATTATATGGATGCATGCACCCATTATCATTGGTTGTAAGGATAATAATATGCCCCATCTACATTATCTATGCAATGTAGTTCATAGGGGTTAGTTCTCAAGGATTTATCAACATAAATGGAGTCCTATAAAGTCTAATTTATTTTGTTAATAGACACATGATGCCTCCTTTTATGTGAATAATAGACAACTTTATCATTATGAGGAAGGAAAAATAAGCTCATGAAGTTTAAGTCCTTCTCTCAAGCGCATTTTCTTTTACACTAAAGCAAATTAATGTCATATGCTTTATTTATAAAAGGAAAAAACATTAGAAATATCTAAAATAAGGTTTTCCATATAATTTTCATTTTTCAGCAGTTTGAAAATTTTCAAGAACACATTCATCTTTGTCAGGACCCTATCATGAAAAATAATCAATACTTTCTTCTTTTGCAATTAACTCTCGATGATCAACATTGAGAGCATGCCTCTTAAGTTTGTATTTTGAGCATTCATGCAGAATTGATATATTAGATGGATTCAATTCAACATATGGACTTGAAATTTTCACTGCATAAGATAAAGTAGCAACAATCATGGAGAACATGTTATCATGGAGAACATGTGTTGATATAAGAGAATGTATAAGATTTTCACCTTTTTTCTTTTTCTCAATGTAACACCCCCATATTTTTCTACTGAAAAATTTTATTTTAAAAACATTGCCGAAGCATAAAACTACTAAAAACTTAGGAAAAATAGGGTGTTAATACCGTATCTAATAGGCGTCAGTTTCCCATCCCGTGTTAGATACAAGGTTGAGAAGCTAAACCAATTAAAATTAGAGTATAGTACGCAAGAAATGATATGTATATATATTAAAGAAAACCTTCACAAGAATAGGACCTCTATGATCCTTGAATATTCAAATACACAAAGGAAATTAAGTCGAAGTACATAATTTCAATTGCAAAAAATAGAAGTAGGGTATAGCCTTAAACCCTGGTCCATCAAGAACCATCTTCAGATGTCCACACTCTAAAAAATAATGCCACACACTAGGCATGCCAACTACCGACCATCCCCAAAAACTCACGTATGGTCCTCTACTCCTAGGAATAAGCAAGTGAGTCAGCAAGTGGGTACATTAGTACACTTCGTACAAAGTAAGCTAATTTACCTCCTTAATGGGAGTCACAAGCACACAAAAGTCCTAGCATAATATGGGGATCATTCTAACATATATCATGCTTATTCCCAGGTAAAAGGGGTAAATATATAAATGGTTGTGGTTACAAAAGGGGCTAGGAGAATCCAGTACAAGGGTATAGGCTCACCACAACCCGGTGGCTCTATCCCTAACCAGAAGACATAATAAAACAAAATACAAACCAAGGCTAACTAGAGATTACAAAAGTTGGGCATTATATAAGGAACTATAAACATATACTTTAATTTGTACAACTAAAGCTCTACTATCCACATCTTTATTGTAAAAAATGATGGCAATACGTTGTCTCCATATGAAATAAGTAGTTGTCATTGAAATACCCCAAAATCCTAATTTAGAAATTATGGTCAAAAAATGATATATTAGAAAAATTAATTAAATAAATTATTTTATTAAAATAAATAGAGTTAATTAAGGTAAATCAAGAGGAAAATAATAAAGAATTTAATTAGGAAAAATTAGGGTGTTTTGCTAATTAAAATGGAAGTGAAGGAAAATTTATTCAAAATAGCCAAATTAATATAAAAAGAAATTTAATTTTTTTTAAATATTATTAATTTTAAATATTCAAAAATATCAAATGCCCAAGATACCCCAACCCATCTATTTTCTCTTTCTTCCCTTTTCCCTTTTCCCTTTTTCTTCTTTCTTTTCCTTTTTCTTTCTTTTCTCTCCTTCTCCTTTCTTCTTTTTTCCCCCATCCTCCCCGACCGGGCCGGCCCGAGCAACCCAAACCCCTTCCTCCTTCAGTGTGGCCCAGACCCGCACGACTATCCTTTCCCCTTTCCTTCGTCCATCACCCCAATCGGTCCGCCTCCCTTCTTTTTTTTCTTTTCTTTCTTCCCGGACCGCCCAGTCCACTCCCTTTCCCTTTCCTTCTTCCCTAGCCAACCTACACCCCAACCCTGTAGCCATTATTTCATTGGGAACCAACCACCACCGACCATCCCATCCTCCTCCTCTCTCCCTGTCGCTTTCCCTTTTCTTTTTCGACCCCAACCAACCCTCCCCTTCACATGTGCCCCTCCCTTTCCCTTCTCTCCCTAACCTAACCTACCTTGCCATGGCAGGACTGCACCGCCTACCACCGTCAGCCGGTGGTCCTGCCTCACCTGCCCCCTCTTGTCATCTTCTTCCTTTATCATTTCCCCCCCTCCATTTGACCTATAAATACCCCATTTGCAACCTGGATTGAGTTTCTATTTTTGCAGCCCAAAAATCCTGACCTTGCACCACCGCCTGGTCAGATGCTCGTTGCGTCGCCGTCGAACATCTCCGCCACCCACCTAAGCATTCCCTGCATCACCCTCTACCCAACCACACC